>JBBCBC010000022.1:3387000-3808279 GCA_037126765.1 Stenogyne calaminthoides | reverse complement strand
TTATGCTTCATTAGAAAATGATTCAGAAGGTGAGTAATCATCGACAAACATAACGAAATATCGTAGCTACCTTCAGCTTTGATTTGTACTGGACCACACATCGCCAGAATCCATTTTCACATTTCCACTTAAGCCCTCGCTCCAATGCCCTCTGTCATTTATTCTTCCAAGATGATTCGTGAGTCGAAATGGTTCAACTGAGAGACCAATGAACCATCTTGAACCAACCTTTAACTTTTGGGTTAATATGACCTAATCTTTAGGTGCCAAAGAAGTTGTCTCGCTCAATACATCCCAATGCTTTTACATGAAATAAAGAGATGTGTTAACGATGCATTATGTGAGTGGTGTGACAAAGCTAATAATATAGAGATTGTTCCAAAATTCCATGACAATAATCACATCGTTACGCAAAACAAAGAATATGTTTATTAAAAACGAATATAATATCCATCAATAAATAGTTTAGAAATCAAATAAGGTTTTTCCGAAAAATAGGGAACATAAAGAATATCTCTTAAAATTAAAATTGGTCTTCAAAAGACAAAGACGCCTTCCCACGCTTCACCGCCACTCGTGAAAGATCGCCAACGCGTGATGAGCATCTCACTTCCACTAAGTTGTCGGGGTCCGTGAAACCCCTATAACGTGAAAAAACATGATCGATCACGATCCACTACCCAATTAATGGGCAAGATACTCCGCCAAACAAGTTTCAAATAACTAGTGAGTGAGAATTACCTTTCTTTTCCATTCCTTTTGGGATTGAACAGGCTTACCTCCAATGTCCTTTCTTCACCGCAGCTGAAACATTTTCCATTTGGTTTCTTTTCGACCTTTAACCAACGCCTTCTTTTTTTTTTTCTTAGTGGCCTTGTTGATCGACCATTCATATTCATCTTCAACAATCTTACCCACCATTGTCTAGATCTTGAGAGAAGTTTCTTAGTCACCAAAGTTTCGTTTTCGTCGTCCCAAGTGTTTCTATATCGCTTCCAAGATTTCTTGCAGAGTATCCATGGTAAAATGTAATCACCATCACAAAAACCACAATAGAACCCATTAAAGACCTTGGAAGAGTTAGGAGCAAGAATTGATTTGAGCCTCATCACAAAGACTGCAGTACCGAGGTAAGAAAGCCAAAATGACGCCCGACCTGAGAACGTGATCCCTCACTATGCTTCTCTCGATCATCTTAGCTTTTCCACACCATTTGACGAAAACTCTTGGTCATATTGCCCTCCGAGGAAAACATTTCAAAAACTTTGTACAATTTCCGAACCTAATCAACTCCCCTCATGAATGAGTCTCAAATCATCGCATAAAATAAGTCAAGATTATGAAGTTTTATTGATGCGCTTGTTTTGCCCAAGATTTTGTACAAACACCTTCGCACTTGATGACCTTTCAAATTGGTTTTTCGTGTTTTTGCCCACCAAGAACCCAATGATGATTTTTTGTGCAACGAGGACAAAAGACATATTACGTTTCCAAATGACATAGCTTTCACCAAACAGTCAGTGTTCTTGAGCATATATTTCAAAGGATTAAAAGTTTATGAGCATGATGTAACCGGAAATAAACATACATCTTGTGTCAATATCCTGATCAACACTAAGAAAATCACATAATTCGATCACATGATTCATATTAAAATCTCAAAAAAAATATGAACATGTATCAACCAACATTCAAAATGATTTAAATGAGCCTCAGAGGGTCATCATTTAAATCACATTCAAGGTGTTACAAACAAGAACAAAGCATAAACCTTTAATTAAAAAAATTAATAATGGCCCTGATTGATCAATATAAAATTGATAGGACTTTGGGTGAAGTATATGCATATCAATTTTATACCTAAGTAATAACCATGATTAAATACGTAATTACTACTTTGTTTTGATTGAGCCCTCGTGAGGGTCATCACTTACTAATAATAATTCACAATCATCCTTTTGAGAATTTATTCACGTGAAAGCTATCTTTTGACCGTCTCCGTAGGGAATTTCTCCAAAAGATTTCACAAATAAATAAATCATGGAGGTCAAAATTAATTTGATTCAAACCAAATTAATTATTAAAACATACTTAGTAATTTTGAATTTGAGATTTTCTTATTGAGCAATTCTCATGCAAACACATTTAAACAGATTAAATAAAGCATAAGAAAACATAAATAATAAATCAAGCAAAGCAGAAAATAAACACATTGGGGCACAAATTATCCAAAATGTCATGGTTTGATTTTCCTTGGCTTCGATTTGAAGAAACACGCCTTGAATTTTTCCCACTCGCTCGCCCGGAAAAAATTGCCTTTGAACGCCACGCCAAGGAAACCAGCAAGCGGATGACGCCAAGATCCGTCCGTCATCGCTTGGTCGAGCGATCACGCCCATGGCGCTTAGGCGCAAAGACACGCCACCCTTGGAATGCTCCTAAGCCTGCTCGACTATGACGCCCACGCGCTACAGGCTCCCTCGCACGCACGCGAGACGACGCCGCCCACGCATTTGCCCGGATTCGCCTTAACTCCTCGCTCGCTTCTTCGCTTTCGATCAAAGTTATAATTTATTTAATAAAAAATAAATACACCTTAAATCTAGATCTTTAGTTCATTACATTGATCAAATCAAATAAATTTTAATCTACTCGTGATTTTCTCACTAGAAAAACAAATCGAACGAAGTCAATTAAAAACCATTCATTCATACGCATGAAAATTAAAACACATTAAATACCATGACAATTGATACCGCAAAATGTATCTAGCAATTCTACAATCCAATTTTCAATTTAATGTCCAAATATAATTTAAATAACACGAAAAGTCGAGCTCAAACCGTAGCTCGATACCAGCTTGTAGAAAATTATGGGTGCCCTGATCTATTCGAGATGATTTTAAATACATATTTAAATTAATCAATTAATCACAACATGAATTAATCCTAAATTAATTCAACATAATAATTAATAAGTGAATAGACAATATGCAGTGCACTGTAATCCACGTGAAATCATACGATGCGGAATCTAGAGTTACGAGATTACTAACTTCAGATGATAATCGTTGAGATTTATGGATCAACCCAAAGAGCCTTCCCAAATATGTCCCAAGTCCACTAACGCAATCCGATGAGGATTCTCACGAACGATTTTAATAAGAGAGAATACCAAAAATATTTTGCCACCACCTTTGTGGATTTCTAATATTTACAAGACATGAATTGCAGTTGGGAATGAAAAATTCATCCCCTATATATAGGAGGGGTTCACCGATTTTTAAGAAAAAAATAAAGAAGAATTTTTTTTCGATCTCCAAGAAATCTTGAATATATCTCCTATATTATTTTCTCCTTAATTAAATTTTTCCAAAAACCATTTTCCCCTTTCATCCCATCTTTCAAAAATACAAAGAAGAAGAGTCAAGATTTGACTTTTGAATTTATGGATAATTATGTATTCCAAGAATACTTATCTCTTTCCATAAAATCTTTTTCAAGAAAAACTTTTCTTTTCCTTTTCCTACAATTTTTCAAAATTACAAGAAATATTAGGGCAAGAATATTTTCTTCTTTTCATTAATCGACTTTATTTTGGGCTATTTGAGGGCCTTTTAGAGAATTAAGATTGGACCTCCAATGGACTAAGAAGCTATAATATTGGGCCAAATATTATTCAAAAGTCCATTAATATTAATTTATTCCACTATAAAATTAATATCAACTATCCATCTTAACCCATATTACGACTTTACTATAATATGGCTCCCTTACCATTATTTCCTCGTGTTTAAGATTATCTTAGTCCATTAATTAATTAAGCCACCGAACAAGTTTTATATTAATTAATATCTTTATCCTCGAGTGAAGACAACTCAACATTATTATCCATAATTTAAATAAATTTTCACTTGCAAGATTTGGTATGATAAAGATTCTTGAGCCCACCATGGTACAAATCAAGCAAGACGATTTCGCATTACCCATTCTCCATATTAAATGTCAAGAATCGTCATGTAATTAATAATATCGCCAAGATATACAGATCGAATCACAATGACTTCTTCCTATCATAAGTCAAAGCAATAGTTATTAATTTCACACAATCCTATTTAAGGACTGGAGATTAAGAAATAACACGCCACCGAGGTCTAATTCTTGATATTCAAGCATCAAGAATTTATCCTCCCCAGAGGGTCCTATTCAGTGCATCCAAATGCACTAGTATAATCTCTTCGGCAAGACAAAGCCAATCTCAGTCTTATACATCAACCTTTCAAGGAGGGTTTGTTCATTTCCATCTAGGTTGTGAATTTGTACTTAATTACGGCGAAATCAAATTTGATCTTCGCGGGATCCGTATCACCAAATTAACCACAACGTAATACGCATAAAACTTATTGAACGGGTTTGCAATAAATATATATAACATCTATTCATATTTAAATGCAATCTGCGGATTAATAATTTATTTCAAGAAATGAATAAGAAAATTCATTGGTTATACAAAGTAAAAAACATACTTTTCAAGATAACCCAACATTTAGTATACCCATCCGAAAACCGCTTTTGATGTAATTCCACAATATGTGCTCCGGTGTCTCTTGCTAGGGAACGATGTGATACTTTCACTTGAGGTCAATATGCACGCATATGTGTGGAGGATGAACTTTGACCATGACCGACGCCAGCACCCTTCCATAGGTAGATATGGCTTGAATTTCGTTCACCACGGTTGACGCTAAAAGGTAGTCGAGCCAAGAATATGATTCATTCCTCAAAGTGATTTAGAGAGAATACTCATATTCTCGCTATAATTGAATCTAAGTCATCGGTCGATGTAGGTCAACTTAGACTTTGTGGCCAAGTTGTGACATACATGATCAATTAGTGATTGGAGATAATATGATTTAGTTATTTGAATAAACACTTCATCATGTTCAAGACAAATCGAGTATTCGTGAAGTGAAATAAAGATATCACAATAGCCCATGGTTCAGCATGTAGTTTCAATGCTTCTAACGCATTTCATATATTGGAATGTCCTATTTATTGTTCAGGTTCAATTAAGACCGTTAGTTTGAGTAATCGCCGATATACGAGGCCTACGGGTCACACAACAAGTAATGGTCACATTAATTATAGTTGGTTGATTAAATATTATATTGAATATTGATATTTAATTTATGGAGAATATAATAATAATTATATTTAGAATTAATTATTATTATTATTATTATTTAATTAAATTATATTTAATTAAATAGGATTCCATATAATAATATATGGAATATTATTACGGATTTAATATATATGGAATCAAACTGTAGAGATTTGATATACATGAAAATCAAACTGTAGAGATTTTGTATATGAGAATTAAATCTATGGATTTAATTTGCAAGATTAGGATTTTATTTCAATCAAAGTTAGCTAAGATTTAAGTTCGGTCTCCCTATATATATGAGCTCTTGGGCATTCATAATACAAGACTTCATATTTTCTCCAAAAATTCTTGGTTAGAATTTTCCTAACAAATTCATTTAGGGAATTCAACGCCATGGCATCTGCGGGCGAAGTTAACGACTCGCTACGCTGATACCATAGTTGAGGAACTGCGGTACTAATTGTCAAAGAATTCTATTTACGCTTACTTTTATTTAATTATGAAATTAATTGTTCGTTGGTGAACCGCTTATTTCGCAAGGCATGTATTACGGTTTACGCGTTCTAAATTCCAAATATTCTCGCATACTTAATTTTACTAAATGACAAAGGAAAATTACTCAAAAGTGTTATATTACATTAGGTATTACTAATAGGTGCTATCATTTTTAGTCTTAGGTGTAATAGTTGACATTTATACCTTAGGCTATCAAAATAATAAATTGAGATATTGTAATAAATACAACCCCGCAAAACCTCAAACATTTCTAAATATCATCATCCCCAAATTATGCAAACAAAATTTAAATCAAGTTTCGCTTTTTCCCATTTGGAATTCAAAATCCTTATGCAAATAGAAATACAAATTATGATTTTCAAATTAAAACACACAAAGAATACCCCAATTTCTTATCGATAACATTTGTCGATCTATCTAGATGACCTCATAAACACAAATTTAAATCAACAATTATTACTAGCATGAATTTACCTAAGTGAATTCAAATAATAATTACACCAACAATGACATGCAAATAAAATTCACGAAAAGATCCTAGCATGCTGAATTTCTAGTGAGTTTATGTAAACGCATCTGCTGGAGAGACAATCCGAGATGGACAAGATCAAGTAATCGGCTACCAACCAAAAGTCCTTCTCAAGTATTCCCAAGTCCTCGCCTCAATAACCTTGTGGGAGGTTCTCCGATGAACGATTTATAAAACAAAGGAAAATAAAATTGTTGCACCACCTTTGTGATTTCTAATATTTCCAACACATGAAATTTGCAATGACCGATGAAAAAATTCATCCCCTATTTATAAGAGGGTGGGTGTTGGTCAAAATTTTAGGTTAATTAGGGTTAGAAAGATCTTTTCTTGATCTCCAAGAAATCTTAAATATATTCCATATATTCTTCTTTCCATGTGTATTTTTCCACAAAAATCTCACACCCTTATTTACCCTTAATTTTAAAAAAAAAGAAGATTTGCAAGATTGGATCTTTCTTGATTTTATGAGATATTCTTGTATTCCAAGAATACATATCTTTCTCCATAAAATCTTTCCAAGAAAATCAAGAAAATCTTTTCTTCCCTTTCTTATTCAAAAAAATTTTCAAAAATCCTCATTAAAGAAACCAAGTGGGAGATTTCTTGAATTTATGAGATAATCTTGTATTCTAAGAATACTTATATCCTCTCCATAAAATCTTTTCAAGAAAATTTCTTCTCCCTCATTTTCTTTAAAATTTTCGAAAAAATCAAGAAATATTAAAACAATCATTTATTTTATTTTAAGCACCTTTTATTTTTGGGACTATAATTGGGGGTACTTGAGGGGCTTTAGGAGAATTAAGATGGACCTTCCAATGGACTTCAATTCCAATATTGAGCCAATAATATAATTCAGCCATTAATATTAATTATCACTAATATATAATTATTGCACTATTCATCTTAACCCATATTACTTAATATGGACCATTATATTTTCCTATAGATTATTTAGTCCATTAGTTAATTAAGCCACCGAAAGTTTTATATTAATTAATTTAATCCTTCGAGTATTGAAACTCGCCTTTTATTATCCATACCCTTTTCCATTTGATTTGGTATGATAAAGGTTCCGAGCCCACCAAGAGGACCAATCACACAAAGACTTTGCAAAACCATTCTCCAGACAATCTTAGCAACCGTCGCATTAATTATTACGCCCAAGATATAGGCATCGGTCTCAATGATTCTCTTCCCATTTATAAGTCAAAGTAATAATTACTAATTGCACACCTAGTTGCGACGTAGATTAAGAAATCAACAACCACCGAAGTTCTAACTCTTTATACCATGAGTCAATGCGAATGAGTTTATCCTTCTTCCGCTTTCAACAAGATCGAATGCACTAAAGGTCATCTCTTCGTCAAGACAAGCCAATCCGAGCCTTACACATCAACTTCTACCAATAGATTCGGGTCTATCTGTTGTGAAACACGACTAGTTTACAAGGATCGCTAACGTGATCTTCTCGCGATCCGCATCACCACGTTAACTACAATGTAACATGTGCTATTATATGAACGATTCGTAATAAATGTTGGGGTTATAATTTAAAAGTATGTTTTACTTTGTATAACCAAACCGAATTTTCTTATTTATTTACCTAAATAAATCATTTAATCATTGTTGCATTAAATATGAATGAATGTTATATATGTTTATTGCAAACCTGCTCAATAAGACAAAGACGACATTACGCTGTTGAAGGTAATTTGGTGATACCCGATCATCAAGATCAAATTAATGTTTCGTAATTAAGTACAAATTCACAACCTGTGGAAATGAACGAACCATCATGAATCTGCTGAAGCCGAGGCCCAGATTGGTCTGTCTTGACCAAGGGATCACACTAGCATTTAGGGCGCCACTAATGAGGACCCACAGAAGACAAATTTTCTTCGGCATCAATATACAAGAATTAGACCTCAAGCGTTGTTTCTTAATCTCTCGCCCCTTAAATATAATCGTGAAATTAATAACTATTCTTTGACTTATGATTTAAGAGAGTCAATACGACTATACCTTATATCTTGGGCAATATTATTAATTACATGACGATTGTCACATTTAATACGGAGAATCGCTGCGTAAGCACGTGGTTTCTTGATTTGTCCCCTCGTGGGCCTATATCCTTTATCATGTCAAATCTTGCAAAGGAAAATTTATTTCCCAAGATGGATAATAATGTTGAGTTGTTTTTACCCAAGGACAAAGATATTAATTAATATATAGCTTGTTCAAAGGATTAATTAATTAATGGACTAAGATAATCTTAAACGCTGGAAATAATGACCGGAGCCATGTTACATGTGAAATTGTAATACGGGTTAAGATGGATAGTTCAATATTAATTTTATAAAGGAGTAAATTAATATTAATGGATTTGAATAATATTTGGCCCAAAATATTATAAATTTCATAGTCCATTGAGGCCCAATCTAACTCTCCTAAAGGCCCCCAATAGCCCAAAAATAAAGTCCAATTAATGAGAGAGAGAAGAAAATATTCTCGCTTAATTTCCAAGAGTAATTTTTGAAAAATTTGTCTATTAAAGGAAGAAAAGATTTTCTTGTAGATATTTTATGGGAAGAGATAAGTATTGTAGGAATACATAATTATCCCATAAATTCAAGAAGTAAAAATCTTGACCTTTATTAGTGTAATTTTAAAATATAGGTAGAAGAAGTAAGAGATTTTATGGAAAATTTAATTAAGGAGAAATGAATATAGAGATATATTCAAGATTTCTCGAGATCAAGAAAAGATTTTCTCCTTATTTTCCAACCCTAATTTTCGCCCCCCCCTCCTCCCTATTTATAGGGATGATCTTTCATTCCCAAGTGCAATTCCATGTGTTGAAAATATTAGTAATCCACAAAAGCGGTAGCAAAATATTTTATTTTCTCCCCATTAAAATCGCTCGAAATCTTCCCCCAACGATAACGCTCATGGACTTTGGGGATATATTTTGAAGGCTCATGGGTTGATTCATCCGCTTGATTCTTCAAGAGGTTAGTAATTCCAGAATTCCTAGTTCCGCATGTTTAGAATTTACGTGAATTATGTGTAAGCATGTTGTTTATTATTATGTTGAATTGATTTAGATTAATTCATGTTAGTAATTAAATGTTTAATTTAAATATGTATTTAAATAATCACCTCTAATAGATCCGGCACCCATTTCCCAACAATAAATATATATAACATTCAATCATATTTAAAGAATAGTGATAAATAATTTATTTCAAAGAATAAGTGTTTAATACATAGGTTATACAAAGTAAAAGCATACTTTCAATGATAACCCCAACATTTTCTTTCCAAATCCAAATCGTTTGATTTCTTTTGTTCAATCTATTTCTTCCTTTTCGCTTTTTGTTTTTTCGCCTTACTCCATTTCTAATACGCTCGAATCGCACACCATCAATTTTGAATTTGCACACAATCAAAACCTTTAATGTATTCATTATTTGCACACATTACAAGAGATTAGAAATCGCACACATCATAACTGCATGGGAAATATGTATTTTAGTTTTGATGGAAGTTCCAAAAACAAAGTTGTAATAGGAGCAAAATGGACCAAAGAATGATCGATGACTTAGAATCGATTAAGATGACCAAATAAAATGTATAGATAAATGATGTAAAAGATAGGTCACATATCGAGGGAGCTCAATATATATAGGTCGTCGAAGTATCGATGACCAGATAAGGTCGATGATGAGAAGGCTAAGAACAAATCAAAGACAAGAAGTCAAGATCGTGAAGACAGAAGACATCAAGACTCCGATGAACTCAAGACTCGATGAACTCAAGACTCGTATAAAACTCAAGACCTCGATAAACTCAAGACTCAGATAAACCTCAAGACTCAAGAATAAAACCCAAGACTCGTAATGATTGAAGACACCGAGGCTCGAGTCACCAAGATCGAAGACTACCGTAAGACCCGCCAAGACCTATAATCATCACCAGTCCGTGATATTGAGCTAAGACAATCGCATCGTAAGACTAATAAGGTAGATCGACGCTTATCCGATCAAGTCACCACACACCCTAAGCGCCAATCAAAAATGATACACCGCATAAGACGAATATTCTACAAAAGGAATATCAATTGTCTAATGGATAAATTATCAAGTGCCACCGCGAGCCAAGGAGAAAGCTCACGCACAAAAAAGAGATGACATTACGGGATTCGACGTCAAGACACAAAACGACGCTTAATCATGCCTTTACGACCACGCCGATATTCGGAGCACGCCACAATCATATCCTACAACCTACCTAATATAGCCCAAAATTCAAATTGCTTTCCAACGGCTTTTTGATTTCGAGGTCTATAAAAATGGGATCGCCAAGTAAGGAAGAAAGAGAGACCAACCAACTAACACATGAACAATTGAGCAAAGCTTTAACAACAATATTAACACAAATTCTCAAGAAGCAAAAAGCCTTCACAATTTCCGTCAAGAACACCATATTTGAAGATTATTCTAAAGTGTTCATCCCATTGTTCTTAGCAAGAAATCCTATCCACTAGCATTTGGCTACCTAAACACCGTGATAGATTTCCAATAGAACCCTCAAACATTCTTTACCCAAACTCTGTTAGGTTAAGTTTGTTACCGCAAGATTTCGCATCAGGATTCTAGTTTTCGATTTTTGGTTGAGGTGAACTCGATAAACATCTCGCTGAAAGTTGGACTAACACATAAAACTAAGTCCAATCGATTAAGTTCGTTAAGTTCGTTGTTGCCCGTGTTAAGGGAAGAATGGATGTAAGACGGGTTTCGCCCCAACCACTATAAAAAATCTTGTGTGCATTTACTTGCTTTTATTTATTGCTTTACACTATTCACAATAACCGAAGTTTAAAATTGCATACATATTCTAAGTTAAGCTCGGCCAGACCAAGTAATCGATCCGATCAAAGTTGACACCTTAGTCAAAGTGATTGAAAACCGACTTGAGAACTGACGGATAAAACCGGGTTTTTCACACGGGTATTTACAAGCTTCCGTGACTCTCGCTAAACTATCAGATATCAAACCGACCGCCTCGTGCACTCAAGAAGATTAAACATCACCAAACCGACACACTAGCACTCGATCAGAAAACTGCGAATCACACCCGATCCGCACGAAAAAGTTTTTTCGTAAGTCTATTCACCCCTCCCCTCTAGACTTCGGGCCCCACAAAACCCGCTCGACCTACAAGTGGTATCGTAAGGTTTCTATAGACCATCGGCTTTTGAGTATCGCCGATTCTTGAGGAAGAATCTTTGTGGTCATTTGAACAGATCTTGAAAAATGTTTTCAAAACTCATTCTTTTCAAAATCACTCAAAGATGGATAATACCTCCTGTATGATCATGATTTGCCTAAGTTTTCAATCATGAGTATGCAGATTGACTATATACATGTGCAACCATCCGGATCGATAAGCGCGTAATGATGGAAGTCATTAAACGAGGACCCATCATCATATATCACGACAACCCAAAGGTTGGAGGAGATCCAGATCATGCACCGAAGTCTTGTTCAAAAAAGTCCAAATTTGGATGCGAAGAAAGAAAGTTGTATACTCTAGATACAATCGCCAGATATATAATCATGAAGACAATGGATAAAGTCACCAAAAGAGAAAATAAAGATCTCAAAATCAAGAAACAAATGCGGATACTTTTGCCGAGATGTGCGAAGGAAACGATCGATCAAAGATACGGACTATAACTCGAATCGGTGAAGTTCGAAAAAGCTCAAGATGTTGCCCAACGAGACCATCAACGAGCTCGATGGGAGGATCACCATGTCAAGAAATAAGCTACGAGAACTTGGAAGAGAGATGTTAGACAAAGACATAAATTACAAGATCCCGAGATCTCTACCAAGAAATGGGACATGAAAAGTCACGAGAATCAAGGATTGCCAAGACATAGCCAAGATGAAGCCAAGTAGCTTGTTCCTAAGCCTTAAAGCCCATGAGTTTGATTTAATCGAAAGAGGGCAAGCGATGAAGATGAGACGCCCAATAAGCCTCAACCTCAACATCTAAATCGGGCCAGATTTCAAAGCAACCAAAGCAGATCAAAGGCCATCGAACCTATTGGAAACATAATGAGTCAAGGTAATGTATCGCTTCCGCTACCAGAAACTTGAAAGATCAAATACTAACTTGGTAAGTATCGCAGATTCTACGAGACTATCAAGACAATAGAAGAAATAGAGGCCAACCGATGATCACTAGAAAGAATCAATCCGATGATTGAAGAGATCACAGAGAAGAAAATAAAAGAGATGATCGGGTCGATGAGAGTTCGAGATAACAGATCGCCAAGGAGTTCGAAGTCAAGGAAAGTCATCCGACAGATCCTACAGACGGAGTGACTCACTTGGCAGAGAGGAAGTTCCATAGATCGAGGATCATGCTTCAATCGCGAAAACCAGTCACTACAAAGACCGACCGCCCCGACCGACTCCCAGAGAAAGAGAAGAGAAACGAATGTAAGAGAGCAACGCTCGTAGATAGAAAAGCCATGGTTGCCGTAAACATCCGAATTGATGATTCATATCCGCCTTTCCGAGGATTCTCGCTACCATCCGTAGAGAAGACTTCGGCCCGATAAGGAAAGGTCGCTGACTTCCACGAACATGAAGATCTGATATTCTTCTTCGATGACGATGAAATCACCGATGGCAAGGAGGAAGACCAACTGGCAGAACCTCTAAACCTTCGCTTTTTTCAATTTCAATTTCCACACCGCCGAGAGATCGACTTGTAATTTTACTCGAGCAATCGCTTTTATGATCTCTCCGAGGCAATAGACACTTATACAATAAAATGAAGTTTAAAATGACAAGCTAAGGATCATAAATAATCACTTTGTTAAAGAGAACGTCGTTAAGAAAGCAAATTAACCGAATCACCGAAATCGCCGAAGATAACCGAGAACTTAACGCTCGAAGTTAATTCTTCCGATCGCAGAAGCAGATCAAAGATCAACTAAAGAATCAACAAAACGCCAGTTTCGATGATTTCAAAATCCTTCAAGCTAAGTTTGATGAGCTATTCCGACTACATGAGAGTCTAAAATCTATCGAGGATAGTTTGCGCAAGAAAATAGAGGTTTTCACGGTTATCAAAAACCGCTCAAGATATGAACATCTATTTTCAAACACCGACTAACAAGAAGGAATTGGGTATGAGAACCCTTCTACATCCTCAAAAGCCCCGCTTGATTCATTTCGTAAGGGTGTAATCAAACGAATCTCTAATAAAGATACACAAAAAGTTAAACATGTATCTGATAAGGGAAAAAGACCTGCTGAGCAAGTAAGGCAAGTGCCTAATCGAAAAGGAACATAAATGACCCCAACCGATTAAGCATCACCAAGAATCAATAGAAGAACCCCTTCTCTAAAGAAACCTCAACCCGACCGCCAGATTAGGTATCGTAAGAGACAACCTCAGAAGAAGGAAATCTAATTTGAGACCCAATCAAGGTCACCGCTTAATAAGCAAGCTATAGGTAAACCGCAAAGACCATCTATTCCAAGAAGATATGAATCTTTTTGATGGTAGCAAAGATTTTACCCTTATAACCAGAGACCTATGGCTACTGCACCTGAGCCACACTGGGTTAAAAGAAGACAAAATATAAAGAAAAATCCCAAGTCTTCTAAGTCACCCAAGGCTCACACAAAGTAATCATACTAATCGAAAAGATATAAAAAGGAAGTATGATTATGTTGATATGTATGGGAGACAAATCGCACCTTCTAATCTATCTAATTATCATAGAAGTGCTCGCTTGTGTGATCCCAAATCCACCACTAACCCCCAGACCCAATTCCAAAGGGTACCTAAAGCCCGATTCGACAGGTGTTCGCTGGGGACCGCCAACAGCGAGGTGTATGTCCAACTATCCGGGTACATCGATAGTGATGCTCAAGGCACTGACCTGAAGCAAACATCTCCTTAGCTCTACAAAGAACAAGAAGACCCACGGTACTCTTTCGGTGATGATAACTTTTGGTTTTACCAAAGGATTTAACCTTGGAGAATGATGATGTACAAGTAACCTGAGTCTCCGATGTCGACATTAAAGCATAATCTACTATCAAGATTGTCGATTCAGACAACGGATTCAGATGTTGAGTTCTCTAGTGACAAGTAGTAACGATATAGAATCGAAGCTACTCAACAAATCTTGCTAAGAAGTTTCAAGAAAGGCACGTTTCTATGAAACCATTTCAATATGAAATCAAGAATGAAGCTTAATTGTTAAGAGTTCCAAGAATAAGACTTGGCTCGCAAACAAAAGAATGAGTAATCAACTTCAAGACTTAACAAGAAGATAGGATGCCTTTTGGACACCGGACTCCCAACGAGATATTCTCAAAGATCAAGATTATGTGACTCAATAATGTAATGAAAACAAGTTAAAGTCTCATTCAAGGGAATAACCGACCAAAGATCCAATCCAGTAATCGACGAATCGACCATATGGATCTATTCAACCACCCTCAAAAAGCTACGGACGAAATATACTATGGATTTGAATGATTATTCCAAGTTTACATTCAAATTCTTATACTAGAAGAACAAGATCAACCATCAAAGATACCCGAAATCGCCAAGAAACTACAAAACGGTGCGGTGTCAAGATAGGAAAAATCGAAGATAAAGGCATGTAACACATGTCTTTTATTACAAATATATTCAAAGAGAAGTTTGGTATACATCATGAGACGCCACCGCAAGAACGCCTTACAAGAAAATTTCCCCAGCAGCATTGAGAAAACAAATATCAAGGAAAATCTCACCACTATGTTACCTTTAACATGCCACACCAAAACCCCATTCTCGTAAGAATCAAACTAGTGATGCCACACTGAGGTGTATGTTCTCTCACTAAGACTCACTTGAAAACACCCATGAACTGGGAAGGGCAGAAAACCTCGTGGTTTCAACATCCATGTTTTTGGCCCAAGAGGGTCATACAGTCCAATGGGGAAAAGTCGTTAAGACCTTTGAGGCCAACCCGAGAGGGCATATTCTTAGATATTCTCATCCAAAGAAGTAGCTTTTCAGGTTTACAACAAAAGTAACCCTAGTTGTGGAAGAAAACAAAACCATGGGTCTTTGATGAGACATCTTCTCAGAACAAGAGAAAGTGGATGGCGAGAACAAAAAAAATCACTATACATTGTTGTGTTCATATTGCTTAAATGGATATCTTGTCATATGCATCAAGGAGAAAGAATCAAAACACAACACATG
Source organism: Stenogyne calaminthoides (assembly GCA_037126765.1). NCBI lineage: Eukaryota > Viridiplantae > Streptophyta > Magnoliopsida > Lamiales > Lamiaceae > Stenogyne > Stenogyne calaminthoides. The sequence continues at coordinate 3,792,771 of JBBCBC010000022.1, read as the reverse complement.
ATATCCTGCATCCTGATCTTGCCGAATCACCATTCAATCACCCATGGTTATATAACAACTATCAAACATGTTTGCTTCAATACGAGACAGAAAATCAATTTTTCACGGACTCAAGTGGTAAACTCCCGAGTTCCTACGAATGTATATTTCAAGATACATGATGAATCCAACATCGGGCTTTAGACATGTTCTTATCCGATATCATAAGTGGTATCTCCCAATCTCTAGTAATGAACTACTATCGAAAAAGATGATGTTCTGAATGTATCCATTTTAAACTCAGGACTGGATTACCAAATATCCAACCGATCCGATGAGTTCTAGACCCATCCGACAGAGTCAAAACTAGACATCGATCAAAGAAACCCGCTTTGAAAGTTGTTATTTTAATGTTTTGAAGGAACCAACTATCTAAGAAAAAGGATCTACAAGACGCAAGTCGATTTAGCCATGCAAGAGGAATCAAAATGTTTTGAGAGGAACGAAAGTTTGGAAACCGGGGGACTCATTAACTCATCAAGACGGATTGGCACGGTGGGTATTCAAGAACAAGATGTTGGGGAATAAGACACGATCTATTCTGGGTGAATATTTAAATACAATTTAATTTTATAATTATTACTAGCATGAATTAGTCCTATATTAATTCAAATAATAATTCAACAACATATCATGCATATAATAATTCACGAAAACCACGATCGATGAATTCTACGAAGTTTATATGAACGCATTCTTTATGATGGCAACGTGTCTCGGTCGATTAGACTAACCTAAAGAACTTCCCAAGTATTCCTTAGCCCTTTGTTTAAAGACTATCCGATGAAGGACACTTGCAGAACAATTAACAAAAGGAAAATAAATTATGTTGCACCACCTTTGTGATTTACTAATTTTTTCAAAGACATGGAATTGTATTGGGAATGAAAGAATCATCCCTATTTATAAGAGTTCCAAGAATAAAATTTTCGGATAAAACAATGAACGAAATCTTTTCTGATCTCCAAGAAATCTTGAATATATCTCATATATTCTTTTTTCCCATAATTATAATATTCCACAAAATCCCCACCTACTCTATTTTATGGAATTTTCAAATACGATGAAACAAGAATCCAAGATTTGATCTTCTTCAATTTATGAGATATTCTTGTATTTCAAGAAATACATATCTTCATAATATATTTTCAAGAAAATCAAGAAAATCTTTTCTTGCCCACTATATTTCAAATTTTTCAAAAAAACTCTTATGAATAACCAAAGTCAGAGATTTCTTGAATTTTAATGAGATAAATCTTGTATTCCAAGAATACATATCTTCATTCCATAACAAAATTCAAAGAAAATCTTTCTCCCAACTTATCCATAATTTTCAAATTAATTGGAAAAATAAGCAACAATATTTATTTTATTTTAATCACCTTTTTCAGTATTGGACTATATGATGAGACGCCACCTTTAGGAGAATTAAGATCGAATGGAGTAACGGACCTTGAATATCTAATATTGAGCCACAATATTATTCAAGCCCATAAATATTAATTAATCCCACTACATAATTAATAACATTGACTATCCATCTTAACCCATATTACGACCAATATGGCTCCCTGCTATTATTTTCCTCCGTGTTTAAGATTATTTCAGCCCATTAATTAATTCAAGCCACCAAATAGCTTTCTATTAATTAATATCTTTTTGTCCTTGGTCAAGGAACGGGTTCAACATTATTATCCATACCGAAACTAATTCCACTTGCAAGATTTGGTATGATAAAGGTCTTATGAACCTCCCCAACAAGGGCAAATCAAACAAAGTTGCATTTGCAACCCATTCTTCAGATAAAATCTTAGCAATCACATCGTGACTAATAATATTGCACAAGATAATCCCGTAATTGAATCTCGCTGATTCACTACCCATGATAAGTCAAAGGTAATAGTTACCAATCCCACGGATCCTATTTATGGAACGAAGATTAAGAAATAACGAACCACCGAGGTCTAATTCTTCCTTGTTCCTACCAAGAATTTGTCCTCCTGAGAGTCCTATTCACCGAGACATGTTCATGCACTAGTGTAATCTTAATTCAAGACAAGCCAATCACTAGTAATTACACTTCAACCTTTCACGATGGGTTGTTCATTTCATCTAGGTCGTGAATGGTGTACTTTTAGTTACCATCCAACCGTTAATTTAATCTTCCGTGATCCGATATCACTAAATTAACTACAATGTAACACGTTATCTAACTTATTGAACAACTTATGCAAAGAAATATATGTAACATTCGATAATATTTAAAGATCGAATAAAACAATTTATTTCAAAGAATAAGTTCGAATTCAGCTTTTTGATTATACAAAGTAAAAAGACATATTTTCTAGTATAATCCCAACACAAGAGAGATGAGAATAATGTCATAACCATGAATAAGGCAAGACTTGTTGCTAAGGGGTATCACAATCGTAAGGAATTGATTATGATGAGACCTTTGCACCGCCGCCGCCTAGAAGCCATTCAGGGTCAAGCTCGCATATGCTGCCCATAGAGGGTTCATTGTGTATCGATGGATGTAAAGAGTGCATTCTAAATGGGGTACTAGCAGAGGAAGTTTATGTCTAACAACCTCCGTGCTTTGAAATAGGCAAACCAAGTGTACCGCATAAAAAGCTCTTTACGGTTCAAACAAGCTCCTCGAGCTTGGTATGATACACTCTCTCGCCTTGATAGACAAATGGGTTCACTAAAGGAATAGTGATAGAACCTTATTCGCATTAGAAGATGGAGAAGATATTCGATGGTTCAGATTTACGTGGAAGACATCATCTTCGGATCTCCCAACAAGAAGTTTCGTGGAGAAGTTCAAAGAAATTGATGCAAGGGAAGTTCGAGATGTCCATGATGGGTCGATGAATTAGGGTTTACAAGTCAAGGTGAGTACGTATGGATATTCATCTCGCCAGCAAAGTACACAAGGAATCTATCGCAAAGTTTGGAGTTCAACATTGTAAGGAAGCTTTAATTCCCATGATGACCGTTTCAAGATGGATCCGATGTAGATGGTCGAAAACTAATCATAAAGAATATAGGGCTCGATTGATCACTACTATACCGACCGCCAAAGCACTGCATATCACTTTTGCAAGAGGTGTATGTGCCATATTTCAAGCAAATCCAATGCAAAGTCACCTAGAAGTAGCTAAGCGGATTCTCAAGTATCCGGCAAGGAACAAGAAACCTTGTTTTATTTTACCCATCACATGATAATCTAGAGCTTAGCGGGTATTTTGATTCGACACGAGGTTGCGAGAATCGATAGAAGTCAACCTCAAGTACATGTCGGCCGAAATAAACTTATCTCTTGGTTTTCAAGACTTAGATATCGGCCATGCATATCTACTACCGATGCGTAATATATGGTCATAGAAGTCATTATTCCCAACCGCCTCGCTAAGTCAAGAAATGAGGGATTACAACATTGTAGCTAAGAACGCATCTATATTCTCGTGATGAATAGTGCTATTGTAATCACTCGTAATCCCGTTTCTACATACAAGATGCAAGCATGTGGATGTCGACACCATTTTATCGAGATCACGCTAAAAAGAAGAATATCGTAATGGAAAAGATCCATACCGACAAGCGTAAAGCTGATATTTTAACTAAGCCGCCAATGAGATCGATTCGTGAGAATTATGCAACGAGCTAGGGCTTCGATCTCGGAGAAAGTGCACCGATATGGTTGGTGGATCGATCGCCGTAACCAAATTGGTTAAAAAGACTAACTAAAGTTAAGAGGAATCAGTGAGTTAGAATCTCAACCCCACCGCATTTATCGATTTAAGCCGATCCTCGAGTTCGATAAGAAGTTCGGAATCAAGTCGATAAGTAGGATCCGGGGTTCAACTCAGAGCAGAAGATATATCGATTAACCGGAACGATCGATTGAAAGATTACTTTATAAGTCGATTAAGCTACAAATAACAAGCAAGTCGCATAAGTTTAAAGCTACAGACGCATAAGTCGAAGAGGCAACACAACAATGAAATAAATATAATTTTTTCATTGATAAGGACCCGAGGTCGATTTACAAGTTACAAGTGATATCACAAGCTACCTACAAGCTACCTTCAAGTGGTATTACAAGCTACAAGTACAAGAAGACCCGAGGTCGCTACATAAACCATAAAACCATAAAACCATAAACCCAACCCAAGATAAGGTAGGAAGGAGAGATAGAGATTTTAAGAGCTTGATGCTCATTTTTTCCCACCTAGAAGGGCTCAGAGAAGCTTCTAGAATCCTCGAAAAGCCAATCTTAGAGCTTCGGAGAGAGGAGCAGAGAGGGCTTGAAGGATCTTTTTAAGCCATGAGCCCCAGACCTAAAATCAATGGGCTTCTCCATCTGCTAAATGGGGCACAATGCCACAGTGTTTGGTCACAAGGACCAAAATGACACTTGTGTCACATGTAAAATTGAGCTTGATATACAAGATCGATTGTCCGATGCATATCGTATACCAAACTCACGTTTTGTTTTAGCATCGAAGTCCGTTGATGCTAATTTCGTCATCTCGATAGGCACACAAGGTGATACATTTGTTAGAGAAGTGCCTTCATTTGCTTTTTAGTAGATCCACCTCCACGGTGGTAAAAGAAGCTTTGCATTGATCGTATGTGTAATCTTAGATGACAATGAAAGAAAGCAGAAGGAACACACACATGGTTGATTTGAGAAGTCAATTCATTGGAAAAGGGTTAAAGGTTTTCACGGAAGTTTCAATTTTAAATAAGGAACTCATCGAAAAGCATTTAGTATATGCTAAAGAAGATGAATGGTTTATGTCAGGTTGTTTGCCTAACACCCTGCAATTAATTTATAGAAGGAAATTAGGGGTATAAATGAAAATTTATTTTCTCGTAAGACCTTAAGAGAAATTTAGATTGACAACGCCAGAAGAACACGCCATAATGGTTGATGAGTTGACGGTGTGAGTAATCACAAACAGATCTATGCCATTATTACTTAATGTCAAATCGCGCTTATTTGGGAATCGAGGCAACCTTTTGACTTCAAAGCAAATGTTTTAAGGAGTAGACTTAAGCATAGTAAATGCGGGTCAATAAAAAGAAGATCAAGGATGAAGTGATCGAAAAAAGCATCGATAAGAGATCATAAGTGGATCGATAAGAAGTGTTTCACACACGTTAATCGATCGACGAAAGTGAGATATTGTTGGGAAATGCTTAAAGCTACCATCGATAGGTCAACAAGCACCAGAGCAGATCACAATGGTAATCGGGTTGATTACAATATCAAACAAATGACACGCTTTTCTTATTTATCCCTTTCAATATCTTATATGCGATTTAAATAAATTGATTAGTTTTTTACTCGCTTTTCACTTTATGACGATGCTCGCAAAAACTTTTTAACGCGGACTTGGGAATGTGTATTTAATGCGCTTTTATTACAAATTTTCGAACCGATATACGAGAAGACTTTTACTCAACCGCGGCGATTAAAACATTTTTCTACGACTAATCTCAAATTAATCGATTTCAAAAACACCTGATATTTGAGTACTTTGAAAGTTGTGCAAAAAGGTTTTCCTCAAGATACTATAAAATCCAAATCTTTCTCGTAAAACTTTTCCACTACTTCGCCTTTCTCAAAGCTCTTAAAAGATCTAAACTTTCAAAATCTTCGTAAAATTACTTTCAAATCAATTGATTCTATTCTTCCGATTTTCAAAACCTTCAAATCAATTTCGGTAAAAAAAAATTTCTTTTAAATATTGAATAACTTCAATTCACCGATACCTAGGTTTACAAGTCATGATGATATATTTCGTAATTTTTATTTGATCTAAAAGCTTAATTGCTAAATTGATGCTAAAATTTACTAGGTTTGATCAATTTATTGAAATATCTTACTCAAACTAAACACCAATTTGCATATCGCATTTAAATGGCATATCTTGTTCCACAACCGGCCAAGGGGAAAAAGTTCTCAACTTTGCATCGATGAAGAAAGACATCATTGATGAGAAGTATGTAGTATTCACCATCACCTCGTATCCTCAATCGCCGAAATTTCGAGTGCTTATGAAAGCAGGGCCGAAACGATATTGCTATACACACCGTAACATCGCCCACACACATGAAGCCTTGGAATTTTTATACAATCTACAGGGATGAAGACATTGATGCCGAAATGATTTCTTCCGGTTGACGGATCGAAGTCATGAGTGTCGAATGACGATCTCCGTGAGGATATTCGCCTAACTCGAGGAAGATCAATCCGTGAGACCTACACGCATCGATGTAGGAGAAAAGGAATTTCTTGAAGTCGAAATTGTTGAGACCAAAGAAACAAGGAGAACACGATTTAACGTCAAAGCCTCCTATCCAAGAGAAAATATCTCCTTCTCCTGAGATCGCTCGGCGGTGATCATGTGCTCAACTTACGCCTTGATGCCGCTACTTCCTATAAGATAAGTGTCATGGCCAGCAATCATAAAGAAGGCTTCGATATACATTGGTTGGGTATGGTCAAGGCACGATCGAGGAAAGACTCGAAGTTCGAATCGACCAGAAGTAATGTAGTGTGCTTATCTTCCAAGTGCTCCTTCATACACAAAAATTCTATCATTCTCCGATAAGCCGCCATGCACTATGAATGGAATGAAAAATGGAGCCAAGATATATCAAAGCAAAAACACAAGGCCATATTGGGCAAGGATGAGTCGCTACCCGACAATCTGATGAGGATCCAACTCCTTATGTGCCCAAACCCAAGGGAGAAAAGAAGGAAAAAGATAAGGCAACTGTGATCATCCGGCCCCGAACCGCCATTCCAGAGAAGAGGATGAAGAGGAAAGGATCTCGCCAAGAAACCAGATGCTCACCGAAACGCGAAGAGAGTCACATCTCCTCTCAAGATCGCTTTCAAGTTCTGCCCAGAAGTTAGCGTAACAAAGGATCCGATACAAGTAGAATCGAAAAGAGATGCTAGCCCGCCTCGAGCCCACTATCGAGAAGGCGGGGAAGAGCAGATGATCGGGGCGCATGGAGAGCAAGCCGCCGAAGGACATAAGGGAGCAACTGAGGGAGAATCACCATTCGATTCTCTTCTCACAAAGATCTTCCAGAGAGCAAGATCGCTAACGCCCACTTCCAAATCACCTTCACCCTCTCCTCAAAAATCATCACCACCACCCTCTCCCCACAAAACCTTTCACCCTCACCTCACCCTCATCTATCGTAACACCCAGATCTCCCACACCACCAATCAATGAACCTCGTCTCAGAAACCCGAACAACCTCGAAAATGTCCGAAAACGAACTCAAATCCACATATATCCCAATCACCAATCAAGTCACAAAAACATGAGATCCGATGTCGAGTATCCATCTCTCATAATCCTTTCAACACCGTAACCGCGGTTTGCTTCAATTGCCCGTAAAGCCCCATCATAAGGATAATGAAGCAACATATCAAGGAGTATTTGCCGGACCTATGCCCTAAATCGATCAACATCCCGGCATCCAAAGAACAAATAGAAGAGATTGTGTTCGAGGGATATAAGACCGAAAAGATCAAGATTTTCTCGATTCTCACAACAACTCGATCGATTTTCTTTGTAGACTTGGAGATGAAGGCTTAAATAATGCCGATTGAAAGTGTTGTTGAATTGGCAAAATCAAGATGATATCGATGGTTGATTCACGAAAGGTTCTAATTGGTCGATGACGGGAGGAAACCTATCAACCTCCCACAGATCATGAGGGAGTTGCCGATGAACCAAGAATGGGTGCTGCAGATGAGACCCTACTTGGAAAGGCTTCAACATCGACCTGATCGCTATGTTGAGCTCGATATTCTAGATCTTTATAATCGAAAAAATTCGTGATGGGATCAAGGTCTATTGAAGACAAATTCATTAGCCACAAAGCAGATCTAATGAAGCGTTTGAAGAAGAGCAAGCAAAACTAGTTGACAGAGAAAGAAGTCACACAGTTGGGATGCACAATGCCATCCTCTTTGAAGTTATGCAACTAGTTAATCCTCTTGCCGGGAAACTCAATCTCTAGTCTGACAAACTCAAAGTTCGACAGATATGCTCAATCGCATATAGGTACTATTGGAGAATGTCCGGGCATCTTTGGAGAAAACCGACAACCATATGGATATGGGTTGGAAACACTTTGTAGCTTTCCACGTAACGAGCAAGACAGACATCGAATTTGCTTTCTCGACGCTTTTTTGACACTGCAACCTTCGCCATCCGCTCGGATCACCTCTTGTTGTCGAGGAACTCATAGAGGAGATCACAAGGCAATTCAATGCTCAATCAAGAAGATGTCCAACCTCTTTGATGAAACCAAAAAGGGAAAGGACAAGAGAATAAAGAGAAGAAAGAAAAATGCATACGCTTGGTAAAAATTACATCTCTACCAAAAACCACTCAGATCTCGACTTGTCACCCACTCCATCTATTGATCTCAAGATGAAGTGAAAGAAACCGTGGAGCAACATAAAGAAAGAGATCAATGAGCGTAAAACCGCTTTTTTTAGAGGTTATTGCCGTAGTCGATTAAGATTGAAGACTTTTTTCGCTCGCATGTAAAAGAATGGAAATCAATGATCGTGCCAAGAGCCTTGAACTCGCTAAGAAATTAGTCAAGAAGATGAACGAGATGAACCCGAGAAAACACTCGAGGAGAAAGAAAGGCAAAGGCAAGATGATGAAAGCAATCGCGAAGATCGTAGACAAGGCCAACTATTCTCTACTAAAGCCGATGACTTTAACAAATTCAAGAGCAAACAAGACAGAGAATAAGAGAGGCCGCCATCAAGAAGCGTAATTTAGCAGAGGCTAAGGATCGAACATCGCTACATCCGGGCGAAAAGGAAGAACGGTTGCAAAGGCAGGGAGATTGCTTGGGAGAAGAATGCCCTTCCAAAGACTGTTAAAGACATCCTTCACAGACTGCTAGATCCGCTCTGCACGGGATCGATCGAGGAGAATGGTTATGTGACGATACATCCCGGAGAAGATTCCGATTCATCAAGATCGACATAAAATGGTGATGAATTTTAACCGGGTTAGAAACACGGCATCCGCACTTCTACCGCATGGATGAAAGAAGGGAAGATCATGTCACCGATACCGTAAGCTCCACCCTTTGAACTACTCCTTCCACCTTTAAGGCCCGCATAAAAAGCTAGATGTCAGAAAAATTCAAGAATGCCTACTATGGATTTGTCGGGTGCGAGGGATCCATAGAAGAGAAGATCCGACAAGCTAATGCAAAGGATGTACAAGATGTTTGCATCCCCAAAGAGTCAGAAATGTTCAAGTACACCGAGGAAGACAACATATGAATCGTGACGATAGGTACGCTTTTCATGTATTCTATAATGCACACACCTATCCGAATGAAATATTCCATCTCTCCGATTCTAAGACAACATCTCATTGTCTTTCCGAGGTATGTAATCAATTTCATTATCTCGCATTTCTATTCATGGTATATGTTTTTCTCGATTAAGTGTTTTGTTCCATCAAAAAGGGTGAAATTATTGGGAAATATGTATTTTAGTTTTGATGGAAGTTCCAAAACAGGTTGTAATAGGAGCAAATGGACTGTTAGCTAATCGATGACTTAGAATCGATTAAGATGACCAAATGAAATGTATAGATAGTGATGTAAAGATAGGTCACATATTGAGGAGAGCTCAATATATATAGGTCGTCGAAGTATCGTATGACCGGATAAGGTCGATGACGATAAGGCTAAGAACAAATCGTAAGACAAGAAGTCAAGATCGTGAAGATGAAGACATCAAGACTCGGGATGAACCTCAAGACTCGGATGAACTCAAGACTCATAAAAACCAAGACTCAGATAAACCTCAAGACTCAAGAATAAACCCAAGACTCAAGATGATCAAGACACCGAGGCTCAGAGTCACCAAGATCAAGACTACCGTAAGACCTCAAGACCTATAATCACCAGTCCGATATTGAGCTAAGACAACTGCATCGTAAGACTCAACAAGGTAGATCGACCGCCATCCGATCAAGTCACCACACCCCAAGGCCAATCAAAATGATACACTGCATAAAGACGAATATTCTACAAAAGGAATATCAATCGCCTAACGGACAAATTATCAAGTGCCGCCGCCAAGGAAAAAGCACACGCACAAAAAGAGCCGACATTACGGATTCGATGTTGCGGATATAAACGACACTAATCATGCCTACGCCATGCCGATATTCGAGCACGCCACAATCATATCCTACAACCTACCTATTATAGCCCGAATTCAAATTGCTCTCCAACGGCTCTTTGATTTCGAGGTCTATAAAATGGGATCGCTCGTCAAGTGAAGAAAGAGAGACCAACGACGAACACATGAACAATTTAGCAAAGCGGAACAACAATATTAACGCAAATTCTCAAGAAGCAAAAAGCCTTTAGAATTTCCGCTCGAAGAACACCATATTTGAAGATTTATTCTTAAAGTGTTCATCCCATTGTTCTTAGCAAGAAATCCTATCCACTAGCATTTGGCTACCTAAACACCAGGATAGATTTCCAGTTGGAACCCTCAAACATTCTTTACCCAAACTCAAGTTAGGTTAAGTTTGTTACCGCAAGATTTCAGACTAGGGATTCTAGTTTCTGATTTCTGGTTCGGTTGAGTGTGAACTCGATAAACATCTGTTGAGTGTTGGACTAACACATAAAACTAAGTCCAATCGATTAAGTTCGGTTAAGTTGCCCCTGTGTTAAGGGAAGAGTGGATGTAAGACGGGTTTCGTCTGAACCACTATAAAAATCTTGTGTGCATTTACTTGCTTTCTTTATTGCTTTACACTATTCACACAACTGAGTTTAAAATTGCATACATATTCTAAGTTAAGCTCAGTTTGCACCAAGCAACTGATCTGATCAGGTTGACACCTTAGTCAGCCGATTGAAAACTGACTTGAGAATCTGATTTGATAAAACTGGTTTTTCACACGGGTATTTACAAGCTTCCGCACTCTCAGTTAAACTGACAAATATCAAACTGATCTGCCCTCAGGCACTCAGTAAGATTGAACATCAGTCCAAACTGACACACTAGCACTCTGATCAGGAAATCTGCAATCACACCTGATCCTCACGAAAAGTTTTTCAGAAGTCTATTCACCCCTCCCCTCTAGACTTCTGCCCTCACAAAACCCGTTCGGGACCTACATAATCAGTCTAATATAACCCGCATGTTAGTGTAAGTGTCCTAGAGACAATCCATTGTAAGGACATAATACTCAAATAACATTCAGTGTTGGTTTAATATTATTTATTTAATATTAAATGTATGGCATCACACTCATTATAATATTATATTTGATTGTTTGCATTTGTTCTTATCTGTGTTCCCTTGTATCACTGCTGTCATTGAGTGAAGTAAGAACTCAGATGACTTAAGCATGATTCTCAAATGTCCTCGATCAAGGATCATCAAGAATGAGATATTGATGATGCAATGGAGATTGGTGTGGGATCATACTCTTAGAGAGTGTAGTAAGATCTCACTTACTACGAGATACTGGGTATATCATGTTGGATGCACAAATACCTTAGGGGGTATTAGTATATCCATCCGAGAAATCATTTGATGTAGTTCCATTATATGTGTCTACGGGTGTCTCGGTTAGTGGGAGCGATGAGATATTCCTTTGACTTGAGGTCAATACGCACGACATGTGTGGAGTGATGAACTTTGACCATGACCGACGCTTGCACCCGTCTATGGGTAGATATGACTTGGATTGGGTTCATCACGAAATGCATGTGCGTGGTAGTTGAGCCAAGAAAGGGATTCATTCCTCAAAATGGATTTAGAGAGAATAATCATCTTCTCATCATAATTGGATCAAAGTCATTGGTCAATGCACGTCAACTTGGACTTTGTGGTCAAGTGTGACATAAGTGATCAATTAGTGATTGGAGATAAATTGATTAAATTATTTGAATTGACACTTCATCATGTTCAAGACTAATCGAGTATTCATGAATGAAAGGAGGAAATAGTAATAGGCTATGTTACAGTTACAGGTAGTTGCACGTTTCTCGCAACGTACCTCATATATTGAGAATATCTGATTTATTGTCTAGGGTTCAATTATGACAGTTAGTTTGAAGCTGATATCAAGCACATGAAAGATGTCCCATATGCATATGCAATTGGGTAAATCATGTACGACATGACTTGCACTAGAACAAACATGGCCTACGTTATCAACATCAATGATAGATACCAACAGAATCCGGGTGCGTCTCACTGGATTGCTGTCAAGACCATTCTGAAGTATCTTAGACGAACTAAAGAATGTTTCCTTGTCTATAGTGGACAGTCAGAACTAGTAGTCACTGGTTATGCTGACACAAGTTTCCAATCCGACTGTGATGATTACAAATCACAGTCAGGTTACGTTTTAGTCTCAACAATGAGGCGGTCAATTGGAATAGTTCCAAGTAAAAGGACAGCAGATTCAACAACCGAAGTTGAGTACATTGGTGTATCAGAAGCCTCAAGCAGGCTGTCTGGATTTATAGTTCTCAAGAGAACTAGGGGTAGTTCCAAGTGTCAGTTGTCTAATAAAGTTATATTGAGACAATGTTGGTGCGATTGCACAAGCAAAGGAACCGAGATCAACAAGCATATACGAGCATGTACCTAGACTTATCAATTGATCCGGGAGATCATAACGATAGGAGAAATAGAATTAAAATGTATTCCCACATATTTAATTTGGAAGATCATTTCACCAAAACACTGAGTGTTCATGTACACACTAGACATTTGATGGTCTAGGGGTTAGACATGTAGGTGATTGACTCTAGTCCAAGTGGGAGATTGTTAGTGTTAGTGTCCTAGAGACAATCCATTGTAAGGACATATTACTTGATGATATTTAGTTTGAATTAATGTTATAGTTAACATAATATTAATGTATGGCAATACGCTTGTTTGAATATTATGTTTGATTGTTTGAATTAATGTATTTTCACTATATGTGTCTATGGGTGTCTCGGTTAGTGGGAGCGATGCGATACTCCTTTGACTTGAGGTCAATACGCACGACATGTGTGGGATGATGAACTTTGACCATGACCGACGCTTGCACCCTTCCATGGGTAGATATGGCTTGGATTGGGTTCATCACGAAGTGCATGTGCTTGGTAGTTGAGCCAAGAATATGATTCATTCCTCAATGTGGATTTAGAGAGAATACTCATCTTCTCATCATAGTTGGATCAAAGTCATCGGATGATGCACATCAACCTAGACTTTGTGGCTAAGTGTGACATAAGTGATCAATTAGTGATTAGAGATAAATTGATTAAGTTATTTGAATAGACACTTCATCATGTTCAAGACTTAATCGAGTATTTGCAAATAAAAGGAGGAAATCGTAATAGCCCATGTTTCAGTTACAGGTAGTTGCACATTTCCTCGCAACATACCTCATATATTGAGAACGTCTGATTTATTGTCTAGGGTTCAATTAAGATCGCTAGTTTGACTAATCGCTCGATATATGAGGGCCTATGGGTCACACAACAAGTAACGATTGTTTACTAATTATAGTTGGTTGATTAAATGTTAAATTAGATTTAATATTTAATTTATGGAGAAGTAATTAACAATAGATTAATTTGGAATTAATTATTATTAATATTTAATTAAATTTGATTTAATTAAATAAGAATTCCCAATAATATATATGGAAACAAATCGTAGAGATTTGTCATATATGAAATTTAAAGCCATAGAGATTTATATCTGGGGAATAAATCTAAGTGATTTATTTAAATAAGATTAGGGATTTTATTTCCTAATTAGGTTAGCTTGAGGCTTAAGCTAATCCTCTCCTATATATATGAGCTCTTGCGAATTCATAATATGTGAATTCATATTTCTCCATAAAATCTCTAAGTTAGAATTTTCCTAGCAAATTCATCTCGGGAATTCAACGCTGGTAGATCTGTGCAAATTAGTAAACGACTGTTACGTGGATACCATAGTTGAGGAATCCGTGTACGAATTGCTGTAAGAATTCTGTTTACGTTTACTCATATTTAATTATGCAATTAATTGTTCGTTGTTGGTGAACAGTTTATTTCCGTTGCGCATGTATTACGTATTTACGTGCCTCCAAATTCCAACAGTGGTATCAGAGTTTCGGTCTCTTGTTTTAATTGCATGATTGGTTTTTGATTAAATATTTTTTAATTTAAAACCTCACGGCAATTTTGCCTTTTTTTGACAAAAACCGCACATAGTTTTGTCTTCAAGGATGTGCGTCACTTGGGTTTTTCGAAACCTTTCGTCGCTCGCCAAGCGCTGCCCACTTACGGTGGAGAGTTGCGGTGCAGCGCTGGAGGCGGCGGCTATAAGTCACACCTCGTGATGCCAACGCATACTCACGCGCGATGGAGGCGCTTCGTCCCTCGCTCGCCACTGCCTTCTGCAAATATCTCGATCGATTTCTCCTCGTTGATCACAGCGGGTCGTCTCGCTTCGATTGGTGATGATTAATGCGATTTGAAATTCGCGATGGCGGCGACCCGATTCGCTACCCTCGAACTGCTGCTAGGAGCGGCGCTTCTCGTAGGCCACACTGGGCGTCGGCCGTGACACACCAGCCTGTCCTAGGTGGCATGGTGGGGTCACATGCGCTCGGATGCCACAGCGAGGATGCAACCCCTGGTTCATGACGGCGATGTCCTTCGATTTGTGTGTTTGCTCTTTGATACACCGTAATGGTGACGTCGTGGGTGCAGCGCACAGATGCGTGTGGGATCTCCACTGTATCGCCGCCGTGTGCGTCCTTTTGCGTCACCGTCTGTGCTCTTGTTCTGTTCTTGATGTTTTAATTTTGAAACCCTAATTCTTCGAATTAATTGGATTAATTTAGATTGATTGGTGCTTGAATGATGTTGTTATCACAACTGATATGGTTTTGGATTCAAGATTGTTGGGACGGATGCCTTGAATTGCAGAATAAATGTTGTAGAATTTTGGGCAGTGATGAGGGAGTGGTTGTTTTGCAAATTGGATTTCAAACGGGCCCCTCCGTGCAAATATTAGATAATTGCACTTGAGCCCTTGGCAAAATTAATGAAACCAATCTGTTTTAAATTTAATTGGATTAAATTTAAAAGGAGTGGTAATAAAAGTTGGACTTTTATTTATAATTAATTGGATTAATTATTATTATTTTAATAACGGGAAAATTGAATTTAAAATTGGATTTAACATTCAATGTTTCCTAAAGGTTATTAAATCCCACTTGGTTAACTTGTTTATTTTAAGTTTAGTTTAATTAGTTAACGTGTTTTATAGTCCGCATTATAAATCATGTTTGGGTAGGCGGCGCCCAATAATTGCTCAAATGTGATATAGATTAACATGTTGGATCTCCATTAAGCAATTAATACCCCGCCTTTAAAAATGATCCTCACTAAAATATGGTTTTTCATTAAATTGAAGAGATGTCTCCCATCAAAATTAAAAGTAAACCAGGGATTTCGTTCCAATGGGTATTTAAGACCAAAGTATTTTGCTCGGATCTACATTCAACGGGACTTTTATAGGGACACGTAATGTCGCTGCTTGATGGTTGTAAACCAACTTAACTTTGTTTATTCAGCTAAAGCAGGGAAATGAAAGTTAAGGGACATCCGATAAAACTGGGTTTAATCAACTGGGAATTGCAAACTTTGCAATTGGTTTGGAGACCTACCAGTTATGCTATTGTGATATTCAGCCAAAGCAGGGATCATGATAGTAGGAATGTGGATCCTAGTCCATTACAATTTATATTTGATATAAATTCGTACTCTTCCGATGAGGTCGTTGAGTATGTGAAAATAATGGAGACAAAATAAATACAAAAGAAAGGTCATGTTTATTTTGATTGTTGAATATTGATCATAGAAATTATGTGTTTAATTCCCGTTTTATTTTATTTCTCTTGTTTAGTTGAAATGCATAACTATTATTGAGATGTGTTTTGGAAACAAACAAAATTGGCTAGGCCAAATTTTCTGGACTGGCACCGAAACATGTGTTTGGTGCTAAGGCAAGAAAAGATTGAGTACGTGTTGGACACGTATATCCCGGTTACCCTTAAAATCTGGTACTCTGAGGCGGCCACATTTGACGTAGCAGCTCAGAAGAAGAATCAAAAGGATGCTTCCCAGGCTCAGTGTTTGATGTTGCTCGGCTAACTTCCGATATACATAGGCAACGTGAGAAAAATGGGTCCCTTCTAGATGCTCAAGCATCTGAACGATCTTTTTGATTCTGAATCTCATTCTGAGATTTATGAAGTGATAAGAGATCCGTTCAGATGCCGGTTAGCTAAAGAAAGGAAGATTTCACATCATGTGTTAATGATGATAGACTTAATTGAGAAATTTTTTGTAATTTAGGCATTGTGCTAAAAGACCAACGTTTCCATTTATGCTATCCTCAAGTCGCTCCCGATTCATATTTCAGCTTCATTGTGAACAACAATATGAATAGGACGAATGCGACCATGCCTGAACTTCACAACGTGCTCAAGACTTTTGAGTTCTATCACTAAGATGGTGTCTGAAAGAAGGAGTGGGTAAACAAGGATGTGTGCCTCTACTATAAGAAGAAGAGGGCATTGGAAGAAGGACTATAAGGTTCTGGTTGCTGAAAAGAAGACACTAGGTGCTTCTAGCACTAGAACATGTATGTTTGTTATTAAGATAAACATGTCCACAAATAAATATTAATCGCTTGGTATTGATAATCGGATTTGGCTCTCACATTTGCACTAATGTGAAAGGGCTCATGTGTCAGAGGGGACGCTTAGGCGGTCAAGTCGTCTTACACGTGGAAATGAAGCAAGAGTTGCTAACTGAACGTGTGGGGACTTATGTGTTAGACTTACCCTTTGGTTTTAGATTAGAACTTAATGATTGTCATCTAGTTCTTTCTATTACTCGCAACATATATTTGTTGCATTTTGGATATGATGTTCTTAATATACAAAGTAAAAGACTCAAAGTTAGTAATCATGAAAACCCCGATTTACTTATGGCATTGTAGAGAACTTGATCATGTAAACGAGAAAAGAATTGCAATGATAAGAAAGATAGAGTACTTAACCCCATTCGATTGTGAGTCTTATGGAGATTGTGAATCTTATCTCACGGGCAAGATGATCAATGCACCATTTTTCCGCAAAGGGTACATGCCAAATAAGTTCTAGAGTTGATCTATTAACGATGTTTGTGGACCATTGTCCACTCTAGCTAGGGTCATTTCGGATACTTCATCACTTTTATCGATGATTTCAAGATACATCTACGCGTGTATCTTATGAAACACAAATTCAATCTTTTGAGAAATTCAAAGAGTTTAAGGATGAAGTAGAGAAGCAACTTGGTAAGAGTATCAAGACTCTTCAAATGGATCGAGGAGGTGAATACCTTAGCCATGAATTCACCGATTACTTGAAGTTACACTTTTAATCCAAATCAATCGGACCATCGATACCAATTGTTGGGGAATTAATTGCCCGATCTATTCGGGATGAATATTTAAATACAAATTTAATTTAACAATTATTACTAGCATGAATTAATCCTATATTAATTCAAATAATAATTCAACAACAAATCATGATATAAAAATACTCACATAAATCCTACGACGCGAATTGCTACTGTTTACGTGAACTAACCTCTCCTGAGTGACAACCGCTTGAGAAGATGGATCCCTTCACACGACCACACCAAAAGACCTTCTCAAGTATTCCCTTATCCTTGTTCAACAATCCGGTGGTAGAAACTCGCGAACAATTTAACAAAAGGAAAAATAAAATTATGTTGCACCACCTTTGTGGATTTCTAATTTTTTCCAACACATGAAATTGCACTTGGGGATGAAAAAATCATCCCCTATTCATAAGAGGGTGGTGGCCGATTTTTTGCTAGGAAAAAGGAAGAGAAAATCTCTTTCTTGATCTCCAAGAAATCTTGAATATATATCTCATATATTATTTTCTCCTTAATTAAAATTTTCCATAAAAATCTCACTCTCTTATTGTTATGGTATTTTCAAAATTTTAGGATAAAGATTCCAAGATTTGGATCTTCTTGAATTTATGAGATATACTTGTATTCCAAGAATACATATATTCCATAATATCTTTTCAAGAAAATCAAGAAAATCTTTCTTTCCCTTTATTTCTCATAATTTTTGAAAATTTCCCAACAAATAGCCAAGTGGGGGATTTCTTGAATTTAATGAGATAATCTTGTATTCCAAGAATACTTATCCTCATTCCATAACAAAATTCAAAGAAAAACTTTATCCCTCTTTTGTTTGTATTTTTCGAAAAATTGGAAAAAAAATAAGCAACCATAATTTATTTTATTTTAAACACATTTTTCAGTTATTGGACATTATGCTTGGGCTACTTGAGGTGCCTTTAGGAGAATTAAGATTGGACCTTCTAATGGACTTTGAATATCTAATATTGAGCCACAATATTATTCAAGCCCATAAATATTAATTAATCCCACTACATAATTAATATTGCACTATCCATCTTAACCCATATTACTGTTATTATGGCTCACGATTATTATTTCCCGTATTTAAGATTATCTAGCTCATTAATTAATTCAAGCCACTGAAATAGTTTTCCATTAATTAATATCTTTTGTCCTTGGTCAAGGAACGGTTCAACATTATTATCCATACCGGAAACTAATTCCACTTGCAAGATTTGGTATGATATATCTTATGAACCTCCCTAGGGGGCAAATCAAACAAGCGTACTTGCACACGATTCTTCGTATTAAATCTTAGCAATCGCATGTGACCAATAATATTGCCCAAGATATAAAGTATTGAATCTCATTGATTCTTTACCCGTCATAAGTCAAAACAATAATTACTAACCACACACGATCCTATTTAAGGGACAAAGATTAAGAAATAACCAACCACTGAGGTCTAATTCTTCATAATTCAGTGCTGAAGAATTTATTGTTGGGGTTATACTGAAAAGTATACTTTTACTTTGTATAACCAAACTGAAGTTTCTTATTTATTTACTGAAATAAATTATTTAATCATTGTTGCATTAAATATGAATGAATGTTATATATTTTTATTGCAAACCCGTTCAATAAGACAGTACGTATTACATTGTAGTTAATTTGGTGATACCCGATCACTGAAGATCAAATTAACAGTCATCGTAATTAAGTACAAATTCACAACCTAGATGGAAATGAACGAACCATCATGGACGGTTGAAGTGTGAGACCCATATTGACTTGTCTTGATCAAGGGATCACACTAGCGCATTTAGGTGTGTTGAATGAGGACCTACAGGAGGACAAATTCTTTGATACTGAATATACAAGAATTAGACCTCAGTGGTGCGTTATTTCTTAATCTCCGTCCCTTAAATAGGATCGTGTGAAATTAATAACTATTGCTTTGATTTATGATGGGAAGAGAGTCAAGGCGATTCGATACCTTATATCTTGGGCAATATTATTTATTACATGACGATTGCTGACATTTAATATTGAGAATATCGTGCAAGTACGTCTTGCTTGCTTTGTCCCCTTGGTGGGCTCATATCCTTTATCATACCAAATCTTACAAGTTGAAATTTATTTCCGGTATGGATAATAATGTTGAGCTGTCTTTACTCCAAGGACAAAGGTATTAATTACTATAAAGCTTGTTCAGTGGCTTAATTAATTAATGGACTAATATAATCTTAAACGCGGGAAATAATGATTGGGAACCATATTATATGTGAAATCGTAATAAGGGTTAAGATGGATAGTTCAATATTAATTTTATAGTGGAGTAAATTAATATTAATGAACTTGAATAATATTTGGCCCAAAATATTAAAGCTTCATAGTCCATTGAAGGTCCAATCTTAACTCTCCTAAAGGCCCCCCAAATAGCCCAAAATAAAGTCCAATTAATGAGAGAGAAGAAAATATTCTTGCAATATTTCCAAGAGATATTTTCGAAAATTTGTGGCCAAAAAGGAAGAAAATATTGTCTTGATTTTCTTGATGATATTTTATGGAAAGAGATAATTATTGTAGGAATACATAATTATCCCATAAATTCAAGAAGTCAAATCTTGACTCCTTTAGGCTTGTAATTTTTTAAAATATTAGGTAGAAGAGGGGAAATAATTTTTATGGAAAATTTAATTAAGGAGAAAAGAATATAGAAGATATATTCAAGATTTCTTGGAGACCAAGAAAAGATTTTCTTCCTTATTTGTTTTGCCCTAATTTTCGCCCCCCCCCTATTTATAGGAATGAGCTCTTCATTCCCAAGTGCAATTTCATGTGTTGGAAATATTAGAAATCCAAAAAAGCGTGGTAGCAAAATATTTTATTTCTCTCCCATTAAAATCGCTCAGGCAAATCCTCCCACCCGATTACGCTCAGGGACTTGGGGATATATTTGGGAAGACTCTTGGGTTGATCCATCGCCTCAAAGCTTGTCTCACAAGAGGTTAGTAATTCCGTAACTCCTAGTTCCGCATGTTTAGGATTTACGTGAATTATGTGTACGCATGTTGTTTAATTATTATGTTGAATTGATTTAGGATTAATTCATGTTGGTAATTATTTATTTAATTCAAATATGTATTTAAAAATCATCTCGAATAGATCCGCACCCTATTTTCCCAACATTTATCCTCTTATAGGTCCTATTGAGTGCATCACCATGCACTAGTGTAATCTTTTGGTCAAGACATGTCAATCGGCCTTTACACTTCAACCTTTCACGATGGATTGTTCATTTCCATCTAGGTCGTGAACAGCATTTTTTAGTTACAAGAGATCAAGAATTTAATCTTCGTGATCCGGTATCACTAAATTACCTACAATGTAACACGTCTTATTTATTGAATGCTTATGAAGTAAATATATGTAACATTCAATGATATTTAAAGCATCGATGGTAAATAATTTATTTCAAAGAATAAGACAGAAATTCATTTGGTTATACAAAAGTAAAAAACATACTTTCTAAGATAACCCCAACAATCTCCCACTTATACTCAAAGTCCGCTTTTAAGTATACTACAACATATCTCGTGTAGTTCTAATGCGACATCTAATGTCACCTACACGAACCTAATAATATCTCCCACTTATACTCAAAGCAGTTTGGGCAACGGTCTTGACACCCATTCCTTCCACATGTCTCTCGAATGTGTTCGGAGGCGCACCTTTGTGAATGGATCTCGCTAGTTATCTTCCCGATACCCATCTTTTGCCAATTCTATATCTTCTCTTAACGATTTCTCGATAAGATGGTATTTTCAATCAATGTGTTTGTTGCCTTGTGGGTCTTGGTTCCCTTTGAATTTGCAATCGCTTCCCAAGATTATCACAAAGAAATGTTGATTGTGGCTTTGGGCAAATTCTTTAACTACATCCAAGTCCACTAGGAAGATCTTGAGTCAAACCGCTTTTTTCACCTCCTAATCACCACGATTCGGCTTCCATGGTAGAATCGGCGATGCATTTCTGCTTAACGCTTCTCCATGTCATGGCTCCTCCCCCCAAGCAAAATACACTACCGGAGGTAGATTTTCTGGAATCTAAGTCTGATTGGAAATCCAAGTCCGTGTAACCAATAGGGATTAGACTATCTTGCTGATAAACTAACATTCTATCTCGAGTTCTTTTCAGATACTTCAGAATGTTCTTAACTGCCGTCCAATGCTCTTTTCCCAAGTTACATTGATATCTCGCTACCATGCCAACGACAAAGCAGATATCCGGTCTCGTGCACAGCATTGCATACATAAGACTTCCGACAACCGAAGCATAAGGACTGTCTTTCATGTCATCTATCTCCTTTTGTGTCTTAGGGCACATTTCCTTGGATAGATGGATTCCATGTCTAAAAGGTACGAAACCTTTCGAATCCTCGCATGTCAATCGCTTCAAGACAAGGTGTCATATATGAAGCTTCAAGATAAGCCTATCATCCTTTTCTTGCGATCTCGAGTGATCTTGATCCCAATGATGTGCCAGGCTTCCCCTAAGTCCTTCATATCAAACTATTTTGAAAGTCATGACCTTACGTCTGACAACACCTTTACATCATCCCCGATGAGCAAAATGTCGTCTATGTATAGTACTAAGAATACCAATGCAGTTCCGACACGCTTCTTGTACACACAACTTTCGTATTCATTTTGATCAAACCCATAAGACTTTATTACTTGATCAAAACATTGGTTCCAAGCTTTGGATGCTTGTTTGAGTCCATAAATGGACTTCTTGAGCTTGCAAACTAGGTGTTCTTGACCTTCTTCAATGAAGCCTTGGGGTTGTTGCATATAGATTTCCTCTTCAAGACTTCCGTTAAGGAAAGCCGTCTTGACATCCATTTGCTAGATTTCAAAGTCGAGATGCGCAACAATCGACAAGAGGATTCAGATGGACTTGAGCATTGCTACAGGGGAAAAGGTTTCGTTATAGTCGATCCCTTCTTTCTGAGTATAACCTTTCGCCACAAGCCTTGCCTTGAAGGTTTCCACCTTCCCGTCCGTCCTCTTTTCCTCTTGTATACCCACTTGCAACCAATGGGTTTAACCCCATTAAGTGGTTCGACTAGCTCCCACACTATGTTATGATCCATAGAACCCATTTCGGCTTCCATTGTTATTTGCCAAGAAACCGCATCCTTGTCTTGGATTGCCTCGTCGTAAGTCCATGGGTCTGATTCATCTTGACCGGGGACTAAGTCAGAGGACTCTCCTACCCCCATGAATCTCTCGGGTTATCTTACAACCCTCCCACTATGACGAGGTTCCGGTTGTGTAAGTGTGTCGTTTGGTATGTCATCTTGCAGTTAACAAGAATCGAGGTTAGCCCCCCCTTAGCTCATTCAAGGTAATCTCACTTCTGGGCTTTCTTTCGCTCATATAGTCTTCTTCCAAAAATCTAAAGTGGGTGCTTATTACCACCTTTTGATCTTCGGGACCATAGAACATACACCCTTTTGTTCCCTCATGGTATCCTATAAATGTACTTTTTAATTCTCGATCGAGGATCCAATTTTCCTTCCTTCCTTGTCCAACACGTGGGGGCGGACACCCCCAAATTCTCATGTGTCTCAAAACTGGGCTTACGCCCGTCCACAATTCTTTAGGGAGTTTTGGGAACCCGATTTGGATGGCACCAAGTTCAGAATATAAGCCGATGTTTTCAAGGTATGACCCCAGAACAACTTGGGTAGATCCGCATAACTCATCATTGATCTAACCATTTCTAAAAGAGTTATGTTTCTTCGCCTCGCAACCCCATTTTGTTGAGGGTTCTGGTGCGCGATTAAATAATGATACAATCCTTCATCCGACAAGTAGTTCAAAAACTCATCGCCGAGGTACTTTTCGCCACGATCGATCGTAGAGACTTGATACGTTTTTTCCCTATGATTCTCTCGCTGAGCTTTAAATTCTTTGAATTTGTCAAAGGTCTCGATTTATGCTTCATAAGGAAAATATAGTTGTACCTTGAGTAATCATCAATAAAGGTGACGAAATACTCATAACCTCTTCTTGCTTTGATTGACATTGACCACATACGCCCTGCGGTGAACGATTTCTAACACTTCTTTGGCTCTATTCTCCTTGGCTCAATGCCCTCTTGGTCATTTTACCCTCCAAACATGATTCGCAAGTTGGATTGGTTCAACCCTAGAGACTCCAATGAACCATCTTCTACCAACCTTTGAATACTTTTTTTTCATTAATATGTCCCAATCAAATGCCATAGAAGTGTCTCGCTCACGCCCGATGAACGCTTTTTTATCATAAAGAGTTGATGTGTTATAGGATGCATTTCGTGAGTGGTGTGCAGCAATCATTGTATAGAGATTATTCGACAACGTTCCATGACAGATAAATTTATCATAAAGAGAAATGGTAACAACTTCGTCAAAAGTAACCGAATATCCATCAAGGTAAAGTTTAGAAACCGAAATTAAATTCTTTCTAAAACTAGGAACGTAAAGAACATCTCTTAAAATTAAAACTCTGTCTTCAAAAGACAGGTGCACTTCTCCCACTGCTTTAGCTGCCACTCTCGTAGCATCGCCCAGTGTGACGGGGATCTCACTCCCACTAAGTTGTTGGGTCCGCTTGAATCCTCAGAAAAGTGAAACAAACATGATCGATCCCCTCAGATCCACCACCCATAAATGGGAGGCATACGCCGCTAAACAAGTTTCAACAACTAGTGCGTGAGAATTACCTTTCTTTCAATTCCTTTTGAGTTTAGAACAGGCTGACCTCCAATGTCCTTTTTAACCGCAGTTAAAACATTTTCCTCTTGGTACCTTCTTGACACCCATTCAGCTAGCTGTCTTTCTCTCACTTTTCTTGGTAATGAGTTTGCTTTGGAACCGACCACTTTCCTTTTCTTGAATCTTGCCTACCATCGCCTAGATTTTTTGAAAAAGACTTTTGGTCACAAATGCTTCGTCTTTCTTTCCCAAGTGCTTTCTATTTTCTCCAAGGCTTCTTGCGAGTATCCATAGTAAACATGTGATCACTCATCACAAAACTACAAAAAAACTCATCGAAGCACCTTGGAAGAGTCAGGAAAAGAAATTCGATTTGAGCCTCATCACAATACTTAGTACCGAGATAAGCAAGTTTGTTAAAATGGAGCTTTACTCTGAGAACATGTTCCCTCAGCCATTTTTAGCCTAAAATTTACATCGTCGTTTTTAAATTGATTGATCATGCGGTCTTTTTTAAAAAATATTTCTTCAAGACTTTGATAATTTCCGCAGCAGACTCAACACCTTCATGAATGTATCTCAAATCATCGACAAAATGAAGTCAAGATTATACGCCTATATGTTCGTTAAATTTGCTCCCATATATTATATAAGTGTCTTTTCCGCATCTGTTGATCCTTCAAGAGGGCATACGGGGCGTGGGTACATCAAGAACCCAATAATGTTGTAGTTGCGCAGTGAGGACAAATTTCATATTTTGTTTCCAAATAACATAGTTATCACCAGAAAGTTTGTGCTCTTTGAGAGTATAAAGCAATGGATAAAAAGGTTGGGACATCTTTGATCAAAATAAATAACAATTTTTATAAGCACAAACATATCACAAGGTTCGATCACATGTAACATATTAAAATCTCAAAAAATATGAACATGCATCAGCCAACATCTCAAAACAGTTTAAATAAGCCACGTGGGGTGGGTCATTATTTAAACACATTCAAGCAGACATAAAACAAGAAAACAAGCATAAAACCTTTAATATCCAGATTAATAGTTGGCTCCCACTTGACCAATATAAAATTGACAGGGACTTCGGGGAAGTATATGCATATCAATTTTATACCTAAGTAATAACCATGATTAAATATAGAATTATTATGTTGTTTTGAATGAGCCTCTTGTGGAGGGTCATCGTCGCCACTAATAATAACCCACAATCATCCTTTCAGAATTTATTCATGTGAAATCTATCTTTTGACCGTCCCGTGGGGGGAATTTCTCCAAAAGAATCCACAAATAAATAAATCATGGATGTCAAAATTAATTCAATTTTATTATCCAGATTAAAATTGTCAATTAATTATTTAAACATACTTAGTAATTTTCGAAGGTGGGATTTTTCAAAACATTTTCTCATGCATCGCATATTTAAACACAATTTAAATAAGCATAAAATAATGCAAAAATATCAAAACAAAAAATTATACACATTGGGCATATATATCCAATTGTCACGGTTAATTTTTGTCATTTCTTGATCTTGAGAAATCGTCTTCATAGTCTTCATCGTTCATCTCGAAAAGCTCCCACTCGTCCGCAACATGTTCTTTAAAACGTCCTCCGTCTTGGGTTAGGACGACATCCGGAAAAAAAAAGTAGCGCATGACCAGCGAGCGCGTGGTGTCTTTATCTTTATGCAATACCGGTCGGCTCGACCATCTACGCCCGTTACCCTTCGCCTTGGCAGCGCAAAGCATCCCGAGGATGCGTCTGATGCAAGGTCCCCACGCCCGTCGCCCGGCTTCGACTTCCCGCGCCGCAATGTCATATGCGCCATCTTGCCCGGCGCTTCCGTCACTTCGCCTTTCCGCCATGCCGTCCGCGATCGCCCAGGTCTTGGCGATTAAGCTAAGCGTTCCAGCTTAACTGCGTGCTCGCCTCCGGCGTATGTCAAGACACTTTCGGACGTCGTCGTTTTTCTTCCATCTCGTCTTAGTTCGCGATTCTAAGCATAATTTATTTACTTAAAAAATAAATAAACCTAGATCTAGACTAGTCTATTACATTGAACGAATCAAACAAATCCTAATCTACTCGTGGATTTCTCACGAGGCCCGAATTTGAACGAATCGAATTAAAAACCACAATTTATATGCATTATCCATCTAAACCCATAAATATTAATTAATCCCACAACATAATTATTCAAGCCCATAAATATTAATTAATCCCACTACATAATTAATATTGCACTATCCATCTAAACCCATATTACTGTTAATATGACTCCCAGTTATTATTTCCTGTGTTTAAGATTATCTAGTCCATTAATTAATTCAAGCCACTGAAATAGCTTTCCATTAATTAATATCTTTTGTCCTTGGTCAAGGAATAGTTCAACATTATTATCCATACCGGAAACTAATTTCACTTACAAGATTTGGTATGATAAATCTTATGAACCTCCCAAGGGGGCAAATCGAACAAAGCAGATTGCATTACCGATTCTTCAGATAAATCTTAGTAATCGCGATGTGACCAATAATATTGCCCAAGATATAAAGTATTGAATCTCATTGATTCTCTACCCCTCATAAGTTAAAGCAATAATTACTAACCACACACGATCCTATTTAAGGGACGAAGATTAAGAAATAATGAACCACTGAGGTCTAATTCTTCCTAATTCAGTGCTGAAGAATTTATCCTCCTCAGAGGTCCTATTCAAAGGCATCACCATGCACTAGTGTAATCTCTTGGTCAAGACAAAGCAATCCGAGCCTTTACACTTCAACCTTTCACGATGGATTGTTCATTTCCATCTAGGTCGCGAAACAATGTACTTTTTTAGTTACAATGGACTGTTAATTTAATCTTCTGTGATCTGGTATCACTAAATTAAATAGAATGTAACACGTACTATTTATTGAACAGTTATGCAGTAAATATATATAACATTTAATGATATTTAAAGCATCAGTGATAAATAATTTATTTCAGTAAATAAGACAGAAATTCAGTTTGGTTATACAAAGTAAAAGCATACTTTCTAGTATAACCCCAACAGATAAAGTTATAAAAGAAAGATTGTCCTTCTGTTGAAGCTGATATCAAGCACATGAAAGATGTCTCATATGCATATGCATTGGGTAAATCATGTACGCCATGACTTGCACTAGGCCAAACGTATGCGACGCTATCAACATCATCGATAGATACCAATGTAATCCAAAGGTGAGTCTCATCGATTGTCACAAGACCATTATGAAGTATCTTAGACGAACTAAAGAATGTTTCCTTTTCTATAGTGGACAGTCAGAACTAGTAGTCACTGGTTATGTCCGACCTTAAGTTTTCCAATCCGATCGCGATATTTACAAATCACAGTCAGGTTAAGTTTCACTCTCAATAATGAGGCTGTCAGTTAGAATAGTTCCAAGCAAAAGGACCGCAGATTCAACAACCGAAGTTGAGTACATTGTTGTATCAGAAGCCTCAAGCAGGCTGTCTGGATTTTATAGTTCTCAAGAGAACTAGGGGTAGTTCCAAGTGCCAGTTGTCTAATAAAGTTGTATTGAGACAACGTTGGTGCGATTGCGCAAGTAAAGGAACCGAGATCAACAAGCATAAACGAGCATGTACCTAGACTTATCATTTGATCCGGGAGATCATAACGATAGGAGAAATAGAATTAAAATGTATTCCCACAAATTTAATTTGGAAGATCATTTCACCAAAACACTGAGTGTCATGTACACACTAGACATTTGATAGTCTATGGGTTAGACATGTAGGTGATTGACTCTAGTCCAAGTGGGAGATTGTTAGTGTTAGTGTCCTAGAGACAATCCATTGTAAGGATATAATAATTGATGATATTTAGTTTGAATTAATGTTATAGTTAACTTAATATTAATGTATGGCAATACGCTTGTTTGAATATTATGTTTGATTGTTTGCATTTATTCATACAAGTGTTCCCATGAGTCATTGTTGTCATTGAGGTTGTGAGAACTCAGATGACTTAAGCATGATTCTCAAATAGCCCCGATCAAGGATCATCAAGAATTGAATATTGATGATGCAATGGAGATTGGTGTGCGATCTGCATCATACTCTTAGAGGGTTTAGTAAGATCTCACTTACTACGACATATTATGTATCTCATGATGGATGCACAAATACCTTAGAGGGTATTGGTATACCCATCCGAGAAACCGTTTGATGTATTTTCACTATATGTATCTATGGGTGTCTCGGTTAGTGGGAGCGATGCGATACTCCTTTGACTTGAGGTCAATACGCACGACATGTGTGGGATGTTGAACTTTGACCATGACCGACACTTGCACCCTTCCTTGGGTAGATATGGCTTAAATTGGGTTCATCCGAAGTGCATGTGCGTGGTAGTTGAGCCAATAATAGGATTCATTCCTCAATGTGGATTTAGAGAGAATACTCATCTTCTCATCATAATTGGATCAAAGTCATCAACCGATGCACGCCAACTTAGAATTTGTGGCTAAGTGTGACATAAGTGATCAATTAGTGATTAGAGATAAATTGATTAAGTTGTTTGAATAGACACTTCATCATATTCAAGACTTAATCGAGTATTCGCGAATGAAAGGAGGAAATCTTAATAGCCCATGTTTCAGTTACAGGTAGTTGCACATTTTGTTGGGATATTTTAGTTTTGATGAATTATGCCAAAACATTATCAACTTGTGTTATTTAAGATAATCTACAGATAACAAGTTGAGGGGGAACGAGAGAACAAGTTAAGGGGAACTCATAAAAATCGCATTTAAGATGATCGAGATTAGACGAGGTCAGAGATGAGGCCGACGAGATCGATGAGTAGGATGAGTTCCGAAAGTTAACCGATGAAATCAACAAGAAGAAGATGCCGATTGTGATGAAGAAAAGCCGATAAAATGTCAGTGAAGAAATCAAAAATCAAAGGAAAGAAATCAAATCGAATGAACAAAGTGAAATCGGTTTGGATGAACAAAGGAAATCGCAGATGAACAAAGGAAATCGGCTTTGATGAACAAAGGATTTCAAAGAATCGATGAACAAAGGATTTCAAGACACCGTAAATCAAGACTGCATTTCTACAGATCGATTTCAAATGACCGTATCGCTGAAATCGCTTAGATGAACAAAGAAAAATTTTGATGAACAAAGGATTTCAAAGAATCGATGAACAAAGATTTCAAGACACCGTAAATCTGCACTGATTTCTACATATCGATTTCAAATGACCGCATCAAAGCGACTGTAATCAAGAGATGAACAAAGAATCCGACGAAATGATTAGATCCGTAAGACACACAAAAGCAAATGGCCAATAAGAAGACAACACACATATTGATGCTACATAAAGTCACAGGAAAAGTGCAAAGGTCAAAGAAAAATCGAAGTTATTAGTATGGATTTGAATATTAATTTCAAATCTGGTAATATTTAAATCCACACTATAAATACATTGCACTATCTTCAAAAAGAAGAAAAAATGGAGGATCCGCAAAGTGAAATTAAAGCCAAATATTCAAGCAACTCCATTCATAGAACACGTAACAAGAATTACACACATATATTCAAAAGTGTTCTACCCTAGATCTAAGCACAAATGCTATATCCTAAGCTTAGAGATTTTCCCATCCTTAGCATTGAGGCTAAAGAAATGTAAGGGAAAAATCTCAACCTAGTTGAAACCAAACAAACCTTACCCAAATCGGTCGGTTAAGTTTGTAGGTGAGTGTGAACTCCCAGAACATCTAAAGAATCCCGAAAGGGAGGGTAGGCGCGATCCCGTGAGGGTGATAAGTCCCATTTGAGTGAGAACTCCCAGAACATCTAAGCAATCCCGAAAGGAGGGTAGGCGATCCTCAGAGGGTGATAAGTCCCGCTTGAGTGAGAACTCCCAAAAACATTTGTTGGTTAAGTTGGTGCCCCATGAAGAAGGGAAGAGTGGATGTAGGGCGAGTTGTCCCAACCACTATAAAAATACGTGTGTTCTTATTTGCTTTCATATTAACTGTCATACATACTTTAGCAAATCTGCATAACACATTCGAAAAAAAAATTTAAGTCACCTCCCATTGAGATTTTACGAGTTTTAAATCGGGTTTTTCGGGACCATCACATTTCCTCGCAATGTACCTCATATATTGAGAATGTATGATTTATTGTCTAGGGTTCAATTAAGACCGCTAGTTTGACTAATCGCTCGATATATGAGGGCTTATGGGTCACACAACAAGTAAAGGTTGTTTACTAATTATAGTTGGTTGATTAAATGTTAAATTAGATTTAATATTTAATTTATGGAGAAGTAATTAATAATAGATTAATTTGGAATTAATTATTATTAATATTCAATTAAATTGGATTTAATTAAATAAGAATTCCCAATAATAATATTTGGAATATTATTGTAGGATTTAATATATATGGAAATAAATCGTAGAGATTTGACATATATGAAATTTAAATCCGTAGAGATTTATATGTGGGAAATAAATCTAAGAGATTTATTTAAATAAAGATTAGGAATTTTATTTCCTATTTAGGTTAGCTTGAGACTTAAGCTAATCCTCTCCTATATATATGAGCTCTTGGGAATTCGTAATATGTGAATTCATATTTCTCCATAAAATCTCTAAGTTAGAATTTTCCTAGCAAATTCATCTCGGGGATTCAACGCTGGCAGATCTGTGCAAATTAGTAAACGACTGTTACGTGGATACCATAGTTGAGGAATCCGTGTATGAATTGCTGTAAGAATTTTGTTTACGTTTACTCGTATTTAATTATGCAATTAATTGTTCGTTGTTGGTGAACTGTTTATTTCCACTGCGCATGTATTACGTGTTTACGTGCCTCCAAATTCCAACAGTGGTATCAGAGCTTCAGGCTCTTGTTTTAATTGCATGATTTTTTTTTTTTTTAAAACCTCACGGCAGTTTTGCCTTCTTTTTTTTTGACAAAAACTGCACATAGTTTCATCTTTTGGGATGTGCTCGATTAGATCGTTTTGTCTTCTTTTTGCCCTGGTTCGGTCGTCTTCTCCGACCTGCGCCGTCTTAGTTTTTTTCAAATCGCCGTCACTCGGCCAAGCGCCGCCCCTTTACGGTGGGAAATCGCGGTCGGTCTGCGCTGGGCGGCTATATAAGCACGCCTCGACGCCCGCGCGATACTACTCACGCGTGACGTTGGCGCTTTGTCCCTCGCTCACCGCTGCCGTCTGCAAATATCTCGATCGATTTCTCCTTGTTGATCACAGCGGGTCGCCCCGCTTCGATTGCTGATGATTAATGCGATCCCGGAAATTCGATGGCAGCGACGGCCGATTCGCGACCGAACTCGAACTTTTGCGGGCGGCGCTTCGTAAACCCACACCGGGGATCGGCCATGACACACCATCCCGTCTGGAGGTGGCGTGGTGGGGTCACCCGCCTTCTCGGATCGCGGCGGGGATGCAACCCCGGTTTATGATGGCTATGTCCTTCGATTTGTCGTTTGCTTGTTCGATACACCCTTTAATGGTGACATCATGGGTGCGCCAGAGGCATCTTGAGGATCGCCATCGTATATCCGCTGCAGGTCGCCCTTTTGCGCCACCACCGTCTGCGTTTTGTTCTTACGTTATTGATGTTTTAATTTTGAAACCCTAATTCTTCAATTAATCGATTAATTTCGATTGATTGGTGCTTGAATGATGTTGTTATCACAACTGATATGGTTTTGGATTCACGATTGTTGGGGCCGGATGCCTTGAATTGCGTAATAGATGTTGTAGAATTTTGGGGCGGATGAGGGAGGGGTTGTTTTGCAAATTGATTTCAAACGGGCCCCTCCGTGCAAATATTAGATAATTGCACTTGAGCCCTTGGCAAAACTAATAAAACCAATTTTTTTAAATTTAATTGGATTAAATTTAAAAGGAGTGGTAATAAAAGTTGGACTTTTATTTATAATTAATTGGATTAATTATTAATATTTTAATAACGGGAAAATTGAATTTAAAATTGGATTTAAAATTCAATGTTTCCTAAAGGTTATTAAATCCCACTTGGTTAACTTGTTAATTTTAAGTTTGATTTATTTAGTTAACGCGTTTTATAGTCCGCATTATAAATCATGTTTGGGTGGGCGGCGCCTAATAATTGTCGGACCGTATAAAATCATATTTGGGTAGGCGACGCCCAATAATTGCTCAAATGTGATATAGATTAACATGTTGGATCTCCATTAAGCAATTAATACCCCGCCTTTAAAAATGATCCTCACTAAAATATGATTTTTCATTAAATTGAAGAGATGTCTCCCATCAAAATTAAAAGTAAACCGGGGATTTCGTTCCAATGGGTATTTAAGACCAAAGTCTTTTGCTCGGATCTATATTCAACGGGAATTTTATAGGGACGTAGTGTCGCCGCTTGATGGTTGTAAACCAACTTAACTTTGTCTATTCAGCCAAAGCAGGGAAACGAAAGTTAAGGGACATCTGATTAAACTAAGTTTAATCAACTGGGAATTGCAAACTTTGCAATTGGTTTGGAGACCTACCAGTTATGCTATTGTGATATTTAGCCAAAGCAGGGATCATGATAGTAGGAATGTGGATCCTAGTCCATTACAATTTATATTTGATATAAATTCGTACTCTTCCGATGAGGTCCTTGAGTATGTGAAAATAATGGAGACAAAATAAATACAAAAGAAAGGCCATGTTTATTTTGATTGCTGAATATTGATCATAGAAATTATGTGTTTAATTCCCGTTTTATTTTATTTCTCTTGGTTAGTTGAAATGCATAACTGTTATTGGGATGTGTTTTGGAAACAAACAAAATTGGCTAGGCCAATTTTTTTGGACTGGCACCGAAACATGTGTTTGGTGCTAAGGCAAGAAAAGATTGAGTACGTGTTGGACACGTATATCCCGGTTACCCTTAAAAGCTGGTACTTTGAGGCAGCCACGTTTGACATAGCAGCTCAGAAGAAGCATCAAAAGGATGCTTCCCAGGCTCAGTGTGTGATGTTGCTCGGCATGACTTCCGATATACATAGGCAATGTGAGAAAAATGGGTCCCTTCTAGATGCTCAAGCATCTGAAGGATCTTTTTGATTCTGAATCTCATTCTGAGATTTATGAAGTGATAAGAGATCCGTTCAGATGTCGGTTAGCTAAAGAAAGGAAGATTTCACCTCATGTGCTAATGATGATAGATTTAATTGAGAAATTTGGTAATTTAGGCATTGAGCTAAAAGACCAAACGTTTCCATTTATGTTATCCTCAAGTCGCTCCCAATTCATATTTCAGCTTCATTGTGAACAACAATATGAATAGGACGAATGCGACCATGCCTGAACTTCACAACGTGCTCAAGACTTTTGAGTTCACTATCACTAAGATGGTGTCTGAAAGAAGGAGTGGGTAAACAAGGATGTGTGCCTCTACTATAAGAAGAAGAGGGCATTGGAAGAAGGACTATAAGGTTCTGGTTGCTGAAAAGAAGACACTAGGTGCTTCTAGCACTAGAACATGTATGTTTGTTATTAATATAAACATGTCCACAAATAACGCTTACTGCTTGGTATTGGATACCGGATTTGGCTCTCACATTTGCACTAATGTGAAAGGCTCATGTGTCATAGACGCTTAGGGGCCAAGTCGCCTTTTACACGGGAAATGGAGCAAGAGTTGCTAACTGAACGTGTGGGGACTTATGTGTTAGACTTACCCTTTGGTTTTAGATTAGAACTTAATGATTGTCATCTAGTTCTTTCTATTACTCGCAACATATATTTGTTGCATTTTGGATATGATGTTCTTAATATACAAAGTAAAAGACTCAAACTTAGTAATCATGAAAACCCGACTTACTTATGGCATTGTAGAACTTGATCATGTAAACGAGAAAAGAATTGCAATGTTAAGAAAGTTAAACTACTTAACCCCATTCGACTGTGAGTCTTATGGAGATTGTGAATCTTATCTCATGGGCAAGATGATCAACAGACCCTTTTCTGGCAAAGGGGTGCATGCCAAAGAAGTTCTAGAGTTGATCTACAACGATTTTTGCGGACCATTGTCCACTCTAGCTAGGGGTCACTTCGGATACTTCATCACTTTTACTGATGATTTCTCAAGATACGGATACGTGTATCTTATGAAACACAAATTCAATCTTTTGAGAAATTCAAAGAGAAGCAACTTGGTAAGAGTATCAAGACTCTTCGATTGGATCGAGGAGGTGAATACCTTTGCCATGAATTCACTGATTACTTGAAGTTACACGGAATCCAGTCACAACGGACTACTCCCGGAACACCTCAGATGAACGGTGTGTTTGAGAGAAGAAACCAAACCCTGTTAGACATAGTGAGGTCCATGATGAGCTTTTCCTGTCTTCCAACATTCTTATGGGATACGCGTTACAAACCTCAATTTACATTCTGAATAGGATTCCATCTAAATCGGTTGAGCATAAACCAAATGAACTATGGTTTGACAAGAAGCCAACTTTTACACATATTAAACATGGGGTTGCCCCGTGATTGTGAAAAGGATGCTTACCCACAAGTTGGAATCCAAAGGTGAAAAATGTTACTTTGTGGGATATCCTAAGGAAACTAAGGGATATTACTTCTATCTACCTAAGAAATAATCAGTGATTGTTTCTAGGCAGACCAAGTTCCTCGAAGAAGACTATGTCTTTAAGGAACAAGGTCGTAAGTTGATAGAACTTGAAGAAATTCAAGAACCACAAATTAACAAAGAGACTGATATCTTATCAAAGCAACATGACAAGGAATCTGTGGGAGCATTCAACAACTTTCATGGTGGGAGTCTTTCACTAGGTGATTGTCTTTCAGCCAGTTGGAGCAGAATTGAAGTTGGTTTGCCTGTGCAAGAACCTCCAAGTGGGCTGAATGAGAACATGATAGTTCAAACTCCCGCCCAAGAGGCATCTGAAAGTGTAGCTCTTGAGGACTCTTCGAACATTGATGAAATCGATGCACCATAAAATTTTCACGATCAGAATGTACAGCCTGCACAACCACATCTCCGTAAGTCATTTAGGAATCATAATCCGCCCATTAGATACAGTTACCTCTTGGAGGAACTCGTTAATGTGGACCTACCAGATAAGGATGTGCCTAATACTTACTTTGAAGCAATATCAGATATTGATTCAGGGAAGTGGCATGAAGCCATGAAATTCGAGATGGACTCGATGTACACCAATCAAGTCTAGGACTTGGTTGAGTTTCCTAAAGGGGTTAGACCCATAGTTTGCAAATGGGTCTTCAAGCGAAAGACCAATGCAAATGGCAAAGTACAAACCTACAAAGCTAGGTTGGTGGAGAAGGGTAATAGTCAACGCGAAGGCACCGACTATGATGAGACCTTCTCACCAGTTGCAAAGATCGAAGTCCATTCGAATTTTACTTGCGATAGCAGCACACTATGATTATGAGATTTGGCAGATGGAAGTCAAAACAGCTTTCCTCAATGGAAACATTGATAAGGAAGTGTTTATGACTCAACCGGAAGGTTTTACATCTAAGCCAAATTCTAATCTAGTATGCAAGCTAAAGAGATCCATCTATGGATTGAAGCAAGCTTCTAGGAGTTGGCATATCTGATTTGATGATCCTTGCGTTTATCGTAAACGCAACGGGAAGAATATTATTTTCATAATCAAGTATGTCAATGACATATTGATTTTGGGAAACAATATCCCGTTAATGCAGTCCGTTAAAGATTTGTTGTCAAAGAACTTCATGATGAAGGATCTTAGTGAAGCCTGCTATATCTTAGGGATCAAGATCCACATGGATAGATCAAAGAAGATGTTAAGGATGTCACAGTCCACCTATGTAGACAAGGTGTTGAAGCGTTTTGCGATGGAGAACTCTAAGAGAGGGTCTCTATCGGCAAATCATGGGATAAAGCTATCAAAGAAGGATTGTCCTTCTGTTGAAGCTGATATCAAGCACATGAAAGATGTCCCATATGCATATGCAATTGAGTAAATCATGTACGCCATGACTTGCACTAGGCCAAATGTGGCTTACGCTATCAACATCACTGATAGATACCAACAGAATCTGGGTGAGTCTCACTGGATTGCTGTCAAGACCATTCTGAAGTATCTTAGACGAACTAAAGAATGTTTCCTTGTCTATAGTGGACAGTCAGAACTAGTAGTCACTGGTTATGCTGACACAAGTTTCCAATCCGACTGTGATGATTACAAATCACAGTCAGGTTACGTTTCACTCTCAATAATGAGGCGGTTACTTGGAACAGTTCCAAGCAAAAGGACCGCAGATTCAACAACCGAAGTTGAGTACATTGCTGTATCAGAAGCCTCAAGCAGGTTGTCTGGATTTTATAATTCTCAAGAGAACTAGGGGTAGTTCCGAGTGTCAGTTGTCTAATAAAGTTGTATTGAGACAATGTTGGTGCGATTGCGCAAGCAAAGGAATCGAGATCAACAAGCATAAACGAGCATGTACCTAGACTTATCATTTGATCTGGGAGATCATAACGATAGGAGAAATAGAATTAAAATGTATTCCCACATGTTTAATTTGGAAGATCATTTCACCAAAACACTGAGTGTTCATGTATACACTAGACATTTGATGGTCTAGGGGTTAGACATGTAGGTGAATGACTCTAGTCCAAGTGGGAGATTATTAGTTGTCGCGAGTCGTTTTGGTTGATGAATATTATGTGGCTAATTTGATTACAACTCGCAAACAAAACATATACGTGTAAAATAAACAGTAAATAAGATGAATTTGTTGACCCAGTTCGTCAAGAAATGACTACTCTGGGGGCATACCAAGCCAGGATATAGTATTACGAGCTTTACACGTACAGTTCTTGATACATCTTATGAAGATGAATCGATGCAGATTAGCAAATGAGTTCTAGGGTTTCTCGTATATGTGAATAAACACTCTAATTTTTCGGTTCCTCACCTCTCTAGGGATTTTTGTAGGCTACTTTTCTGGGATTATTTTCTGAACCTTTCTCTTCTTCTTTTTTCTTCCTTTTATAGCACTTCGGCAAGCATGAGCTGGATTGGTATAGCATGTGCTGGATTGGTATAGCATGTGCTGGAGTCTTTGGATCATGCAAGAACTCCGGTGGTGTTGCCACGTTTCTGACTTCATCTTCTAGATCGATCTTTGTACTAGCTTCGTCTGTAGGACGCTCTTTTGATCGTCCAAATTAATCTTTTGTTCGGTTGGACTTTTTGTTCGCCCCTTTAATCATGTCAGTTTTATTGTCAGTTTTATATTGAAAAATTGTCCTCCTCGAGCACACTGATTCCTCAGGATATTTGGGTCTTTGGGATATTTGAGCGTCGAGCACTCTGACCCTTTAGGATGTCTGAGTTCTTCAGGAGATCTGAGTTCGAACATACTGACCTGGCTCTTTTAACTCCTTCTTTCCGATCTGAGTAGCGGATACGTTTGTTCGGTAGGCTGGCCGAGCAATTCTGATCGGTTGGCGAACAAAAAGTAACTCATCCACCGGGCATGATTATTATATTCGAATATTACACGTGTCGCTCTTTGATGATCGATTAATACTGAATTATTATATCGAACACAACAATGTAGTTGCACGTTTGTCGCAACGTACCTCATATATTGAGAATGTCTGATTTATTGTTTGGGGTTCAATTAAGACCGTTAGTTTGACTAATCGTTCGATATATGAGGGCTTATGGGTCACACAACAAGTAACTCCCGTGTACGGATTATAGTTGGTTGATTAAGTATTAAATTAGATTTAATATTTAATTTATGGAGAATTAATAATACATTAATTTAGAATTAATTATTATTACTATTTAATTAAATTAGATTTAATTCAATAGGAATCCCAAATAATATTATGGAATATTATTGTAGGAAAATATCCGTAGGGAAAAACATATCTTTGAGATTTGTTTTGCAAGATTAGGGGAATTATCTTCCTAATAAAAATTGCTTAAGATTTAAGCCAATCTCCCCCTATATATATGACATCCTGGGATTCATTATTTACTACAACAAGAAAACCTAGTTTTTCCATAAAATCTAGAATATGAATTTTCCTAGCAAATTCCGTCTCAGATTCAACGCTGGCAAATCTGTGCAGATCTGTTCACGTGGATTACGTGGATACCATAGTTGAGAAATCTGCTATCGAATCACTGTAAGGTTTCTCGTTATGATTATTGTAATCGTTTATGCAATTATATGTTCGTTGTTGGTGAACTGTTTATTTCCGCTGCGCATGTATTACGTGTTTACGTGCCTCTAAATTCCAACACCGCATACATAACCTATGTACATTTCTATACTACATATGCACACCCAACATAACATCTGCACATGGATTAAAAGCTACACACATTAGTCTGCACACCAACACATACCGTAGGAAACCAGAAATTGTACACACAACACAAAATAAAATCTGCACACATACAAGATCCAATAGACGAATGTGGTATTTTAATGAAAACTCACTCTTGAACCCCTCCAAAAGGGCAATTCTGCCCGAAAGTTTTGGTCGATTATGACA
Source organism: Stenogyne calaminthoides (assembly GCA_037126765.1). Taxonomy (NCBI): domain Eukaryota; kingdom Viridiplantae; phylum Streptophyta; class Magnoliopsida; order Lamiales; family Lamiaceae; genus Stenogyne; species Stenogyne calaminthoides. Next base: position 3,753,783 of record JBBCBC010000022.1, on the reverse strand, counting down.
GGAATCAAAATAGGTTCAAAATGGTGATTCCGACCGTACTCTTTGGCTATTTTTTTTTCCGACCGCGGTGTGCAATTCTGATATGAATTTGGAGGTGGTTTTGTAAATTTCGAGTGATTCTCACGGGGGGGGGTTGCAGATTGTGAGAATCTATGATTCTGACCCGAATAAAAAAGGGAGTAAACGGCGATTCTGACCAGATCTTTGGTGGTGTTTTCCGGAAAAAGGCGTGCGCTTCTGATCGGAGTTGGTGGTGTGTTTTCAATTTCGTGCGTCTCTGATATGAGGTGTGCAGTTTCTAACCGGAGGGGCCGATTTCGTGCAACTCTGACGGAGAATATCTTCAATGGCGAGGTGAGAGATTTTAGGGAGATGAAATTGAATTAATGAGATACAAAATCGCAATTGTCATATATTTGGTACCATAATTTTCGAAATAAGTGTAATTCAAAATAAATTTAGGAAGATCAAGTATTGTTTGAGTATTTATTAATGTCTTTCCTACCTATTTTTTGGACCTAGGAGTAAGTCTTAAAATCTGTAGTATTTCATAGTAAGACCTCTCTATAATTGGTACCTAATTGTAACTCCCCCAATGACAAATACTTATGTGAAATATTTTATTATGAGACACACTTACATGAGACGGTCTCATGATGAGACGAAACATAATTCGGTCATTGACATTTTAACACTTTGGGAGGGGTGCGTGTTAATTTATGCTACATTATACCCCATCTCTTATGAGTTCTTGTTTTTAACTAATATTATTAAAAAATAAAATTGATTAAAATTATTTAAGAATAAGATAACAGTCTCACGCAAAACCACCCAATGCCACACTTGCATGAGATGGGGTATAAACCTTGCACAAATCAACACCCACTTCTCTCAAAATATTAAAGCGTCAATGCTCAAATTATGCCCCGTCTCACCATTAGACCGTCTCACGCAAGTGTGCTTCAAATTTTACCCCCCTTCCTAATTTTGATTGACAATTTCCTAAAATGGAAATAAAATAACTTTCTTAACTTAAATATTCCCTCTTATAAATATTTTTTATTTACACTACATATCACTAGAAGAACATTCATACCCCTCCACCAAACACACTTTATATTACATAAAGTTAAAAAGACATTCATACCTCTCCACCAAACTCACTTTACACCATTTAATTTAATAGTAGGAAATGCTTGGTTGGGAGGGTTTGAAGCTAAGGTATGAATCAAAGTCATAGTCTACTATAACTTTGATTCCTTTACTTTTTTATTTTTTACAATTTTTACCAAGCATCCCTTAATAAATAATATTTTTTCTTTAAACCTGTGTCATTTATAAATGACCAAACAAAATCATGATGGAAGGATTAATATTTACTTAAAAGACAACTTTCATGGACTACCATAGACTAATTTTTTTTAGTATTAGGTAAAGTTGGAACCCTAGTCCCTAAAGCCACATTAGTCTCAACAACACCACGACTAAAAGAAAGGATGAAAAGGAAGACAAGCAAACCAGAAGAAAGCATGGAGATTGTGTGGCAAACTCCCGCCAATCCTCCACAACGCCAAGATTACATTTTCCGGGACGGTATGAAAACACACATTCTGTGAGATACCCTCAACTTTCTCCTAATGATTTTCAGAGTTTCTCATTTTGCTTCTAATATCGCTCAGGGATAAGATATGTCAAACCTTACTATTTCGAGTTCATTTCACATGTAAGTACATTTGCTTGTAAATTATTGTTTACAGCTGGTTAGTGTTTGAAGTTAATATTAGGAGTGAATTAGGAAATGTTGACGGGTGCTTGATTTTGGTTGCAGGCTAAAAATCGATGGACAGGGAAGACAATTGTGGATTTATTTACCGATGAATTTAAGGGGCGACCTCGCGATTACTATGTATGTAATTTGTTTTTGTGCTTTTTGTTTCGTTTCCATTGTTACCACTCTATGGTAATTCATATCTTAATTAGCAATTTTTTTGGTACGTACAAGAAATTTTAAAGGGGCAGAGTTATATGGAAGTTTCAATTACCTGTAATTTTGTATGGGTTTTGAACCACTGTGCTTTAACAGCAGTTTTTGCTTGAGAGTTTGTCATGTTCTTTTTCTTTTGTTTGTTAGTTATGTAGAATTGTAAACGACAAATTCCAAATGCTCTTTCTGCCTTCCAGATGAGGATTTCTTGATGTTGGTATTCTTCTGTCTAGGATATTTGTACTAGGAAAGAGTTCGACTTGATTGAATATAATTTACCTACTGTTTGATATGGTTCTGACTTCTGCGAATGTTTGTGTGGAATGAAAAGTTGAGTATAAAGTAAACACTAATTGTTCTGGAGATTTTTCAGTAGTTGTTGTGGTTTTCATTTAACTATTGGATTTATAAAATTGTGTTTCTGTTCTTTTTTTTTTCATCACAAGTTAAAATTGTGATTTGCATATGGTTGGATGTGTTGGTCCCTAGAGTAGGCATTTTTATGCTTGAAATATGGATGCAGATATGATCTTTGTTGGTGTAATTTTGTTCTGTTTCTGGGGGATCCTTCGATGTCTTGCTTATGGTTTGAGTAATTCTTACTAGTTAATCACTTTGATAAATTCTTGTACATAAGATATGCTGAATGTGTAATCTGAACTTGGTTTCGTATTTAAGTTTTGATGCCTTAAGTTGACGACAGGTGTCTGCAGTGAAATCTGGACGCATACAAGTCGATGGGAATATAGTGCCTATATCATATTGCGTCCGGTCATCACAAAAAATTAGCCATTTTCTTCACAGGTTTAATTTTTAAATCCCTTTTCTTCAAACATATTAAACTATGATGTTTCTTTGTATTCCCTTTTAGTTGTATTTGAAGTTATTAATGTGTAAAATCTGATAACTTTTACTGTGACTATATATCATTCCTTTTCTTAATTGTTAATGATGAAACTGAAATTAGAATAATTGACATACTGAAGGTTGCTGTAGGCATGAACCACCAGTTAAGGCTATGGATGTTCAGATTCTCCACACTGAGCCGGATGTCGTAACTATTTGTAAGCCTGCATCAGTTCCTGTAAGTTATTTTAGTTGATCAAGTTGTGTTTGCAAACTCTACAAAATGGTGTAGAATCACTCTTTTTCAAATGCTACTTCTTGCAGATTTTGAAAAAAAAGTGATCCTGGAAGCTGTTAATAGTGTTTGCAAACACACCTCACTAGTTTCAGTTACTTTTATTGACTATCCATGAAATGCTGAATCCTTTAAGGGTATGTTTGTTTATGGATTGGAGTGGATTTCAAATACAGTAGGGTGGATTTGATGAGTAGTAAAAAGTGTATTTGGATTTTGTATATGTTTGGGAGAGTGGAATTTGTAGGATTTGATTGATTGTGTATTGGAAATCGTGTGTAAAGTAGGAGAGAGTGTAATGTAAAAGATGAGTAGAAAGAGTGTTGACTTGGGTAGATATAATAATTAAAAAGTAGGTTGTAAGTGATTGATATTGTATAGGAAATTGTGTGCGACAAAATTAAAATAGGTGTATTATACATATTATAGGGTAGAATTTTAGAAATTTTTGAAATCCTATACCAAAATCCGGATAAACTAACGAGGATTTGGATTTGAACAAAGAAAGTGTGGTGGAAAGCTGTAAACAAACAGGCCCTAAATGTCTGCTTTTGGAAAATGGGAATTAGTGAGGTTAACTAACAATATGCGTGAGGTTTATAAATTAAGTCTCTCATAATTGCTTTCTGCTAGTGACGGATATTTTATCCATTTCTTTGATATTCATCTTTTGGAGTTTTTGTAGCTATGGATGGAACCTTTCTTGTCATTGTATTGGGTGCTCGTGCATGCGAACATTCTGACACACACTGACACAGATAATGTGTAACACAACCATGCATCCTGGTTCCTTTAATTGTATTGTGCTGAATATGTTCACTCTGAGTAAATTTTAATATCTTTCCATTGAATGACATTGTAGTTGAGATATGTATTTCTAATATTTAGGTACATCCGTGTGGGCAATATCGGAAGAACACAGTTGTCGGTATACTTCAAGCGGAGTATGACTTGGCACCATTATTTCGTATCCTACTTTTTTCTTTGTTTGGAAAGATGACTAAAACTTCCGATCATAATCTACATCCACCCTATACTTTCAGGAAATGGTTACACAATATATATACCTATTTTTTGTATTGCAATCAAAATATTTTATTTGTATTCATCTTATCTCCCTCATATCCTTGACATATTCATGTCAGCAATTCATCGGTTAGATCGCTTGGTCTCTGGACTTCTTATCCTAGCCAGAACTGCTTCTAAGGCTGACATTTTCAGGCAACAGGTATTCTGGTTTTATTAGTTTTCTTATTGCTGACCAAATCATTAATAATCACTTGGGAAAATTATGGTTATACATTAATTATGAATTGATAAGTTACTGTCATATTTTTCGCTTTTTGCTGCCACCTGTTGATTTTTGATGCTGTCATAACTATCTTGTTTCAGATTGAATCAGGAGAGGTTAAGAAACAGTATATTGCGAGGGTGATAGGAGTATTTCCTGAGAATGAGGTACTTATATTTCAGTTTTCACTAACTTCTATTTTCCATGCTTGATGATTCCTGTTCTTTCTGAAGAGCATTTTGTTGTTCTTTCTACTATTTTCTTAAAAAATATTTTATTTGCAGCAAGTCGCTAATGTAAATGTCGATTATAACGCTCGAGAAGGAAAGAGCACAGTGGAGGTAAGACCTTAATAATCTTCTGCTTTTTGTGGTTTTGAAGTTCATAATTAAATTGTTGAATATTAATGTTTATGATTTAATTTTTATGAATGGATCACATGCTTTTGGTTTATACTCTATATAGATGCTTGATTGAACTTTATACACTTTTAGTCAATAGAAAAGGTTTGTGAGTGTAGACCATGTCTTCTTAGAGTGTTCCATTTCACTCAGCCTGTGGCGTTAAATTTTCTTTGCCAATTTCAGCTGCCTATCTTATTTACGATTTTTTTTTGGGGGTGGGTGGGGTGGGGTGGGTGGGTTCACGAGTAACAAAGACAAGTATTATGTGGGTGGGTAGAGGGTATATTCTAACTTTATATTGGTCTTTATGGTTAGAAAGAATAATATTCCCTCTGTTTCAGATTGTCACTTTTGAGGTTTTGTATAGAATCAAGGAACATAAAACAGATTTAGCCTCCACCAATCTTTCTCTTTCCACTTCTCTTCCCATCAAATAGGTGAGGAAAAAATATAGTTTCCAATTTAGGGCTGGATACAGGATATATATTGGGTCAAATTAGGTCGAAACGTGGAAATATAGCTTAAACGACAATTAATTTGAATAAAATTTAACCTCAAAAGTGACAATTAATATGAAACGAGGGAGGTAGTAATTTGAGGATCTAGAGGAAGCCTCAGAGGTGGTGTGGAAAGGAGATCTTTTTCGTGGTGGGTGTTAAGTCATCAGGAGTTTATTCTTTTTCTATATCTGAGTTGGTTAAATTTGGAGGCGCTGTAGCTTCCTTGTATTACTTTTTTTTCATTATAATTCTTTTTCATCATATTTTGTTAATAAAATTTCTGGTTTCTTATATCAAAATTTTAAAAAAGAGAGATATCCCTATCCCACATTTGCACATGATTTTTTACTATTTGTAGCTCCTAATGAGTTAGGGGAGAGTCTATTGTAATGATGATAGGATTCCATTCCTGATCTAGTGAATTATCTAGGCAATTCAGCATTTATAAGTGATTAAAACTTTGGACACTTTTTATGGCCTAAGTAGCTTTAGCACTTAACAGTATTACAATATCATGATGTTGGACATTTGCAGGTGGAAAATGATTCAAAAGGGAGGAATCAATCCAAAGGAAAGGCTGCTTGCACTAAATTCACTAGAATTAGTACTGATGGAACACAAAGCACTGTTTTGTGTGAACCGGTAACTGGAAGGACACATCAGGTAATACAAGTGTAGTGTTTACAGTTATTACCTTGTTTTTGTCAACAACACACCCGTGTACTGAAATTTTCACCGTGTACTTCAATTGAACCTTTTCGTATTCAATTAATATGCATTCAGATTACGATCTGAGTGCATATTTTTTTATAGGGATTACTTACTACGTCCCACTCTTATTTGAACATTTGCCAAAAGGGTCCGTCCCAAACTTAATTGAACATTTCTATAAATAGCAATAAAGCAACTATTTTCCTCTTATATATACCCCTCAAACATCTCAATATTACACCCTATGCCATTATCTTTTGCACACTAAAGTCAACTTTATCTCATTCAATTTACACAAATGCCATTACTTTATCATTTTAATAATAATAAACAACTCCTTCATTAAAAACCCGTGCAAATAGTAAATATTCAATTAAGAGCAGGACAGAGGGAGTATATATTTTAGCCCAGTAACTTTACTCATTTTCTATTTTGGTCAGGGCCATTTCCACTTATGAAATTGGCCCTGGGCTACCGGCAGTTGCGGGTCACTGGACGATAAAGTCGAATATGGTTAACTTACACGACCAATTTTAAAAAGCGAAAACGGCGTGGACCAAACAAAAAATTGGTGAAATTACTGGCCTAAAAAATATAAACCCTAAAAGCTACAAAGTTCCTCAAATGCTTTCGAGTTGTAGTTGTATTATGGCTTTTATGTATTAAAGATAGCTTTTGTCTAATACAATGGCTGAGAGGAGAACTTCGGATTAGGCTTGAAAACACAACCACATAATTTTTTTTCAAATTTTTAATTTTAGTATTTGTGTTCAGAAGTTGACATTTTCATGAACTGCAAACTCCTCTCTTTCAGATACGTGTTCATCTGCAATTTTTGGGGCATCCCATCGCCAATGACATGCTTTATCTATCAGAAAGTGTTCCTAATCGTTCGACTGAAGGATCAAGTGCAGACAGAGCTGCAGCTAATTCGTTTTTGGGGGAATCTGATGTCCCTCATTATACAGATGAGCCTGTTAAAGAGTTCACAATTGATCCTATGTGTACTAACTGTCCAAAGCTGCCACCTAAAGGGTAAGTTCAGGGCTATGAACCTTATTACATGCTCTAATTTTCACTATTGGTTTAAAATTCTTGAATGGGAAGTGACGCATGATTTCTTACACTAACCTCTCAAGTATAAGAGGGTCGTTGAAGTGCCCGGTTTAATATCAATCCACGGGACTAGGTGTGGAATATAGCCCAATTGCTATGTGTTGTCGCATAATTATAGTTTGAAACATGTGGAAACATAAAAGCAAGCAATTATCAACTAAGCAAAACAATTAATAAAACCATAAACTAGTGAGCAAATAAGTAAGACGAATAGATGAAAATGTTTTGTGTTTTGAGTGTGAGAGGTGTTCGGGTGTTGATCCTCGGATAATGTTCGATTAACGATTGCCTAGGTGGTTGTCTCTACGTCCGATTACTCCCTAAGAACGATCACTCTTCATCAACCATCCCCGTACTTAGTAAGCCTAGGTTCCGGTTTTATTAAACTCCTAAGATCGGGATGTGAGTTCACTCTTTCTCACCCGGGTAATTGCAAAGGAAGGGTCCTCTAACTAACTAACTAACTAACTACTCCCTACCGTTGTGTTCCCACTTGTAGCATAGAGATCACTCTCATAAATATCTTCATCTTCAACACTAGTTACTAGCTAGTGAATCAATGTGAAATATGGGGATTCTAACGATCCTACCCAACTCTCGTTGCAATAGGATTTGAATTAACTCAAATCCGGCAAATCAAACCAATACCTATCCGTCTACCCACATTTACCAAACTCTCGTTGTGATAAACTAGACAAACGAAAAAGCTAATAGCCCAACTTGCTCTCTCCCCTATCTTCCCCTTTTGCTGCTGAATAGTGAAAAAACGAACTTGTGAGCTTTTATATCTTTTCGAATCAATTGGCACGTGTCCCTAGGTCAGATCTGAGAAACTCAGCAAGTTTGGCGTGCTCGACTCGTGCACAACTGCACGACCATAAGGGAGGTCGTGCACGGGCAAAATTGTGCCCGCGTTTTCACATTTTGGGCTGCTCGACTCGAGCAGTTGTGCTCGACCAGAATTGGGTCGAGCAGCTCAAGGATTTGCCGAACTCACTGTATAAAAATGGCTGCTCGACCAAAAATGCTGAGCAAGGTTGCTCGACTCGAGCACCAGGTCGTGCAACTGCAGGTTGTGCAGCTTCGGTCGTCGTTTTCTTCATAACTTGAGCTCCCGAACTCCGATTGAGTTGATTCTTTTTTTGTTGCGACCGTCTCTTCGAGGAGCTTCACGTGGTTCCACTTTCTTCTCAAATCTCTTTCTAAATCAAAGCAGTTTTTAATTCTTTCTTGCTCGTTTCCACTCATTTCCCTACACAATAAATGAAACAAGACCTTTCTCCACATTTGAGCACAATTAAGTGAAATTAGTTCAATAAAAGTATGGATTCCTATAAAATTGATCATGAAAATCACATAAATACGAGCAATTACGACACCTAATGAACCCCCCCAAACTTAAAGCGTTGCTTGTCCCCAAGCTACAAAAGAAAATAAAACAAGGGGGAGGAATTGTGAAGTATGCAATGTGTGGACACCAAGACTCATGTAATGGACTTCAAGTCTCATATCAAATGAATAAGGAATCACAAATGAATTCTCATACCACAATCAAACATGTAATGATCAAGATAAGACATGTTCAAGTGCACTATCCCCACTCTCTTATGGAAGTAATTCACTCAAAGCTCACTTTGTTTCAAGGGACGTGTTTGCACTCTTTCAATCAATTCACTCTATGCAACATCCATAGGCTTGCCCCTCATCTCAATTCTCCATCAACTCTTTTGGATTAGGTAATCAAATCAACGAGGTTTTTTACAAGGTGGTAATGTAGGCTCTTTGGACAAAGGTGGCGTAAAATTTGGGACAAAGTGACTCAATTCCTTGTAGAGCAACAAGTATTGGTAAATCAATCACTCAAGAATTTTTAGAACACAATCTCACCCTCACTTCTCTTTCTTTTCTCATTTCAAGCTCACAAGTACCCAATTCACTTTCCTTTTCTTTCCTTTCTTTTTCTTTTGGAGCCATTTTTCTTTTTCAAGCTCCATTGAAACCTTGTTTACTTCATTTTTATCTTTTCGTTTCATTTTTCAAGGTTTCTTCTTCTAGTCTTGTTTCTCTTTTTCAAGGCTTATTTTCTCTCTTCACTCTTGCTCAACCTTTCATTTTTTTTCATTTTTCTCAACCATTTCACATTGACAACTCAAAATCCACTCATTTATGTTTTGTTCTTCCATTATTTACCAACCATGAAGCTCTACAAGTCTATAGAGATCAAAGTGGGGCTCAAGAAAGAATGGTAAAAATGGTTAAATCAATGTAGCTTACCAACAAAAATAGGCTTAAAGGCTCAAAGGGGCTTACTACGGATTGAATTCATTCGGGTGAGATTTATTTGGCCAAGTGACTCATCAAACCAAAAATGGCCTCCAATCATCTCTAACACCTTCCAAAAAATGTGATCTTAAACAAGACAAAGGGGCAAGTTCTAGCATGCATTTTGTGAATGATCCACTCAAGAAAGAAACTTAAATCATGATATGAATGATTCAAATGGCCCAAGTCTCTCAAGATTTGCATTAGAGAATAGTCACAACATCCCTAGTCTATCAATTTCAAAGCATGTAATCAAGTAGTACAATCCTCCAATAAGTAACCACCTCATCACATCAAACACTACCAATCATCCAAGCAAAAGTCTCAACATCACATACAAAAACATCCATCACAATACTCAATATCCAAGGAACATAAATACCACAAAATCATCCAAAAATATAGCACAATGCACCACCAACAAGTAATGACCTCAACCAAGTAGAACAATGGGTGCGCGCCGGTGCAAATGAAACGTAATATAACGACTACCCTCCCTCCAAATTTAGACATTGATAAGCAATTCTAAGTTTGGAAAAAGAGTAGTTTACCATGAAATTGCACCAAGCATCATACTCATAAGCACACACTTTTGCACCATCAAATATAGACAAGTAAATCAAACTCAACTCCCCACTTAAACACCAAGGCAAAACTCATGTACAAGTATATATCACCAATTAAGCCCAAAAAGTTGCCAAAAGGTGAACATCCACCAAGATCCTCAAAAACGGGGGTGCGCCGGTGCAAATGTAAAATGCATAAAAAGATGAAACACCCCCCCAAACTTAGACTTTACTAAGCAATTCTAAGTTTGGGAAAAGGTGCTTATACCTAAAGTTTCCTTCAAGCACGTATCTTTTCTTTAAGCTCGATATCTTCACCAAGCCTCGTCACACGACCCCGAAAACCTACAAAAAACAACACTACCAAAACAAGATCAAACAAACAAGATAAACACATAAAAGCACATAAAGATAGGTTGCCTCCCATTAAGCGCTAGGTTTAACGTCCTATGCCGGACGAAACTTGAGTCGTTCAACTCATCGGAAAGGCCATGGATATCGATCCTCCTTGCCTTCGTATTTCAATCTTTTGGCCTCAAAATCAAGGAGACTCTCATAAAAGATCGACCAATAACCTCTATCTCTCTTGCATAACTTATGGATGATGGAATTCTCTAAATTGTATCCATTTTCTCTCACCATCATTTCTTGTCTTTCTTTCTCTCTTATCTCAAGAATGCCCAAATCTTTCTCAATTTCTTTCTTTTGATTGTAAGTCTCAAGAGGCAAGACAAAATCGATAGAAGCATCTATATCCAATAAAGTGAAAATTGAAGAGTTTAAGGGATTAAAAATGTTCATTTCACTCTCCAAAATCTTTTTGGACGCTTCTTGGTTTCCTTGTTGCTTACATCCATCAATGGATACTCCTCTTCATCTTTTTCGACAATAAGATTATCATCTTTATCCTTCTCATCGCTTGGGACCTTTTCCTCTTCTTCATCATCCTCTCTTTTTTCTTCTTCAAATAAGGGATTAGTGTAACAATCAAATGAAGGATTGATATAAGCATGAGGAAAGTAAGGATCAAGAGATTTCTCAATTTTCTCTTGGACACAATGTTCAACATCGATGGATTTGCACTCCTCCGCTTCTAATGTATGCCTCATGGCTTTGTAGGAGTCGAAAACAAGCTCCTCATTATCGAGCTTCAAGGTCACCTTGCCCGTGTACATGTCCACCACCGCCCTTGAGGTAGTTAGAGATGGTCTTCCCAAAATTAATGGTATATCAACATCCTCCTCCATTTCTAGTACCACAAAGTCCGCCGGAAATACAAACTTGTCAATCTTCACAAGCACGTCCTCCACAATTATCTTTGGATAAGTGATAGAACGATCCGCCAATTGTAACTTCATGAACGTTGGTTTGAGCTCCCCCATTTTCAAACGGTTGTAAATCGATAAGGGCATGAGATTGATGCTCGCACCAACGTCACATAGAGCGTTTCTCTTCTCCTTGTTACTCAATTCACACAACAAGGTTATGCTCCCCGGATCTTTGACTTTTTTAGGGAGGTTTCTTTGGAGTAAGACACTACACTCACTTGTTAGGCTTATCATTTCACACTCATCCGTCTTCCTTCTCTTAGTGACCAACTCTTTGAGAAATTTCGCATAAGACGGCATCTCCTCGATTGCCTCCAAGAAAGGAATGTTCAAGGTCACTTTCTTGAAGATTTCTAAGAATTTTGCGAACTTATCATCTAGCTTCTTCTTCATGAAACGTTGAGGAAAAGGTGGTGGAATGGGGGTTTTAGGAATTTCCCATCCATCACACTCAACCTTCTCGTTTTTCTCCTTTAACTCCTTAGCCTTCTTCCATTTAGGAACCCTTTTCTCCCCAACACCTTCCACCTCAACACAAGCATCCTCAACAACAATCTCCTCCTTCTTACCTTTCTTTTCATCCTCCAAAGGCATGCTCGGCCCATCATACCTCGTACCACTCCTCAATTCAATGGCCTTGCAATGTTCTCTAGGATTCACCTCCGTTGTTGAAGGAAACTTCCCCTTATCTTTCCCTTGGCTTGAGGATGCCACTTGCCCCATTTGGAATTCCAAGTTCTTCAATTGGTTTGAGAGAGAAGCTATGGCATGAGGGACATTACTAAGATTCTTCAAATCATCTTCTATCTTATCAAACCTTTGATTGGACTTGAGTGTTTGTTGATTCGATAGAGAGATGAATGTGGCCAAACTATTCTCTAAAGTTTGCCTCCCTTCATTGTTGGGTGCACGGGCTCTGTGATCAAATCCCGGTGGTAGAGTGAGGGCGGCCTTCGGGTTCGAGTATGAGAAATTTTCATGTTTTCGGAGGTTTGGATTGTAGGAATTGTTGTATGGGAAGACTTGGTTATTTTGGTATTGGTTGTTGCCTTGGTTTTGGAAGTTTTGTTGATGGTTGTTTTGGCTAGAAGGTTGGTTTTGGCTTGGGAATTGTGAATGTGGATTGTTTTGGTTGGGAAAGTTTTGGGAAGGGTTGTTTTGGCAATTGTTTTGATAGTTTTGGTTAGGGGCTTGACTTTGGAACGACTTTGGAAATTTTGGTTAGGGGCTTGGTAATGGTTTCCTTGGTAACTTCCTTGTTGATAATGACCCCTACCCATGTAATTGGTCTCCTCCACATGATCAAAACTTTGTGGCATTTCCATGTTTCCTCCCGTCATTCCCCTCTTTTGACTCTCCGCTAATGAATTCACTTTGTTAATGAGGAGCTTCATTGCCTCTGCCATTGCATTGTTTGGATCACTATCCACTTGAGCAACTCGATGAGCCATAAATCTTTCGGCAGACCAATTGAAAGTGTTGTTAGCAATTCTCTCGATCAAATCAATCCCTTCCGTCCCTGTTTTATCAAACACCGAGCCACCCGCCGAAGAGTCTATAAACATTCGTGCCTCATCATTTAACCCATAGTAGAAATAGCTGACAATTTGATCCTTGACGAAGTTGTGTTGAGGACATCTTCGAAGCATAACATTGTACCTCTCCCAAGCCTCATACAAGTTTTCCCCATTCCTTTGACGAAATTGGGCAATTTCCTTCTTACAATGGAGGGTCATTGATGGTGGGAAAAACTTCAACAAGAATTTTTTACCTAAGACATCCCATGATCCAAGGCTATCGGGAGGTAGGGACGAGATCCAATCCTTCGCCTTATCCCTCAAGGTAAATGTGAAAAGTCGGGCCCTCCATGCATCGTCCGTCACACCCCCAATCTTGACCGTATCCGCATACTCTAGAAATTGGGAGATGTGCCTATTAGGGTCTTCATTCGTACCTCCCCCGAATTGTTGTTTTTGGAGCATTTGAATGAACCCCGGCCTGATTTCGAAATTGTTAGCCGCTATAGGTGGGAATATTTCAATCCACGGGACTAAGTGTGAAATATAGCCCAATTGCTATGTGTCGTCGCATAATTATAGTGTGAAACATGTGGAAACATAAAAGCAAACAATTATCAACTAAGCAAAACAATTAATAAAACCATAAACTAGTGAGCAAATAAGTAAGAACATGGTGTAGAGGTGATCCTCGGATGATGTTCGATTAACGATTGCCTAGGTGGTTGTCTCTACGTCCGATTACTTCCTAAGAACGATCACTCTTCATCAACCATCCCCGTACTTGGTTAAGCCTAGGTTCCGATTTTATTAAACTCCTAAGATTGGGATGTGAGTTCACTCTTTCTCATCCGGGTAATTGCAAAGGAAGGGTCCTCTAACTAACTAACTACTCCCTACCCTTGTGTTCCCACTTGTAGCATAGAGATCACTCTCATAAATATCTTCATCTTCAACACTAGTTATTAGCTAGTGAATCAATGTGAACTATGGAGATTCTAACGATCCTACCCAACTCTTGTTGCAATAGGATGTGACAACTTTTGGGTTTATGTTGAATTAGATATTACATGGATCAACTGTTGAACATGGTGTAGAGAATCATTTCCTTGTATTGTTTATTGTGTCTAATACTCGTGCATATGTTATGGTAATCTGGGTTAAGAATTGAAGATTGAAAAGTCTCTTATATTTGAAAACCTGAAGAAGACTTATATATGATCTAATTTGAAGTATCGAGTAATTCACAGCGTCGTAGTTAATGTTTTTCTTTTATTTTTTGTTCTCATTAAAATGAATTCGAAGGTGATGATTCTAATTTTCTTGGGCAAAAACTTCTGTGAACCCGAGTTCAAGTGAACTTTTTTTCTTCAAGTATCAATGTTATGCATACGTACTATCACTGTTAGTGCTTGATTTTTTAAACAATGATAGTGAAAGTGCATAACAACGATAATGCTTATACATTATAGTGACACTGGAAAAAGAGAGTTCACGTGAATCCAAGTTCACATGAGAATTACTCTTTTTTGTTTCCTAAATACAATAAAACCCCTCTGTAGGAATAATGTATATAAGAATAAACTCTATATAGTAATGAAAATTAATGGTCCCAACTCGGACTAGTTATGTTTTGGAATAAACTCCATATTGTAATTTGTATTTTTCGGTCACTTGTCTTAAGGATTTATGTCTTCATTTAGGAATAAATAACATTATTTATAAAAAATATATATATCATTATAATAAGGTTTAGATGTGCGAAAAGATTTATTTATGGTTGATTGTGACAACATCTTAATTTTATGGCTTGTACTACATTCTTGAACAAGCATTTGTACACATGTGGTCAATAATTATTGTTTAGTTCCTAGATACATGATTAGTTGATACATGTTCTTTTATATACTATCAAAATATGTGTATTTATTTTGGTAATTCGTACTAATTAGTTACATGAAGTAAATACTATTTTTTTCTATGTATCACTCTATTTGGGAATAACCTCCCTATATTATTATTTTTCCTTGCTCCTGATAATATGACTCTATGGAATTTTTGCTGTAGTTAAAATTATTGGTATGCTTTAGAATTTTATTATGGTGTTACTGGATTAAACCTTGATATTGATGATTAACCTTTTTGGATTGCAGATACGATGGACATGAAGAAGGTTTATGGCTTCATTGTGTTAGGTATTCTGGGCCATATTGGACCTACGAGTGCCCGTATCCTGATTGGGCATCTATTAAGCCAAAATCATCACCTTCTTGCTAGTCTTTCATTTGAAAACTTGCTCTCTCTCAAATTTGGGTGAGATATTAAAAATTAACATGCCAATATAACTGTGTTTATCTCGTTAAGAGATGGTCAAGATTTTGCTCATGGAAATATTTGACAAAATCTGCTACAGCTATAAACAGGCTAAGATTAGGCAATCTATCTGTATTCATTCTGAATTTAATCCATAAAGTTCTAGTGTCTTTTTGTTACTTCCCTTAATGCACGTTTCCTTTTTAATTATCATTTGGGTGCACACGCATTGATGCATAATTAGTAGTGATATGTGAAAACAAGTAATACTGATCAATTAATTTTTTTAGAAAAATAATTAATATCATTTAAATTATTATTTTCTTTTTTATTCGTTTATGGTTTGGAACTGTCTCGTATTATATTTGATATCTTTCGATTTTTGGTCTTGTAATTCATATTTTCCCCGTTTCGTTGGATCATGATGAAGAGGTTCTTGGGAGGTTCCTAATGAACTAAACCAGCCCCCAACCCCCTTCATTGATGTCCAAGGACACATAGATGAGTTGGGATGTAACGAAGCACTGAATGTGATAAGGCTCTTAGGTAGGGGTGAGTGTTTAATATTTCAGTTATCGAATCAAATTCAATAAAAAATATTAAATCAATCGAACTTTTTCCTATTACAAATCGAAACCAAATTGAATATACATAAAATTGAGATTAACAAAAATCAAAATTTTTGATATAAAATCGAAAAATCAAAATATTTTTGGTTTTAAATTAGATCTTAAAAAAAAACATGTTATCACTGTCTAAATTCTCAAATTAAAGATCCAATTTAGATTATAAACAATAAAAATGGCTCAATTTATTACAACAATTTTTATTTTTTTTGTATATTTTTACTTTAAAAATCAAAATTGAATACCAAAAACTTAATTTAAATATCAAAATCAATATCAATACCGAATACCTACCTACTCTTAGGTAAAACCATAAAGCATTCGTTATGAATGCAAGTTGCTTCTTCCCATATGAAAAATAGTGAAGAAGGGCAGTTATACCCATATTAACAAAAAAAAAAAAAAGTTGAGTGTGATCGCATGTGTATCCAGGTGCACTGTGCATTCATAATGTATTTTAGAATACATAACTTTTTATAATGAAAAATGTAATTGTTTACATTAAATTGAATAATTGCACGATTTAGTGTAAATAAATTGTATCTCTTTTAGTATAACAAATTACATGATTCTAAAATGCACTATGAGTGCACAGTGCACTTGAATGCGTACAAGATTTTAGGAAAAAAAAATTATACTTAATTATCTCAACAAAAAAAAAACAAAAGAAATATACGACAAAAACTTGTGTAAACCCAAATTCACTGTGAACTCGGTTTTTTTAGTATCACCGTTATGCATAAAAACTATCACTGTTATGCACAAAAACAAACATTGTTTAGAAAATGTTTTATATTTTTGAACACTGAATTTTTTTGTACATAATAGTGATAGTTTTTACTCATAAGAATGATAAAATTCATGCATAGATCTAATTCACGGGAGTGTTACTCTTATACCATGTTTACATTTTTCATTCAAACATACTCCCTCCGTCCCAATCTTTAAGGTTTTCTTTCCATTTTTTTTGTCCCAATCTTTAAGGTTTCTTTCCTAAAATGGAAATACACTTTATCACTTTATCACATCACTTTATCACTTTATCACATAAAATACTAATAAACAACTCTTTCTACCCCCAACTACCCATCACTTTATCACTTTATCACATAAAATACTAATAAACAACTATTTCTAATCACTATTCCCATAAATCCTTATGAACAGTCAAAAAACCCTAAAGAACGGGACGGAGGTAGTACATTAAATGTGAAAATGGGTCCCACCACTGCCCCCACCCATCTAACCCAACCAGCAACCACTATACATCCCCTACCCATCTTACACTCCACTACACATATATATACATAAATAAATTTATAATTATTTTTTTAATGAAATATTGTATTAAAATGCATATTGTAAATTTTAAAATAAAAATACTACAATTAAATATATGAAGTAGAATTATTAAATTTAATAAAAACCAATATTTGAAAGATTATTCAATTTAAAAATGAATTAATGGTATTTATATTTGTAAAGAATAAAAATTTATCCGC
Organism: Stenogyne calaminthoides; assembly: GCA_037126765.1. Classification (NCBI taxonomy): domain Eukaryota; kingdom Viridiplantae; phylum Streptophyta; class Magnoliopsida; order Lamiales; family Lamiaceae; genus Stenogyne; species Stenogyne calaminthoides. Next base: position 3,736,462 of record JBBCBC010000022.1, on the reverse strand, counting down.
TGCCTTGAACCATTGACGGACCTTAAGTATTTGTTAAACATATATCTTTTAATTTAAAATAATCATTTAATTATTAATTCTATTGACGCAATTGATTAAATATTCAATGAATTATTTAATAATTCTTTTCTTTAATTTATATATAGGGAAAGGGCATGAAGGATGAGGTGAGTAATAAAGTTAGCAATGTAGATATAATTTTTTATTCTTAATAAGGGTACATATGTAGAAATATTTTAATCATAAAATAAATAGATATCTTTCTCTCTTTCATGGAGCATGATGATGGAAAAGTTGATTGATATGATATTATTATATTATTTTGAGTGTATTGAGAGAATAAAAAATAGATGATTTAAGTATATTGAAAAAATAGAAAGTAGAATAGTAGTAAATGATGAAATAGAGTAGATTAATAGAATTTTAAAATACTTACTTTAAATTTCAAAACAAATGAAAATTTGAGATTGTAAAATTCAAAGTGCAACTGGATAGTCCGAAAACAAACAATTCTAATGCACACCCGCTCTTGCTCACACAATTAAAACCTCTCTTTGGGGGTGTTTTCAAAAATTTATAAGTGATTATAGTCACCTAGAATTGTGTGCAAAAATAATTTGGAGTGTTTTATTTCTCGTTTAGTAGCTTGAATAAGCTCTCATAAGCTATAAGTTATAAGCTTCAAAGAGAATGCTTTTAATAGCTTATTAGTCTTTTTTTAAAACTTTTAACTTTTTTTGCAAACACTATCAACTTTTTTTTTAATTTTCTTACAAACACTATCAACTTCTACTATTAATCATTTTTCCCATAATCACTAATTTTAATCACTTCTTTAAAATCATAAGTTTTTGCAAACACCCTCTTTGTCTTGCTTCTCACACGCACTCCCTGTGTGTATAAATATCTGTAAAAAAAATCATGTATCATATACATTTTGGCAATTCAACTGTATGTCTATACAATATTAAGAGTTGGTATGCTGTGAAACTTGTTCACCGTGAAACTAATTTTTTTTTTACAGACATACTCTTTAGTAATAAAAGTCACACACTTTAATAATATAAGTCACACCCTTCAGTTATCACTACGACACTCTTTGCTATAATATAAATCACACTCTTCACTTTTATGAGTAATACTCTTTATAATAAAAAAGTCACATCATTTACAGTAAAAAGTCACACTCTTTAGTAATATAAATTGTAGGTCCCGAACGGGTTTTGTGAGGGCAGAAGTCTAGAGGGGAGGGGTGAATAGACTTCTGAAAACTTTTTGCTTGCAGATCAGGTGTGATTCCAGTTAACTTTGATCGAGTGCAAGTGAATCGGTTTTGATCGATATCTAACTTACTAATCGCTCAAGGCGGATCGATTCGGTATCTATCGGTTTAACTGACAGCGGAAGCTAAGTTTTACCCGTGTGAAAAAACCAGTTTTAATAAATCGATTCCAAAGTCGGTCTTTTTCAACCAAATGACTAAAGTGTCAAACTTGATCGATCGTAAACTTGGTGCTAATGATCTTAACTTAGAATATGTATGCAAATTTTAATTAAGTTGTTGTGTGCTATTGTGTAAAATAGTTAATCAAAGCAGTAAAAGCACACAAGATTTATAGTGGTCCTGACAAACCAAATCCTACGCCCACTCTTCCCTATCACAAGGGCACCAACTAAAAAACCAACCGACTTAGATTATTGTGTTAGTCCAACACAAGACACCAACAGATATTTAAAGAGTTCTCACTCAACCGATCTCGTAAATCGTAACTAGAAACCCTAGTTTGAAATCTTGCTAAACAACTTAACCTAACTTTGGGTTTTGGGTAAGATTGTTTTGGTTCCAACTTTGAAATCTTTCCTAGTTTTTTTTTAAGTAGCCTTCATCAACTAGATGAAAAGATTTATGTGCTAAGAACTATGGGATGAACACTTAGAAAATAATCTTCAAGTTTGTGTTCTTCGTATGAAATTTGATTATAGGTTGAGCTTCTTGATAGTTTCCGTGTCTTCACTCGGGAGTAATCCCATATTTATAGGCCTCAAATCAAAGAGCCGTTGGAGAGCAATTTGAATTTCCTAAGCCATATTTGGTAGACTTGCAGGATTGATGTGACGTGCTTCAGAAATGGCATGGCCGAAAGCGTGAATAGTGTCTTTTATAGCCGTTTGAGAAAGCAACACCAAATCCCGTAATTGCCGGCTCCAATCATACGTGTCTTGTTCTTATTGTTAATGTAAGCACTTTTCGTTGTTGTTCTACCAACTAAGGTTGACATTCTTCTTGTTCAGATCATTGATGTATGATTTGGTGAAACATCGGTTTTTCGGGGTGGTGACCGATCGATCAACCCATCGATCTACTTGATAGAGTCTTCGGTGCCAATTGTCTTAGCTTCAACTAGCAGACTTTACCGATGTAGGTCTTCCGTCCGATCTTCCGAAGTCATCTGATCTTCAAGTATTCTGAATTTGGACTTCATGACTTCAGCTGAGATATCTGACTTTATCAGATCGATCTGATCTTCTGTCCTTCTCTTTCCTTCCGCCCATTGATATCACCGTTTCTTGATATTCAGATTCGACCTATACATATTGAGGTTCCCCTCAATATGTGACCTATCTTCTACATCGGTTGTTCTATACAATAATTATCAACCGGTATTCTATAACTCGTATTAAAAAACATCAAATCCAAACAGTCCGACCGGTCCTATTACATGTGTTTTAAAACTTTCATCAAAACTCTAAATTTCCCAACAATTTCCCCCTTTTTGATGAAACCAAAACACTTGAGAAACCAAGCACAGTTGATAAATGTAGAACAGTTAAGGGCACATAATCAGAAGACAATGAGATATAAATGTAGAACAGTTAAGAGCACATAATCAGAAGACAATGAGATTTTGTCTTAGGATCAGAAAATAAATTTTTCTTTCATTAGATTTGTCGATTACATATTACATCAGAAAAGTTTGAGTTTAAAATCAGCGATCCTAAGTAGTCTTCCTCGATTCTTCATCTCTGTGCTTGTATCCTTCGGCATTTCTCTTTTGATCTTGAGGATGTTGAAAATTTGGTATAGTTTCCATTTGACATCATTGATCTGCCGAGGATCGATTATCTTGGCGCTTTTGCTCGTGATGTCAAAATAGAACCTTTGAAATGCCAAATCATTAAATGAGCCATCCCTTCTTCGAGTAATCCATCACATCATACTCTTGGCGAGATATTTTTACATTGATTATTTTGGCCTCATTTTCCGGATACTTGAGTAAAATCTGGATATTTGTTTTCCAACCGGTTGAGGAATTCGCATCCGGAGATTCTTCTTGTGGAACAAGATCTAGAACAAAAAGCATCCGTGGTTTCATTCACTTATGATCGGCATGTCTGCGGCAGTTTTTCGAATGATCTCATCAACTCTTTGCGGGCAAATGAGGTTCCGTCCGATTTTCCAACTTTTCCTTTCTTTGCCCTCGATCCAGATTTCTTTTTTTTCAGATCTTACGCCTCTGCCAATTTTTCTGCCCTTCTTTCTTCTTCACTAATTCGGGCTTCTTCAGCAATCTGCTCTTTGGACAGTTTCTCGGCCAATTTTTTATCGGCCAGATGACTGCTAGTCAGGCTTCTTGTGGTTTTTTAGTCCGAGGATCGGGTACAAGTTGTGATGTCCCAAAGACCACAGCCTAACTTTCTTGCCTTTTGACTTTTCCATCTTCTCGAAAATTTCTTTAGCAAAAAAAGATCCGGATGGTCTAGTCTTTGTCCATAGATTCAACCGTGCAATCAGTCTTCGTTGTTCGATAGTGTCAGTTGGTTTCTCAATCTGTCCTTCCCCCTTTTTGGTTTGATAAAAAAGAACAGTGAGGTGGGAAGTCTGAGATCCAAAGTTGACTGATATGACCTTATTAAGATCTTCAACAGATAAACCTTGAGCTTGAGCAGATAGACTTTGAATCTTCGAGATCAGCTCAATCTTGACAGATTCCACGACAGTAGAGAGGGTAAGAATGAGTTTGTCAAGTTTCTCTTCAGTCATTTCAAGCTTTTCAGTGACCATCAGAAGAGAAACTTGTTGTTGATCAACCTGGACTAGCTTGTCATCAACTGTCTTTTTAAACTCAGCAGTCAGGTTGGTCACAGTTTGAGAGAACTGATCTTTGATTGCCTCAATCTGGGAAATAACCAATTCTCGTTGATCGGTAATTTCTTTGAGGCCAATCTGCCTCTGATTAGCTATTGTGTTGCTAAGTTGATTAGCCAACACTCCCTCAACTTCTTCTTTCAGGAGATCTTTAAAACACGATCTGATCTCCTGAAGTTGATCAGCGGTGATGTGAGTTGTAGGAATATTTGGCGCCACCGATCATTTTCATTGTTTGCGCCTCCAGTGGTCGGGTCATGAATCTACAAAGACTCCGCCCACTATCATCGGCAGCCCCACATCCTTCATAGGATCATCTCGCTTTTAGGAGTTTCTTCAAAGAGCTCCATTTCACCTTGTTCACCAATCCCTGCCCTCGTGGATCGAGCTTTTGATCGATTCAAGAATTATCGGCTTCACCGGTGATCTACTTGAGCGATTTCTTCATGTCGAAATCAAAATCTGCGAATTCATCAAAGACTCTCCCATCTGTTCTATAATCATCATAAAATCTGAGAAGCTCTTTAACCGGAGATCTTTCCAGGTGAGGATCTCCATTACTTCCTCTCGAATAACAGGATGGGCTACCAGCTCTGGATACAGCTCATCAATATCTCGTTCAATTTGCATTCTGACCATTTTCCCGGTGATGGTCTTGGATGATCTGGACTCAGGAATTATCTGTTCAGATCGACCAGATTCCGGTTGATGAGATGTAGAGGGTTCTGGTGGTGTCTGAGTAGGCGGAAGTTGGCTGATTGGCTGAATCTGCAGAGGTTCTGTTGTCGAAGCAATTACGTCCGGCTCTGCAGCAGGTGATCTTTCTGGTTCGCGAACTGATGAACTTTCAGGTTCGCGGGCAGGTGAAGGAGAAGGAGAAATATGCTCAGCAGCCAGAAGTCTGAGTGGTGAATCAGCTCGAGATTGAGGAGAAGGAGATCGTTCTTCTCTTGCTCTTCCCTCAGAATGTTCTGGCGAGCTCTCAACTTGAGAAGCCTGCCTGTCTGATTTTTTGGCTGATTTTTGTGGTGCATCAGGTTGCTCTGGCACTTCTTCTTTATCTGACTCGTCTTCCAGAAACAGAGTCATTGTGGCTGTTTTTGCCTTCTTCGCCTCTTCTCCCCGAGCCTTTACCAGTTTTTTCTTCTTCTTTTGGGGAGCATCTGGTGCAGACGTAGCTGCCTCCTTATTCTTTCCTTTCTTCACCTTTGGAGGGGTGGGCCGCGTATCATCATCAGATGACCCATATATAGCAGATGTGGTTGTGAGAAAGGCCTTGTAGGACTTCAGTCCGTTCTGATTCCATTCGGCATTTGGCATTTTGTCCTTCAGAATAACTGCAACCTTGTTGAGATTGCTGATTCTCTTCTTCAGATAGACTTGCCTACGATCATTAACTCCAAATTTTTCATGTTCTTGGAGCAGAATGGCCTTCAGGAAGCCATGCCAATTGATATTCTTGGCTTCATCGATTATCGCAGCCATCTTTGTATTTTTTACTGGATGTTAAAGCATCTGGGCTGAACGAAATACCCATGATCGTTTTTGACAGTATGTCAAACAACAGTCGATATTTCCTTTTTAACATAGGTCTGACAAAACTCAAGGGTCCGGTGTTTGTCGACCTCTCAAGAGTTCATTTCGATCGGCTCATCTTCATTCTCCCTCAGAGTGAGCAGGAGAGATTCTTCCTTTGGGCAAGTTTGAATGCAGACGAGATATGTCAAGATTCGATACCGATCTCCTCTCCGTTAACTGAAGAAATCAGTTCATCTCCAGGATTGTCCGTATCCACCTTCAAATTCCTTAAGAATTTGAGTGCTTCATACTGCATTACTGGATTTCAGTGAGCAGCACATAATTTTTCAAGACCTCCTTTGTTCAGAATTTGTTCCACCTCCATTGACTCTGGATCCCGCGTAACACCAAACTGTACAAATTTGTCATCGACAATTTTTGTTGCTAGATCCGCATAGTTGCACATAATCTTTCCCATTCCGTGAGTGGCCATCTACAACAAGATAGACTCGATTAAAATTGTGCATAATCATAAAGATATCATGTATTGATTATCAGACCTATTCTCAGGCCTAGTAATCGATAAACACATACGGATACCAAGAAAAGATAAGGCATATCACAGGATAACATATATAGACATAATCTATGAGATCAATGGATTTTGTAAAAGAAATTCATCAAATAACCAGAAATTACCAGATTCTGTTTTTCGGAAAATAAGTTTGAATCGCAAGAAAAACACTTTGAATCGCAGAAAGGTAATTTTGAGTTTTCAGAGAATAAATCGCAAGAATTTTGAGGATAAGAAAACTCTGGTAGGGTTTTGATGAAACTTATAGGATGAAGGAGGGAAAAACGAGATTAGAAGATCAACCGTTTGAAAAGGTTAAACGATCCAGATTGAGCGGTTTTGATCGTGTGGTTAGGAAAAGCACGTACGATTGCCTTTTGGATTTAAAAGCACATTTTGTGGCAATTAATACAAGTACCCCACGTCCGCATTAAATATTTTGCAGAAATACGTCACAAAAAAGTAGTGTGTACAAAGAAAGGCAAATATTATCAGATAATATCAGATAAGTAAGCAGTAAACAAGGAAATAGAAAAGCGTATCTGGTTGACTGATATTGTAATCAATCAATACCACTTGTAGGTGTTGATTCCACTTGTTGATCTTAGTCTTCTGCCTAAACCTTATAATTTCCCAACTGTCCTTTTCAACTGATCCCCTTCACTTTCAAGGCCTCGATTTTCCTTTTTCGATCCTCGCCGATGCGGTTGAAGTTCCCCCTTCAACTGTTATTTCTGATTTCTTTTTTACTGATATATCTGATTTGTTGATGTATCATACTCAACTGATCTTCCTCATCCGATCGATCTTTATCTAATCGATTTTCAAATGACCTAATCTAATTCTACTCAGACCAAGCCAATTCTTGGGATAAGTGTTACCGCCAAAACTTAGTTCTTGAAGAATTGAATAGTAGTCTCGATTCCCTAAGTCGGCACGATTTGACATTTGTAATAATAGTCTGGATACTTCGAGATGTCAAATCGCCGTAAATTTATCCAATTATCGACAAGTGATTCCTACACACCCGTCTTGTCATCTTAATTTCTCTAAGAGGCTTTGAGAAATCAAATTTGCATTTGCACCCTTGCTTGGCCTCTATAAATTGGACCAATGTTTTACACAACATAACCCATTCACCATACTTATCTTCTTTGTAAATCATGTATTCTGGTGAACCCTTATTTCCGGTGAAACTTTCGGCAAAAACCTTTACCCTTTTCCAATGATTTCAAATTTTCTCAAATCAACCTCAATGTGTCCTTTATTATCGCTTTCATCGTCATCAAAGATTACACATACAATTATTGCAAAGCTTCTACCATCGAGGCGTAGCGGATCTGCTTATCGCAAATCGAGAAGACACTTCTCCTAACCGTATGCACCTTTGTGTGTCTATCGAGATGACAGATTAAGATCAACAGACTCGACCGATATAAAACATGAGTTTGGTACACGGTCTAGATCAGACAATAGCTGATCTTCGTATATCAAACTCAATTTTTGCATGTGACACATGTGCCCATATGATCTTTTGATCACTTTCTTGGCATTTGTGTCCCATTTAACAGCTGGAGAGCCCATTGATTTCAGGTCTAGGGGCTCCTAGCTTAGAAATCCTTTCAACGCCGCTCTCGCTCCTAACTCCGAAGCTTTGAGGGTGGCTTTAGGATTATTTCAAAGTCTTTCTCACCCCTGTTAAGTGGGGGAAAATGGGAGCATCAGATCTTAAAATCTCTCTCTCTCCCCCTTCTAGGGTTAGGCTTAGGGTTTTCGGTTTAGGGTTTAGGGTTTATGGCTTATGTACTGACCTCCGGGTCCTTTTGTACTTGTAACTTGTAATGTAAATCTGACCTTCGGGTCTTTATCAATGAAAATCTCTATTATTCCATTGTTGTGTAACTTTCCTGTTTTCTTATGCGATATAAGCTTTAATCTTGTGAATCTTGCTTGTTGAATATCAGCTTAATCGACTTACAAATTGTGAAATAACCCAACTGATTTAATCAGATAATCCTTTAATCTGATCAGTTCCTTTAATCTGATAATTCTTTAATCTGATCAGTTCCTTTAATCTGATAACCCGTAAATCTGATCGCCTTCTCATATCAGTTCCTTGACTGATCTTCTGATCAGTTGAGATACCAAACTCAACTGACTCCTCTTAACCTGGTCAGTCTCTTAACCAGCTGGTTCTGGAGATTAGTCCATCAAACATTTTAGGTGCTTTTTCTCCAAGATCCAGAAGCCCTAGCTCATTGCATAATTCTCTGAATCTGATCTCAGCTAGTGGCTTTGTTAGAATATCAGCTTTATGTATATCAGTATGAATCTTTTCCATTATGATATTCTTCTTTTCAACATGATCTCTTATAAAATGGTGTCTGACATCCACATACTTGCATCTTGTATGTAGAACAGGATTTTGAGTGATTGCAATATCACTATTACTGTCACAGAATATAGGTACATTCTTAGCTACAATGTTATAATCCCTCAGCTGCTAACTAAGCCAGAGCAGTTGGGAGCAACAACTTCCTGCAGCCATATATTCTGCTTCAGTAGTAGATGTCGCAACTGATGTTTGCTTCTTTGAAAACCACGAGATCGGTTTTTTTCTTAAAAACCGACATGTTCCCGAGGTTGACTTCCATCAATTTTGCAACCTCCATAATCGTAATCGTAATACCCACTAAGCTCTAGATTATCATCCGATGGGTAAAATAAACCAAGGTTTATCGTCCTTCAGATACTTAAGAATCCGCTTAGTCGCTTTTTAGGTGACTTTGCATTGGATTTGCCTGAAATCTGGCACATACACCTACTGCAAAAGTGATATCTGGTCTGCTGGAAGTCAGTTATAGTAAAGATCCAATGAGAGCCCTATATTCTTTCTGATTGGTTTTCTGACCATCCTCATCCGGATCCATCTTGAATCCAAATAACATAGGAATTCAAGCTTCCTTACGCTTTTGAACTCCAAACTTAGCCAATAAACTCCTAGTGTACTTTGCTTGGTAGATGAATATCCCTTCTCATTTTTTTGTTTAACTTGTAGACCCGTAAAGTAACTCATCTGACCCATCATGGACATCTCGAATTTCCCTTGCATCGACTTTTTCAATCTTTCACATAGACTCTTGTTGGGAGATCCAAAGATGATGTCGCCCACATAAATCAACCATCGAATATCTTCTCCATCTTCTATTCTCGAATAAGGTTCTATCCACTATTCCTTTAGTGAAACCACCGCTCATCAAGAACTCGAGAGAGTGTATCATACCAAGCTCGAGGAGTTTGTTTCAGCCATAAAGAGCTTTTTTTAAACGGTACACTTGGTTGCCCTTTTCAAAGCTTGAGGTTGTTCGACATAAACTTCCTCTCGCTAGTACCCCGCTTAAGAATGCACTTTTTACGCCCATCCGATACACAAAGAACCCTCTCAGGGAAGCATATGCCGAAAAAAAATTTAATGGCTTCTAAAGCGAGCGACCGTGCAAAGATCTCATCATAATCAATTCCTTCGATTGTGAATACCCCTTAGCAACAAGTCTTGCCTTATTCCCCGTTATGACATTTTTCTCATCTCTCTTGTTCTTGAATACCCACTTTGTGCCAATTACGCCTTGATGAGTTGGTCCGTCCCACCAGCCTCCCAAACTTGATTTCTCTCGAACTGCTCCAGCCTCCTCCTCATTTGGCTAGAATCCAAATTTTGGCTTTGTAGAGCTTCCTCTATTGTTGTTGGTTCCTTCATAGACATGATAACATCAATACATGGCACTTTCACCAACTGATGTCTAGTTTTAACTCTATCGATGGGTCTCCGATGATCGATCGGTTGGATGACCGGTTATCCGTGTCCTTCTATTCGATTTATGCTTCGGTTTGGAGAACATCATCCATTTCGATAATAGTTCATTACTAGAGATTGGGAGTGGTGCGATTTATGATCCACTTGATAAGAACATGTCTCGCTTGATGTTGGACTCATCATGTGCTAATGTCCGTTAAATTGGGAACTTCAGTGTTCCCCCCGAACCCGGATGGTTCGATTGATATTGCCTCTCGGTATCATGCAACTTCTTCATCGACAGCTTGTTCGCACCTTAGATCCGATTGACTGGTGAATCACCTAGATCCGAATGTATATCGTTACGAGTTCTCGATCCTTTTTCCTTGATCATTAGCCGATCCATTTTCGTGAATCGTGTCTTGGTTGATCTGGGTACTTTTGTTCTCGAGGCGATTTCTCTTGTTCGTAAGATGCCTCATCAAAGACTACATGGGGTGTTTCTTCCACAACTAGAGTTACTTTGTTGTAAACCCCCCGAAGTTTTGCTAGATGAGGAATATCCTAAGAATATACCCTCATCCGACTTCAGCCTCAAAAGTCTTCAACCCGACTCTTCCCATTGTTGTGTATGAAACACTTACACTCCAAAAACATGGAAGTAAGAAACACGAGGTTTTCTCGCCTTTCCACAAATAAATAGGGTGTTTTGTAGTGAGCCTTAGTTAGAAGACATCCGCTTCGAAAGTGTGGCATGCAAGATTGATAGCTTCGCCTAAACGGCTTGGTATTGCATGTTCACCAACATAGTGCGAGCAACTTTTTGAGTGTTCTGCTTTCTCCGCTCGCTACTCCATTCTCATTGTGGCGTTCTTGCAAATTGATGTCTCATGTCAGATACCAAACTTAGTGCAAAAATCAAGAATAAAAGAGTTCGTAAATTTCGACCTTTATCCGATCCGATTTTTACTACAATCGACACCCTTCTCATTTTGTAATCTCTTGAAAGCAAATTTCTGTATCTTTGTTGTCGTCTCATTCTTCTTATGTAAGAATACAACCCATGTAAACTTGGAATAATCATCCACGATTACCAGAGTATATTTAAGTCTCTCACGAGACCGACCGGGTGTAACTCGGTCCAAATAAGTCCATATGAAGTACCGCAATAATACTCACGGATGCCGGTCCAGGATTTCCTTGAATGAGGCTTTAACTCGTTTTCCTTCCGACATGCGACACATGTCTGATCCTTAGAAAATACCTAATTCGGAAGTCCTTCCACTAAAGACATCCTTGCTATCTTATTAAGAGTTTTAAAGTTCAGATGACTCATTATTTTGTGCCAGAGCCAACTACTACTTTTGGAACTCTTAACAATCAGGCATGCATTTCTTGGGCAACTGTTCCAATCAGCAGTGTAGATCGTCCCTTTCCTTGAACCAGTTAGCAAGATCTATTGAGTGGCTTGATTTTTGATAGTGCATTGATCAGTCGAGAACTCAACACTTAATCCGTTGTCGCAGAATTGTGAAACCGATAATAGGTTATGCTTTAAACCTTCGACATACGAGACTCCAAAGAATTCAGACATCATCATTCTCTAAGGTTCCGAATCCTCTGGTAAAACCAAAGTTATCATCACCGAAGAGTACACGCAGACATTTTTGTTCTATGTAAGAGCTAAGAAGATGTTTGCTTCCAGTCATGTGCCTTGAGCATCCACTATCGATGTACCAGATAGTTGCTTGTACACCTCCTTTGTTGGCCAGACCCACTCGAACCTGCAACCAAATCAGGCTTTAGGTACCCCTTTTGGATTGAGTCCTGAGGGGTTAGGGTTGGTTTTAGGGATCCATACAAACATAGCACTTCTATTGTAATCAGTTAGATCAGAAGGCCTGATTTGTCTCCCATACATATCAACATAATCATACGTCTCTTTATATGCTTTCTGATTGGTATGATTATTCGTGTGAGCCTTGGGTGACTTAGAAGACTTGGGATTTATCTTTGTTGTTTGTCTTCTTTTAATCCATTAGGCTCAAAAAGCAGCTGTTTCCTAGGTTTTTGATTATAAGGGTAGGTACGACTGCTACCATCAAATGATTCATATCTTTTTGGCATAGGTGGTTTTTGCAGTTTACCTATAGCTTGCTTATTCGGCAACTGACCTTGATTGGGTCTCAGATTAGACTTCCCTTTGAGAAGTTGTCTTTTCTGATACCTAATCTGTTGATCAGGTTGAAGTCTCTTCAAAAGAATTGGGTTCTTCGGTTGATTCCTCGGCTGATGCTTTACCAGTTGGGGTCCATTTCTGTTCCATTTCTGATTAGGCACCTGCCTTACTTGCTCAACATGTCTTTTTCCCTTATCAGATACAAGCTTAGCTTTTAGTGTATCTTTGTCAGAAACTCGTTTGATTACACCTTTTTGAAGTGAATCAAACGGGGCTTTTGAGGATGTGGAAGGGTTCTCATACCCAAGTCCCTTCTTATTAGTCGGTGTTCGAAAATAGGTGTTCATATCTTGAACGGTTTTAGATGACTTTGTAAAAACCTCTATTTTCTTGCTCAAACTATCCTCAGAAGATTTTAGACTCTCATGTAGTCTGAATAGCTCATCAAATTTAGCTTGAAGGATTTTGAAGTCATCGACTTGTCATTTTGTTGATTGCTAAATTGATCTTTGATCTGCTTCTCCCGATCGTAAGATTTAACTTTCGAATGTTAAGTTCCTCGCCATTACCTCGAAAGGCGATTTGAATTTGATTTCGATTCAAGAGTTTTATCTTGAGAGCGTTCTCTTCTACAAGCTGATTATTTCTGATCCTTAGCTTGTCATTCTCAGCTTCCACTATAGCATAAGTGTCTACTGCATTAGAGAGATCATCAAGCAATTGCTCAGAGTAGAGTCTGCAGTCAATCTCTCCAAAGGGTGTGCTAATAATAGCGGTGTGAAAGCGCACCAAAGCGAAGGTTTGGAGGTTACCTCAGATTGGTCCTCCTTGGCCATCGACAGATTTCATCGTCATCCAAGAGAATATCGATCTTCATTCTCATGGAAGTCAACAAAGATCGCTTATCGACGTAAGTCTTCTCTGAGATGAGTACCCGAGAATCCTCGAGAGGGCGATAGGAATCATCAATTCCGGATGTGTCGGCACCATGGCTTTCCCCGTCCCTATAACGCTTGCTTCTTCTATTCCGCTTTTCTTCTCTTTCTTTTGGCGTCAGGTCTGGGCAATCTGCGCTGTAGTGACCTGGTTTCTCACAATTGAACACGCTCCATGATCCACTCAACCTTTTCTTCCGTGAGTCATTCCGTCTCAGAGGATCTATCGGTGTCTTCCTTTCGATAGTAATCAACTCCTTCGCCGATCTGTTATCTCTTCTCTCATCACCGATTATCTCTTTTATTTTTTTCTTCTTCTGTCTCTCTTGATCATCGATCCGGTTCTTTTCCGAGATCCGTCACCGATCTCCTATCTCTTCCTCTGCTATGTTGATAATCTTTATAAAATCTACGATACTTACCAAGTTGAATATTTGATTTTTCAAGTTTCCTGGTAAGCAGAGCGATCTGTTCTGCTTGACTTATTATGTTTCCAACAGTTCAAATGGCCTTCGATCTGCTGGGTTGCTTTTAAACGAATCGATTTAGACGTTGAGGCTTCAAAGAGCGCCTCGCCTTCATCTGCTTGTCCTCTTTCGATTAAGTCGAACTCGTAAGCTTTAAGGTTTAGGAACAAACTACTCGGCTTCATCTTTGAAATGTTTTGGCAATCCTTAATTACCGTGACTTTCATGTCCCATTTCTTGGTGAGAGATCTTAAGATCTTGTAGTTGATATCTTTGTCCGACATCTCTACCCAAGTTCTTGTAGCTTATTTATCGACATAGTAATCCTTCCATCGAGCTCGTTGATGGTCTCGTTAAGCAAAGATCTTTAGTTTTTCGAACTTCACCGGTTAAACTTGTAGTCGGTTTGTCTTTGATCCGATCATTTCCTTCGCGATATCTCTATTTAGAGTATCCCACATTGCTTTCCCGCTTTGAGATATTTTATCTTCTCCTTGGTGACTTTATCCATCGCCTTCATGATTATATGCCTGGCGATTGTATCTAGAGTATACAGCTTCCTTTCCTCTGCATCCATCAAGGCTGGGCTTTTTCGCACAAGACTTCCCGTGGCAAAGTCTGGATCTCCTCCAACTGCAGGGTTGTCGTGATATATGATGATGGGTCCTCTTTCAATGACTTCTATCATTCTGCCGCTTATCGAACCTAGATGGTTGCACATATATATGGCTCAATCAAGATACTCATCAATTGAGAACTTCGCAAATCATGATACATACCGTAGGTATTATCCATGCCGAGTGATTTTGGAAAAACGAATGAGTTTTAAAAATGGTTTTTCAAGATCTGTTCAAATGACCACAAAGATTCTTCCTCAAGAATCGATGATACTCAAAGCCAGTGGTTTGTAGAACCACTGCTCTGATACCACTTGTAGGTCCCGAATGGGTTTTGTGAGGGAAAAAGTCTAGAGGGGAGGGGTGAATAGACTTCTGAAAACTTTTTTATGCGTCAGATCGTGTGATTGCGCTTAGCCCGATCGAGTGCAAGTGAATCGATTTGGATCGATATCTAACTTACTAATCGCTCAAGGCGATCGATTCGGTATCTATCGGTTTAACTGATTGTCAAGGAAGCTAAGTTTTTACCCGTGTGAAAAACCAGTTTTAATAAATAAGATTCCAAAGTCAGTCTTTCAACCAGTTGACTAAAGTGTCAAACTTGATCAGATCAGAAGCTTGGTGCTAGCTGATCTTAACTTAGAATATGTATGCAGCTTTAATTAAGTTGTGTGCTATCAGTAAAAACAGTTAATCAAAGCAGGTAAAAGCACACAAGATTTATAGTGGTTCGGACAAACCAGTCCTACGTCCACTCTTCCCTATCACAAGGGGCACCAACTAAACCAACCGGACTTAGATTATTGTGTTAGTCCCACACAATACACCAATAGATATTTAAAGAGTTCTCACTCAATCGATCCCAGAAATCAGAACTAGAAACCCTAGTCTGAAATCTTGCTAAACAACTTAACCTAACTTTGGGTTTTGTGTAAGATTGTTTTGGTTCCAACTTTGAAATCTTTCCTAGTTTTTTTAAGTAGCCTATCAGCTAGATGAAAAGATTTCTGTGCTAAGAACTATGGGATGAACACTTAGAAAATAATCTTCAAGTTTGTGTTCTTCGTGCGGAAATTTGATTATAGCTTGAGCTTCTTGATAGTTTCCGTGTCTTCACTCTGAAGAGTAATCCCATATTTATAGGCCTCGAAATCAAAGAGCCGTTGGAGAGCAATTTGAATTTCTGGCTATATTTGGTAGACTTGCAGGATTGATGTGACGTGCTTCAGGAACGGCATGGCCGAAAGCGTGAATAGTGTCTTTTATAGCCGTTTGAGAAAGCAGCACCAAATCCCGTAATTGCCGGCTCCGATCATACGTGTCTTGTTCTTATTGGTTAACAGAAGCACTTTTCAGTGTTGTTCTACCAACTAAGGTTGACATTCTTCTTGTTCAAATCATTGACGTATGATTTGGTGAAACATCGATTTTTCACGGGTGAGTGACCGATCAATCTGGCCCATCACCTACCGATAGAGTCTTCGGTGCCGATTGTCTTAGCTTCAATTAGCGTATTTACCGATGTAGGTCTTCCGTCCGATCTTCCGAAGTCATTTGATCTTCAAGTATTCTGAATTTGGACTTCATGACTTCAGCTGAGATATCTGACTTTATCAGATCGATCTGATCTTCTGTCCTTCTCTTTGCTTTCCCGCCCGCTTGATATCACCGCTCTTCTTGATCTTCAGATTCGACCTATACATATTGAGGTTCCCCCTCAATATGTGACCTATCTTCTACATCAGTTGTTCTATACAATAATTATCAACTGGTATTCTATAACTGGTAATAAAAAATCAGCCAGCTAACAGGTCTGACTGGTCCTATTACATGTGTTTTAAAACTTTCATCAAAACTCTAAATTTCCCAACATAAATTACACTCCTTAACCAGTTTCACCGTGAAACTTGTTCACACTATACTTTGCCTAATATTAATTGTTTTTATTCAATATTACACTACAAAAAAACTGTCATTTAGCGAGGGCTTTAACGAGGGCATGCCCTCGCTAAATTGATTTAACGAGGAAATTAGCGAGGGCTAACAACCCTTGACAATTTCCTCCTCGCTAACGTTTAATGAGGGCAATCACAAACCCTCAGTGCCAACGAGGGCATATACGCCTCAATATTAGCGAGGGCAAAACTGTCCCCGCTAAACCAAATTATTATATAATAATAAAATATTACAAATATATGGCAATTTCGTGAGATTTGGGTGTTGAAACTGCCCCCTACAATTGCCGTTGGGCTAAGTAACTCATAGTTTAATATTTCACTTCAATTATATATGTATCATATATTTTTATATTCCAAAATTTCAAAACATAAATCAAATTAGAGGGACAGAGGAATCGAACACACGACGTCTCAACGTTCCGTACCGCAATCACCACTGGGCTAACTAGTTAATTCATTCATTTTTCAATTCTATAATTATCTATCATATATTTATGTATTTCTATTTTTAAGTAATAAAATTATAAAGAAAAACCTTGTTTCGCGAGTCTGATGCGAACGAGGGTTTTTGGACCCAATAAACGTGCAAGATTATATGGCAAAGAATTGTCCTACTTTTGCAACTAAAGTTAGTGGGCAAGATTTTCCAAGATATATTCCAAGATTTAGAAAAATTCACAAGGAAGATAAAGATTATCATATATATACTGTTTTTATTTATTTAATAGGTAAGATTTCGTTTTTATCCTTTAATTTTCATTCAAGCTTGTGGACGTTTTTTCTTTGTTTTCAATCAGAAAATTAATAAAAATTCATTGGCAACTTTGTCAAAACCTAATTGTTTCTTGCCAACCTGAGTTGGGACAACAATTATTATCGTTCTTTGAATATTATTTGTGTTTTGCGATCGCGATTATCATCAAATTGGTGCTTTCATTGAGAGTAGACGAGAATCTCGAATGGAATACTGGTAAGTAGTAAATTATGCATGTTTTTAATAGATTATAATGCAATTTATTTGACTCGTTTGTATTAAGATGACATGATTAACTACTTATGCGTGTTTTGGTGATGTTATTCTGCACTTGATCGGTTCTTGTATTTTTTAGTGTATTTAGGTGCTTTTTGTGGAGTATTATTTGGCCAGATTTGTGTTGAAAAAGCCCATATTGAGTAAACCAGTGCAGGACCAAATTCTAGAAGTTGAGAAAGAAAAAAAGAAATTACACGTGAAAATGGAAATTAGAAATTAGCACTAATACACATTTTGACCTTGACAAATATCAAAAAATGACATTAGACAAATGGTTATAAGAATCGCCCAAGAATAACCGCCTAAGAAAATTGACACTTAGACAGCGGTTGTGAACAACTGTCCAAAGTAACCACTTAGACAGCGGTTGTGAACCATTGTCCAAATTAACCACTTAGACAGCGGTTGTGCACCGCTGTCCAAATTAAAAATTCAATTTTTAGCCATGGACCCACCAAACATCTCATATATAAGCCACCATGCCTCCCAATTAATTGAGATAATTATTCGCCCCCCACGGGGGACCGACCGCGGACCTTGGGCACCGAAAGGGATCAATTCCGCCGGGCAAATGCTTTTATTATTGCGTTTATTTAATGAAATTAATTCTATATGTCCTAAAAATCATTTTTTCTTACATTTTTTTTAAAATTTCTTTATTTCAATTATCTTATTTATTAATTAAATCACATTTTTATATAATAATTTTTTTGTATAAATTTAAATTTAAATTTAAATTAAATTATATTAAAATTATTTTTTTTACTTGTTTTTTTTTTTAAGTTTTACCTTTCTTTTAAGCTTGTAATACTTTTCCTTCTAAACAAGTAATACTTTTTTTTATCTTAATAAGTAATACTTTTTCATCTAAACAAGTAATACTTTTCTTGCGTTTATTTAATGAAATTAATTCTATATGTTCTAAAAATCGTTTTTTCTTACATTTTTTTTAATATTCTTTATTTCAATTATCTTATTTATTAATTCAATTACATTTTTATATAATAATTTTTTTATATAAATTAAAATTAAAATTAAAATTAAATTAAATTAAATTAAATTAAAATTATATTTTTTACTTGTATTTTTTTTAAAAAAAAGTACTACCTTTCTTTTAAACTTGTAATAATTTTTCTTCTAAACAAGTAATATTTTTCTATCTAAATAAGTAATATTTTTCTTTAAACAAGTAATATTTTTTCATCTAAACAAGTAATAATTTTCTTTAAACAAGTTATACCTTTCTATCTAAACAGGTAATACTTTCCTATTTAAACAAGTAATATTATGAACAAGTTTTACATAAGAGTTTGTGTTAATCTCATTATATAAGACGAATATTAAAAAGAAATAACAAGAGAATTTAAAGAATAAAATATTTGAACTGTACCTTAAAAGAATTTACAAATTAAAACAAAAAAATAAAACAAAAAATACAAGCTTTACAAAAAAAAATATTAATTCACTTGCACAGCGGTTATGAACCGTTGTCCAAGCTTTACCTTGGACAGCGGTTCAAAACCGCTCTCCAATTACCCTTGCACAGCGGTTATGAACCGCTGTCTAAGCTTTGATCTTGGACTGCGGTTTTTAACCGCTGTCTTTTTTTTTTTTTTTTAATAGAACCGCTCTCCAAGGGACCACTTGGAGAGCTGTTCGAAAAAAAGGCTGTCCAAATGGAGCTCTCCAAGCTCAAATATGTAGTAGTGTAGGGTGTATCTTGAAATTTTGGATGAGCTTCTATTTGGAAAGAGATGATACGTAATCATATATATTATATGTATCTTATTTAATTATGGAAGATGGCGGTGGTTTAGACTTGAAGAATATGCCAAGCATGTGCATGTATATATAAAGGAGGCGCACGGCAATTATGGGGAGGATATATATAACTGTGGGCGAAGACGCAGCAGCAGTTTGAGAAAGAAGAGGACGATGCCCACAAATTTGTTTAGTTAGTATTTTTATTCAATTCCAGGAATTTCTGAACTCGTATTTTAATGTCTGTTAATTGATTTGAGACATTTATAATATTTATCTTGGAATTATTTATTTTATCTATTTTAACTTTCAACATACTTGGATATTTAATTTGGATTGATCACATATGTTAGATTATTCTTGTATGTCTGCTAGTTCATAAATTTGTAATCCGTAATTGTTGCAGATTTATGACACTTGGTAGCAACTAGTATTTTGCTAGGGTGATTTAAATCGGGTTCTTTCAAATAGAGCTTGCGTATTCGGGATTTTGTTTGTCCTTTATCATAGAGTTTAATGCTTTTGACTGGATTAAATTAAGATTGTATCTAGACTCTTCAGTTAAAAAGAATCGTTGGAGAGCTTGTTTCAATTGAGTATAATTAAGGGATAATAAACAGTAGCCAGAGCTTGTTGACTACTGAGGGACATTAATCCTAAAGATAAATA
The DNA here is from genome assembly GCA_037126765.1 of Stenogyne calaminthoides. Classification (NCBI taxonomy): domain Eukaryota; kingdom Viridiplantae; phylum Streptophyta; class Magnoliopsida; order Lamiales; family Lamiaceae; genus Stenogyne; species Stenogyne calaminthoides. The sequence continues at coordinate 3,716,808 of JBBCBC010000022.1, read as the reverse complement.
GAGTAAACGTCGCTGTCAATTAATAGCATTAAGTCGAGGGATGAATGAATTGTGAATTGAAATGTTCGTTTATTATTGAATCACTTTTTTGAGATAATTTTTAGATTCGTAGTGATTTACTGTTTTATTAGTAGTTATAAAAATTCATATTAAAACCCCCCCTTTTTGTGTTACGTGTTGCCTTCATTAATTCGCACAATACGCATAATTATATTTTTTCGTTCCCTGTGGATCGACCCCTTTCTAGTTACTTGCCACTACTACGAGTTAGTAGGGTAGATTTGGGTATTTATTTTTGTCGCACCTCGACAGTGCAGTCAAATTTTGACTTCGTTGCCGGGGAACAGTGTGAATATTTTTTGTGCTTTTTGTGTGTGATTTGTGGAGCTTGTTTTTCTGTTATTTTATTGAGTATTTTGGTGTCCTAACTGTTAATTTTTCACCCCCGTAATCCCCCGTTTATTTCGTGTGTCGCTATAATTTTCTGCAATTTACCCAGTGTCACTGTTGTAGTGAAATCTTTGCAGCCCCTTTTTGCTCTTTTATTTTTCCTTTCATTTTTTTTGTTTGGTTTCACGTGCTTCTATATCTCTTATTCAGGTGTCATGGCAGTTGAACGAACTTTGAAAGAACTCGCAAACCCACAGCCTGTGCATCAATTACTTTGCATAGTTTATCCTCCTGCTGCTAAATAATTTTGCGCTTAAACATGGTTTAATACATTTGTTGCCTAAGTTTTATGGTCATGAAGGAGAGGATCCTTACATGTGCTTAAGGGAATTCCACATGATGTGTTCTAATATGAGAGCTGCGGAGGCGACCGATAAAATTGTCAAATTGAAAGCTTTTCCGTTCTCATTGAAGGACTCAGCAAAGGAATGGTTTTACTATTTGCCTTCCGCAACGGTCACTACTTGGGCTCAAATGAAGCAAGTGTTCTTACAGAGGTACTTTCTAGCATCGCGAGTAGCTTGCATACGGAAAGATATATGTGGTGTGATGCAGATGCAAGGAGAAACTCTCTACGAGTACTGGGAGCGATTCAAGAAGTTGGTGGCAAGTTGTTCCCAACATCAAATTTCTGAGCAGCTCTTGATCCTGACTTCTACGAGGGTTTGACTCTTACAGACCGTAGCTTGATAGATGCAACAAGCGGAGGGAACCTATTTGATAAAACTCAAGAGCAAGCAAGAGCTCTCATTGCGAAAATGGCAGAAAATTCTCAACAATTTAGCCATCATGATGCACCATTGCAATTGGTACAAGAGGTAAGTGACTCGTCCCTTAATGATAAATTAATTGAGTTAACTTCTTTTGTGAGAAAACTTGTTGCAGGTGGAAATCAAGCTCAACAGGAGAACATGACACACTTCCAAGAGGAGGCTAAATCGAGCATAACAAGATTGGAATTTCAAGTGGGTCAATTGGTTACCGCCTCAACTGATTGCAGGCGCAAATTGATGGAAAATTGTCATCCCAACCTGAAATTAATTCAAAAAACGTGAATGTTGTCACATCGATGAGTGGAAGACAGTTGGAGGAAGTCAAAGATCCCGTGCCTTCAACGAAAATTGAGGAGAATAAGGAAGAAATTTCTGGACAGATTGACATTGAGTTACCTAGTGTGAAACAGACTGCAGAAACTGACACTGGGCTACCCAGTGTCAAAACTGCTGGAATAAAATATGAGGTACTCTTCTCCCAGTCAATTCCTATTATTCCTAATTCACTTTCATTCTCGTGCAGGTTCCAAGAAGTAGTGGAAGAGGTCATCAAAGAACATTTGACAGTTGACGTATTCCAGATGAGTAAGGTTTATGTACCTCTATTTGAGCCGATGAAGCAAATTTTGGGATATGATATGTTCTTGAGGAAGCTACTCACCAACTCCCGAAGGCTGACTGTAAAAGAAAAGTTCTTGATGGGAGGAAATACTGTTCGTCAATACAAACTGACATTTGATAGAAAGGATTACTTCACTCTTATCACGTGAAAAATCGATGTTGGTCGTCGAGCTAAAAGACGTTAAACAAAAGCGCTCTATGGGAGGCAACCCGTATACTTTTTTTTTCCTCTTTTTATTTTGGTTTTCTTCTTTGTGTGTCTTTCTCAATTTTGTTGAAGGTTCCCGTGCTTGAAGTGATTGAGAATTGTGGATTACTAATAACTCCTGTACTCTCTGCCTTATCCGGTGATACTCTTCCATATCTTGTCTTTTTTTCTTGTGCATATTTATTTTTGTTGCTTGTGGACAAGCAACATATTAAGTGTGGGGAGAGAGACATCGATTTGTATTTGAGTTGTGCATGGAGAAGTTAAGTCGCAATGATGAGTCGAGCGTTATTTTTTTTAAGGATATGATATTATTGTTTTGTGGTAAACTGTGGAGTTTCTGGTTAAATTTACTTTGTTTGGTGCATGCGTGTGTTGTGAGTAGATGAAGGTCTCATGAGAGGGTCCGTTTGAGTTTATGATAGTAAATTGGTGAATTGATGAGTTATGGTCCTAAGTTGTGCTTTGATTCTGTATAATAGATAAGTTTAATTAGGTTGCTTTGATAAATGATGCATTCATGGTGTACCCCTTAAGGTTGGAATTTTTTTTTGATGTGGTTAGGAGAAAAAGGAGTTTAGTTGAAGAATTGTGTAAAAAATAAAAAGCCGGTACAACTGCCCATTTTTAGGGGCTCGAAAAAAAAAAGAAAAAGAAAAAAAAGAGAAAAAAGAAGAGGAAAAAAAAAAGAACGAATTCGAGCTAAAACCTAACGATGGAGTGAAGTTTGGAAAAAAAAAAGGTGCTGAGACAGCTGTCTGCTTTCGGGGGTTCGAACGTTTCAAAGTCGGATACAATTAGAGCTAAACCTGACAAGTAGAGTGGTGCTGCAGACCATAGAAAAAAAATAAGGAGATAAGGGGTGCACTTGAATATAGAGTTTGTTTGAGTTACCTATTTTAGATGAAATGAATAGTAAGGCGTTCGAAGTGTGGTAAGGGCTTAACGAGTCAAGAAGTTGAGGATCTATCATAAATGATTTTGGGAACTTTAGTGAAAGCTTTCAAAAGTTCACAATTTCTAATTGCATTGATCCTAGTTCGGGATTTCATGAGTTGCTACTTTGCTTTAGTATCACGTTCTGCATGTGGAAAGGACTTGAGCGAATTTCTTAGCTTCTCAATTGTTACTCTTTTGTTGTTGTTATACTTGAGGACAAGTAAATATTTAAGTGTCGGGGTATTTGGTAAGTAGTTAATTATGCATGTTTTTAATAGATTAGAATGCAATTTATTTGACTCGTTTGTATTAAGATGACATGATTAATTACTTATGCGTGTTTTGATGATGTTATTTCGCACTTGATCGGTTCTTGTATTTTTGAGTGTATTTAGGTGCTTTTTGTGGAGTATTATTTGGTCAGATTTGTGTTGAAAAAGCCCACACTGAGTAATCCAGTGCAGGCCCAAATTCTAGAAGTTGGGAAAGAAAAAAAGGAATTACATGTGCAAATGGAAATTGAAAATTAGGGTGTATATTGAAATTTTGGTTGAGCTTCTATTTGGAAAGATATGATACGTATATATCTTATATATTATATATTATATGTATCCTATTTGATTATGGAAGATGGCGGTGGTTTAGACTTGAAGAGTAAGCCAAGTATGTGCATGTATATATAAAAGAGGCGCACGACAATTATGGGGAGGATATATATAACTGTGGGCGAAGACGCAGACAGCAGTTTGAGAAAGAAGTGGACGATGCCTGCAAATTTGTTTAGTTAGAATTTTTATTTCAATTCTAAGAATTTCTGAACTCGTATTTTAATGCTTGTTAATTGATTTGAGACGTTTATAATATTTATCTTGAGATTATTTATTTCATCTATTTTAACTTTCAACATACATAAATATTTAATTTGTATTGATCACCTAGGTTAGATTATTCTTGTATACGAGCAATGGTGGGAACTCACAAGGAGAAGAAGAAGCGCAGTGCGGATTCTTCACCCAGATGGAAGAGTGATGAGGATTGTTCATCTGAAGAATCCGATTCCCCAAAAATGGAGGAAATCAACCCTACCCGACGTCGGGATAGGGAAAATGTGAACGGGAGAGACTGGAGAAGGGAAGGCCCAAATTAACCTGCCCTACGTTCAACGGTAGCAACCCTAAGTTATGGTTAAGACGAGCGAACCAGTACTTTGCCTTGCAAGTTATGGTTAAGATGAGCGAACCAGTACTTTGCCTTGCGTGAAATACCACGAGAAGATAGGGTACGTTACGCTACTCGTTATATGGAAGGAGATGTGACTATTTGGTGGCAATTGATTAACAGGTTATATCGGAAGCAAGGACAAATCGTTCGGTGTAAGGATTTCAAAAAGGAACTTATGGCGAGATTTGGACCATCCAATTATACGGATTACGACGACAGCCGTTTTCTTACTGTTCTGCGTACCGCTGATGTACCGCAGTCATGCTGCACCTTTATTCCTCCTACTCCGGCAATTGGGGAAGGCAAGGCTGAATTGGCAGTTGAGGAAGACGACACGGAATTGGTCGCAGAGTGTCTTGTTGAGGACTCGGGACATGTTCGTTTTAATTCGCAACCTGGTTTGTCTTTCCCCCTTAAGTCAAATTTTGGGTCTGTGATTTTAGCGCAACAATTGGTGCCTGGTAATTTTAAATATGAATTGAGGCATGCGGATTTAATGGAACCAAATCCATTCGTAGGGATCAATTTGGGGCCTAATACAAATAATGAACATAGTGGGCCACGGAAATTTAGTGAGGATTTTGCTGAACTAGATTTTAGTAAGAATGAGATTGGACCAAGTAATTTTTTGGACCAGTTTGGGCAGATGAATTCATTGGATATTTATTCAGAGACGCCTCCAATTAATTTTGGACCTTTTGGGCATTATGGATCAGATTGTGTAGGTGGGTTTGAGAATTATGGTGAGTCTTTTGATTATGATGGACCACCTATTTATGATGAGGAGCTCATAATTGATTTTGTGCATCCTATTTTTGATGTCGAGTTTGAAGAAAATCAGTGCAAAATTGTTGATATGGAACATGGTGACGATGCAAATTTCTCGGGTCTCGATACGACTTCCAACGAGTCCTACCTCAATGATGATAAAAGTTTTGACTCGCATAATAATAATAATTATTTTATAATTAATGATAGTTATTTTGTTGGTAGTACTATGGAAAATTTGCACTATCGCCTAAAGTTTTTTGGCCACACCCGAACAACTGATAATTTTGAGCTCAATTATTTGGTGGCAAGCAAACGGCGATTAGATGAAGGTGAGCATTTAGACTCAATAAGAGAGTTCCCATAATTGGTCCTTGAGGACAAGGACAATCTTGAAGGGGATGGAAATGATGCGAACGAGGGTTTTTGGACCCAATAATACGTGCAAGATTATATGACAAGGAATTGTCCTACTTTTGCAACTAAAGTTAGGGGGCAAGATTTTCCAAGATATATTCCAAGATTTAGCAAGATTCACAAGGAAGATCAAGATTATCATATATTTACTGTTTTTATTTATTTAATAGGTTAGATTTCATTTTTATCCTTTAATTTTCATTCAAGTATATCACTTCTAGATTTAGGGTGAGATTTGGTCATTTTTGGAGCAGATTTGGTCCTGTTTTTTGTCCTATAAGTATGTGGACCTTTTTTCTTTGTTTTCAATCAGAAAATTAATAAAAACCCATTGGAAACTTTGTCAAAACTTAATTGTTTCTTGCCAACCTGAGTTGGGGCAACAATTATTATCGTTCTTTGCGTATTATTTGTGTTTTGCGATCGCGGTTCTCATCAAAGTCTAACGACTCGAACACACAATCTCTCAGCAACGTTTGCCCTACAATTGCCATTAGGCTAAACGATTCATTCATGAAATTTTTACTTCTAATAAATATATATCATATATTTTTTGTATTTCTTATGAGGAGAGTATGCCCTCGCTATTAGCGAGGGCTATTAGATGCTTGTTAAAGCCCTCGGTATTAAAGAGGAAAATTTATTGCTTGTTAATTCCCTTGATAGTAACAAGGGCTCTTAAATCTCTCATTAGTGCCGAGGGTTATCAAAACCCTCGTTAAAACTCTTATTATTAAGGAGGGCTTTTATAGCCCTCGTTAACGTCCTCGTTAAATGACAGTTTTTTTGTTGTATTATTAATTATTTCATTTAATAATATTGTTTATTATTATTATTATAAAATTTATTAATTGTTTACAATTATACCGCACAATTGGTGAATTTTATGCGTATCAATATCAGATGCATCATTTTCTAATTGATTAATATTTGTGCACCTTAACTTTCTGAATTGACATTACTAAATGTATAAAAAGTAGTATTCGTTCTGAACTACTCCCTCAGTCCCGTGATAACGTACACGTTTACTGTTTTTACGTATTTTTGCGAGTGAATTTTTTATTAATATTTAAAATGATAAAGTAATTTTTAAAGATGTATATAATAGATGAGAGATAGATTTATAATATCCCTCTTTAAAAATCACTTTATCATTTAAAATATTAATAAACAATTCGCTCACTAAAACTCGATAATAAAGATGGGATGCATATTATTTTGAGACGGGGGTGGTAACATTTATCATCATATTATTTTGATCATTTGTAAGCCGGTCCTATTAGAAAATGAATTTAAATTATACTCCGTGTACGTAGATTTGTTTTGTCAAAAAGTTGAGGGGGAAATTACTTGGTGGTACAAAAAACTTACGCCTACTAGCCAATGGGTACAAATCACTTTTAAAAGAGCTACTAGGTACAATTTTCTTTAGTCAATTTCCTATTTTAACCTTCGAGCCAATTTTATAATAAGGTGATTTTATTTTTGTTTAATTGAAAATTGTCTAATCATTTTCTTACACCTTCTTACACATTTCTTACACCTTTTTTACTTTTTGAAATACTCATCATGAGAAACACTCCAATTCAAATTCAAATAACTTCATAATACCTTTTTTCTAAATACAAATTGAAGACAATTATCATATCAAAATTTTGTATTGCATGCCATCTCGTTTTTTTTGGGGAAATTCGATCATTGGAAAAAAAAAATTATCAATTCGGTACAGATGCAATCTCCTCTCTCGGGCGAAAATAAATGACAGTCAAGATTGTTTTGGACGGATCCGACTGTGGTGTATTTTGGACGGACGGATACAAAATCCGCCCGGGAGGATGGCGACGGGGAAGTTCGTGGAGGTGCAACGGTGGTGGAATAGAAATAGGGTTTCAATTTTAGGGATTTTACGGTGGTGGTGTTTGGTTTTTAATGGTGGTGGGAGGTGTTTTGGTAGTGGTGGTGGTGATGGTTCCTTGAGCGGCAACGGATCAGTGGCGGTTGTAGTTTGGCTGATGGCGGTGGTCGGTGGCGATGGTTGGGTGGGTTGATGGTGGTGATCGGATTTATTTGTGTGGTGGCGATTTATTTTGGTGACCGGATTTATTTTGGTGGTGGCGGTGGTCGGTGGCGATGGTTGGGTGGGTTGATGGTGGTGATCAGATTTACTCTTATGTGCAATGTAATTTACATGTACAAAATGTAATGCACGTTTATGCAATGTTGTTTTACGCGTGCATGTATGCAATTTTTTTTTTGTATATGCAATGTGTTTTTTATATGCAATGTTTTTTTATATACAATGTAAATTAAATATATGCAACATTTTTTTTACTGGTCACTGCGTATTTTATAGGTATATGCATTTTTTATTTTTTGTCATTATTAAAAAGAAGCAATAATTATATTTTTTTAAAAACTGTAAAATGTTTTTAATTTTTTTCTATAATTAAATGTGAAAATTATAAAAACAAATGCACAAAAATTACAATAATAATATAATTTTCAAATATTTAAAAAATAGAAGTATTATTTTAATTATTGCAATTACCAATTTTTAGGAAATTTTAATTCATTGAAAAATTTCTATATACATATTCTTTTGATTTCTTTTATGAACAAAACTGGTGTCCACTAGTTTCTGTGATACATTGTGGTCCACGCATACACATCACACACAATATAGCAAATAAATAATTAAAAGAGCTACCCACCTCAAATTATTAAAAAAAGTCATCATTACCTTTGTTGTGGGGGAGATTGGACTTTTTCTGTGATTGATTGTGGGGGCCAGAAGTTGTCATCATTTTATCTAGTAGACAGCCCAAAAATAGGATAACATTTGAATTTACAATATCAAGTTCAATTTTATCTCCACGCCTAAATTGGGTCATTAATTCAGCATTGATGTATTTTTTAACCATTTTACCTTCAAAGTGACCATTTAAAATATGAATTTATAAGAGTATTTGAAAGAATAAATTGACTGTTAAGGTGGGGTATTATTGTTTGACAAAAACTTATATGAGACGGTCTCAGCAAATTACAATTTGTTAAAGCGTTAATGCCCAACATATATGATCCGTCTCACCGTGAGACCATCTCACACAAGTGTGTCTTTTATAGTTTTACCCATTTCTTATCATATGTCTTTTTTAAAACTACTTTATCATATTGAATATTAATAAAAAAATATATCGTTAAAACACGAGCAAAATAGTAAACGTGCAAATTGCTAAACGACGAGGTTGTATTATACCGTGTACATGTAATTATAAAACCATCCACCCCACTTGGTTTGTTTTCCACATTTTCAACTTTATCCTTTTATAGTAAAATAACATAAAAAACAAATGATTAGAAAAAAAATCATTACTATACCTCAAATAAAAAAAATACAGGTGGGTCTATGCTATAGTATATCTAATTTTGGTTGCATTGTAAAATGGGGAATCAATCTTTTTTTACCAAATTGTTTGCTTGATTCGACATTTTGTCGGCTGCACCACGTCATTATTCATAATGACTACTCATACACATTACATGCACATATCCAATTTCAAAGTCTTGGTTCTTTCAATTTGCACAGAAGCTATAATGTTTTCATTCCAATTACTATAACAACATATACATAGTATCATTGCATCATATTTATACATGTTCATTCATTCTACACAGAAGGTACAATGGTTTCATAACAAATACTATAACTGCATATACATTATATCATTGCATTATATATATACATGCTGCATATAACCTTTCAATTACGGATCCAACTGTTACTCATATATATATGCATTTTTTTTGTCACCTCTAAAAGCTCGCTGGTGCACATTTCTTGTGACCAACACATCGGTATCTCTACCAATTTTATTTTCCAGAATAAATGCCCAATTTCAGAAAACGCATTTCTTCCAGCTTGATCGTCTACGACCATCCATCCTTCGCCTACACAACTTTCACCATAAAGAAACAATCACTCAAACAAAGAAAAACAAAATAAATAATATACAAACTTCACAAACATGCATAAAACGACAAAACAACTATACACAATTCAATATCACATAGTAACATAATTATATGGGTCACACTTATTTCACACACACGATACCAAATTCATAACACCTATCAAATTTGCATTAATAAATTAAATTTTATACAATTATCAGTATACTTTATTGCATCATACACATATCTTTTGAACTCACATGCCTTTATTTTTTATAAAACAACTACGCAAAACTTAAACAGAAATCGTTAGCTTCCTTTTAATTATATATAGGTATATAATATCAAGCATTGACTATTCAATTATGAAATTTACTTTATGAGTATTCTTAGCAGATACAACTACAACAACCTACTAATAATATACACTGATGGATTAATGAATGCATTTCATACTCTAATACTGCACCTAAGAAATTTACACTGTATGATGTTAAAACATTAACAAACAAAGTTCTATATCTGCACATATACAATATAATTTGCATCATACGTATAAATTTGCATTTAATTATTTCAATTTTCGATTGTCTATAAATCTACAAGCTCTACAAATTTCAGTTTCCAGAATAAATGCCCAATTACATCCAACCCAAAAAATGAGGTGGGTCATTACAATCTACAAGAGACCTCGAAACTTGTTAGTGAATAATCAACTATTAATACCATAGTTTTACTTTTACCCTTAGTTTTCTTCTACAATTGCTACTAAAACTCCAAAACATTTAACAACAAACAATAAATCACACGCACATGAATGTTCATAATGATCAGAAAACTACTCAACTCTCTATATATTTTCATGTCTCAGATAGAACTTGATCTTAACAAATACAGTTCCTAAATCCTAACCATTACTTTAAAACACACCTTGTCGGTTTTCTAACACGTACACAAAACAAATTTCAAGATAAGGACCCCTTTGATTGATCCACCATTTCTTGTCCCCACATCTCTACATCAATATATTTATACATATTCTACATCAAAAGGACCACAACATATTCATCTTCATATTTCGTATAACAAATAATAGACAACCATAAAAAAAAAATGCATAAAACAAAAATGTATAAAAAATAATAGACAACCATCTTTGTTTCCAGTATTTGCATGCCCAAAGTGTCATTTCAAAGCAAAAAAATCGATTGCTTTGTTATTATATAATTAAACCATTTGGGTTTCGATTACAAGCTCAAAATTCCAGAGAGACGGGCTTAAAACCAAACACGAAAACAATCGAAAAATTTGCAGGAGAGACCAAAAAATTACCGATTATAGCTTACAATTTCGATTACTGTCAATTTTTCACCTGTTCTCTTTTTTCATTGATGGATGATAGCGAGCCCTAAAACTTAGATTATAAGCGAAATGGAGAAAAGAGAGTAATTTTGGGGGGGGGGGGGTTTTGGATTCGTTTGGGTCACATAACAATTTCTCTCTCTACAAATAATTTGGCTTTGGTCTAGAAACTACCGAAATGGAGGAAAGAGAGTAATTTACTCTAGCAAATTATTTAATTTTTTAGAAAAGACGAAAGTTGCAGAGAGGAAGGGATTGACAAGACAACGACAAGTGGGGGGAGGGGGGTTGAGTAAGGAAGCTTCCTTCCGCCTCGAGACGCGGGATTCTGGAACAGTCTAATCATCTATAATTTTATTTTTCAGGCGAATTTTGTTTTCTTACAAGAGGGTTAATTTAGAATTTACCCACCCCTCTAAACAGTGTTTGTATCGGGCAGTTTTTTCAATTTCTCAAATGTAGTAAACTGTTATTCCCCTAAAGTTGAGGATCACTTCGGCAAAACTCACGAATTACATTAGAACCATTTCAACCAAAACCTACGCCAATATAGAATTAATGAATTTAATATTTAAGATATACAGTTCCTCCCAAAAATAAAAATAAAAATTGGAAGGTGCTTTCTCACTAATGAAATATTCACGATGAGAAAAGGATTGGACTTTCATTTTAAACTAGGGGTTCTTGATATAAAAAAGAAAAATCAATGAAATGATAATTAATGAGAATAAGTACTGAGCAATTATGATCGTAGATGAGTTTAAAAGACTAATTTCATCTTCATTCGAAACTAGATATACAATGTAATGATATTGTCAAAAAATATACAATGTAATGAGAGACTTGGAATAAAGTATTTATTATATCATTTTGATTAACTCGCAGCAAAAAAATTGTAATTTACCAAGGAATTCCTTCCGTAAATTTGGCCACTGAGGGCATGTTTATTTTAGACCGTGGAGATTTGAATGGGGAATGGACTTCTTCCATCCCGGTCACTTTTGGGTTTGCACATTTCATCCTCCATTCAAATACGCATTCATCCATATTATACATTTATACCCTAAAATTATCACATTATTACTTTTTTTACACCAGTTCATTTTCTTTTATACTTTTCTTACAATAATTCATTATCTCTCCTACTTTTTTTACACTTTTCTTTCATACAATCATTATCGCACTAACTAATAATAATAAAATAATACATCATCATAATTAAAAAAATATTGATTTGACAGAAAGTTCCATGCACCTCTACCACATCCAACACAAAATAAACACAGATTATTATTCACAGGATTTCTCCCATCCACCTTTTTTCTCCATCCGAATTTCCCCCATCCACTTCAAGTCGAAAACAAACGTGCCCCTGACGGATTTCCAATGACCCTTTTTTCGTAGAGTAACGCTTGTGTGAACCAATTGTACATTGTATAATTGGTGCAATTGGATTTAATTTTTATTTAGATGAATCATGAATCTTAAATCTAAATCCCTAAACCATGAACCCTAAACCACTAACCATTCGGGTCGGGTGAACCATGAACCATTTGGCCGGGATCAGACCGGGTCGGGTTGGGACCGGACCGGGTATTAAAAAATTGGAATAAACTAAAAGAAAAAAAAACCTAAACCCATTTGGATTGGGTGAACCATGAATAAGTCGGGTCGAGTTCGGGTCAGGTCGGATTCGGGTTCGAGTCGGGTAAAAAACTGAAAAAAAAAAAAAAAAATTGGAAAAAATACTAAAAAATAAGAGTAAAAAAAAAAAAACAATTGCACCAATTCTAAATTGGTGCAAATGGTGCACATGAAAATTTGCCCTTTTCGTATTAAATTTGTTCGTTACAAAATTTATCGATGGAAACTAAAATTAAGTCGCCGGTAATTACTTTATGTCGGAAAATTTTGTGACCAACAAATTAAAAATTAAAAACCGATCATTGAAAATCGTCGACAGTGATTTTTTAGTGTTAATTGTTGATTGCAGGCAGATAATTAAGAGCCTTTTTGGTCAAGCTTATAAGCTCTTTAGAACAACTTATAAGTTGTTTAGGAACTTATAAATTGTCTAAATTTGTTTGGTAAAGTAAGATGTTTAATATCTTATAAGATCTTAAAATAAACACTTAATTAAGAGCTTATACGGTTCGATTCCCTTATTCTATTTTTTCGTATTTCATTGGTGTTTTACCCTGCTGGACTTTTAACACATGAACCCAAAATTATGATGATTTGTTAGATATTTTTTTATTATTCCCAATGTCATCCATCCATATTATGAAAGACAAAGTTGAACACTAATTATGGAACATGAAAAAAATTTATGAGACTAAATCTATTTGAGATCAAAATTATGGAACGATTTGTGATTCAAACTCCCTCGCTCTCACTTCTACATTAAAGTTACATCATCTCAGAAAAACAGTTTGTCTTATTCAATGAGCAGAGCTTATCATTGCAGAGATAGAAGGGTATTGCTTCTCCCTCTCTCACAAGCAAGTTGCTTCTGTGCTAATGAAATATCCACAAAAAGTTTGCTTCTCCCTCTCTCACATGCAAGTTGCTTCTGTGCATGCACATGCTTTTGTTCTCTTCGTATCTCGCCCTGTCAACTTGCAGTAACTAATATCTAGATACATCCTCTATAACTAAGTATTAATATGTGAACCTTAGATTTTCAGATTTGTCATTATTATATCTAGTGTCAATATTCCAGTCAAAATACATCCGTTCTGAACAAAAATTCAGATATTTTATGAAAATTATTGGCTCCCTATTAAATCCTTAGTTTTTTAAAATTCAATATAACACTTTGAAAGCTATTGTTATTTAAATATTTTTAATGATTTTAAAGATAAATGAGAAAGAGGTGAATAATCAAAGTACACGTCGGGTGCGATCATACCAGCACTAATGCACCGGGTCCCATCAGAATTTCGAAATTAAGCGTGCTTGGGCGAGAGTAGTACTAGGATGGATGACCCGATGGATGACCCACTGGGAAGTCCTCATATTGCACCACTTTTTGCCGTATTTTTTCCGATAAAAAAAATAAAAAATCAAAGCACACGTACTTAATTTAGATAGAATCTGAAGCAGTAGCTTTCTCACTTTAGTATTCAGATAGAATCTGAAGCAGTAGCTTTCTCACTTTAATGTCTGGATTCATCCTCTCAATTTCAAATTTTGTGTTATTAATTAGTGCTTTGGCGTTTCTTATAGGTACTCCCTCCAATTCATATTTAGAAAATGAGTGAAAGCTTGTCCGCACTTGTGCAATTGGTGTAATTGAATTCAATTTAAATTTAAATGAACCATGAACTCTAACCTTAAATTATTAACCATTCGGATCGGGTGAATCATGAACCACTTGGACCGGGTTCGGAGCGGGTCGGGTTGGGTCCAGATCGGATGAAGAAAAAAATTGAAAAAAACTATTAAAAAAAACCTAAATCTATTCGGGTCGGGTGAGTCATGAACCAATCGGGCCAAATTCGGGTCGGGTCGGATAAATTAACTGGAGAAAAAAAAAAGCTGAAAAAAATATTCAATTGCACCAATTCTTAATTGGTGCAAATGGTGCATAGAAGGATTTGCATTAGAAAATTATTGCCTTCTTATAATTCTCTTAATTATTTATTTTGAAATTCTAAATAAAATTTTAAGAGTTGTTACTCCCTCCGTCTCATTTTTATTTTAAATATTTGTCAAAAAATTCCGTTAAAAATTTAATTTAACATTTTTATAAATAACAGCAAGAAAAGGAGAGTGAAAGGGAGGATAACGAGTATGATAAAGATGATGATGGTGAGGAAGGACGAAGAGGATGATGATAATACAAATGGGGGCAACGATGAGGATGACGAATAATAGTTATATTATCTTTCATTCATAATATTTCACATTGACAATTATATTTGCATATTACAAATTATTTCACATTGCTTAACATAATTTATTTTTGGTAATTATCCATTAAAAATATAACTTTAAAAAACTATAATCATTTATTCACAAATTGTAAAGTAAAAAAAAATATATGAACCCAAAATTTAAAGATTATTAGATAGTTAAATTAAAAAAAAAAAGATGAAATAAAAAAATTTAAAAAATGAAGTGTAAAAAAAACGAAATAAAAATAAATAAAAAATATAATTTTTAATATGCAAATATAATTACCAAATGATTAAATAAGATAATTGAAATAAAAATTAAATAAATTGAAATAAAAAACAATTTTTATGACATTATTAAAAATAAGTAAAAATACATTTTTAATATAATATAATTTAATCCTTTTTTTAAAATAAAGAATATAAATTATTATATTAAAATGTAATTGAATCATTAAATAAGATAATTGAAATAAATAACTTAAATAAAAAAATAGAAAAAAAAAAGATTTTTAGGACATATAGAATTACTTTTATTAAGTAAAGGCAAGAAAGCAAGTGACCGAGCGGATTGATCCCCTTGTTGGAATTTAGAGTCACGTAATCGAGCGGTCTTCAGCGATGCGACGTATTAAGTAAAGGCACGGAATTTAGAGGCACGTATTAAGTAAAGGCAAGAAAGCAAGCGACGCGAGGTACGATGCCTAGCACCGGCCTTTGGCGATGCGGTATAGCACCGCCGGTCGAGAGCGGTCGATTTTTACAGTGCGGCGGCGTGACCCCAAACAAGGGGAAACCCTAAGAGCTGGGCGAGGGAGACGATGCCCGAAACAACAAACAAAGGGGTGCAGTTTCTAATAACCGTGCCCCACCGATTTTAATAAAAAAAATTATTTAAAAAAAATCAGTTCTGATGCAATTAATAACGAGAGCCTGAAGCTCTGATACCACTATTGGAATTTAGAGGCACGTAATCACGTAAAACATGCGCAGCGGAAAGACAGTTCACCAACAACGAACACATAATTGCATACAACGATTACAATAATCGTAACGAGTAAACTTACAATAGCTGTAGGGCAAATTCCTCTACTATAGTATCCACGTAATCCCCTTCAACAGATCTGCACGGATTTGCCAGTGTTGAATCTCGAGTCGAATCGGCTAGGAAAATCCAACTCTAAATTTTATGGAGAAATTATGAAGTGTAAAAACTGTTTGTGAAATCCCAAGAGCTAATATATATAGGGAGGCCCAGCATATAAATATCTACGGATTTAAATTCCATATATGACAAACCTCTACGGATTGTTTCCATATATATTAAATCCTACAATAATATTCCAAATATTATTATTGGGAATTCTTGTTTAATTAAATCCAATTTAATTAAACATTAATAATAATTAATTCCAAATTAATCTATTATTAATTACTTCTCCATAAATTAAATATTAAATCCAATTTAATACTTAATCAACCAACTATACTCCGTCAAAGGGAATTACTTGTTGTGTGACCCATAGGCCCTCATATATCGAGCGATTAGTCAAACTAACGGTCTTAATTGAACCCTAGACAATAAATCAGACATTCTCAATATATGAGGTACGTTGCGAGAAACGTGCAACTACCTGTAACTGAAACATGGGCTATTACGATTTCCTCCTTTCATTCGCGAATACTCGATTAAGTCTTGAACATGATGAAGTGTCTATTCAAATAACTTAATCAATTTATCTCTAATCACTAATTGATCATGTATGTCACACTTAGCCACAAAGTCTAAGTTGACGTGCACCGGCCGATGACTTAGATCCAATTATGACGAGAAGATGAGTATTCTCTCTAAATCCACTTTGAGGAATGAATCCTTTTCTTGGCTCAACTACCACGAACATGCACTTCGTGATGAACCCAATCCAAGCCATATCTACCCATGGAAGGGTGCAAGCGTCGGTCATGGTCAAAGTTCATCATCCCACACATGTCGTGCGTATTGACCTCAAGTTAAAAGAGTATCACATCTCTCCCACTAACCGAGACACCAATAGACACATATAGTGGAATTACATCAAACGATTTCTCGGATGGGTATACCAATACCTTCTAAGGTATTTGTGCATCCATCATGAGATACCTAGTATCTCGTAGTAAGAGATCTTACTACACTCTCTAAGAGTATGATGCAGATCGCACACCAATCTCCATTGCATCATCAATATCCCATTCTTGATGATCCTTGATCGGGGCTATTTGAGAATCATGCTTAAGTCATCCGAGTTCTCACAACCTCAACGACAACAATGACTCATGGGAACACTTGTATGAATAAATGTAAACAATCAAACATAATATTCAAACAAGCGTATTGCCATACATTAATATTAAGTTAACTATAACATTAATTCAAACTGAATATCATCAAGTATTATGTCCTTACAATGGATTGTCTCTAGGACACTAACACTAACAATCTCCCATTTGGACTAGAGTCAATCACCTACATGTCTAACCCCTAGACCATCAAATGTCTAGTGTGTACATGAACACTCAGTGTTTTGGTGAAATGATCTTCCAAATTAAATACGTGGGAATACATTTTAATTCCATTTCTCCTATCCTTATGATCTCTTGGATCAAATGATAAGTCTAGGTACATGCTTGTTTCTGTTTGCTGATCTCGGTTCCTTTGCTTGCGCATTCGCACCAAAGTTGTCTTAATACAACCTTTTTCAGAAAAAAAAGTTTTTTGGTCCCATAACTTATGCACAATCCATTTTTTGTCAAAAAAAAATTAATGTCCAATTTTAGTCCCACAACTAAATAGATTGTCTAATTTTGGTCCCATTTTCATCGAAAAATTGAAAAAAATGTCGTTTTCGGACTCATGAAAGTCACATGTCGGTAAAATTTAGTTGTTCATACATTTACAGATTTTAAATTTTAGTTTTGATTAGATTTATTGAATGATTTACTAATGTGTAGTTTAATTGATTGAAAAATGTAAAAAAAATAAAAAGAAATAAATAGTCAGCGTTCATGTCATCGATGGTATAGAGAACCCCCAAATTTTATCGGCACGTGACTTATATGTCATCAAAACGGTGTTATTCGCGATTTTTCGGTAAAAATAAGATCAAGATTGGACAATCAATTTAGTTATGGGACCAAAATTGAACAGTTAAATTTTTTGGGACAAAAAATGGACAGTAGATAAGTTATGAGACCAAAAAATGTTTTTATCCAACCTTTTTAGACAACTGGCACTCGGAACTACCCCTAGTTCTATTAAGAACTATAGAATCCAGACAGCCTCCTTGAGGCTTCTGATACAGCAATGTACTCAACTTCGGTTGTTGAATCTGCTGTCCTTTTTCTTGGAACTATTCCAAATGACTGCCTAATTATTGAGAGTGAAACGTAACCTGACTGTGATGTGTAATCATCACAGTCGGATTGGAAACTTGTGTCAGCTTAACAAGTCACTACTAGTTCTGACTGTCCACCATATACAATAAAACATTCTTTAGTTTGTCTGAGATACTTTAGAATGGTCTTGGCAGCAATCCAGTGAGATTCACTCGAATTCTGTTGGTATCTACCAGTGATGTTGACAGCGTAGGCCACATTTGGCTTAGTGAAAGTCATGGCGTACATGATTGACCCAATTGCATATGCATATGGGACATTTTTCATGTGCTTGATATCAGCTTCAACAGAAGAACAATCCTTCTTTGATAGCTTTATCCCATGATTTGCCGATAGAGATCTTCTCTTAGAGTTTTCCATCACAAAACGCTTCAACACCTTGTCTACATATGTGGACTGTGACAACCCCAACATCTTCTTGGATCTATCCTTGTGGATCTTGATCCCTAGGATTTAGCAGGCTTCACCAAGATCCTTCATCATGAAGGTCTTTGATAACAAATCTTTAACGGACTGCATTAACGGGATATTGTTTCCCAAAATTAATATGTCATTCGATTATGAAAATAATATTCTTCCCGTTGCGTTTACGATAAATGTAAGGATCTTCCAAATTTCTGATGAAGTCAAAAGACTTGATAGCTTCATCAAATCGGATATTCCAACTGCTAGAAGCTTGCGTCAATCCATAGATGGATCTCTTTAGCTCGCATACTAGATTAGAATTTGACTTAGATATAAAACTTTCCGGTTGAGTCATAAACACTTCCTTATCAATGTTTCCATTGAGGAAAGCTGTTTTGACATCCATCTGCCAAATCTCATAATCACAGTGTGCTGATATCGTAAGTAAAATTATCATGGACTTGATCTTTGCAACTGGTGAGAACGTCTCATCATAGTCAGTGCCTTCGCATTGACTATAACCCTTCGCCACCAACCTAGCTTTGTAGGTTTGTACTTTGCCATTTGAAAACTATGGGTCCAACCCCTTTAGGCAACTCAACCAAGTCCCAGACTTGATTGGTGTACATCGAGTCCATCTCAGATTTCATGGCTTCATGCCACTTCCCTGAATCAATATCTAATATTGCTCCAGAGTAAGTATTAGGATCGTTCTTATCCTGTATGTCCACATTAATGAGTTCCTCCAAGAGGTAACCATATCTAATGGACGGATTACGATTCCTAATTGACTTACGGAGCCGTGGTTGTGCAAGCTGTACATTCTGATCGTGAAAATTTTGTGGTGCATCGATTTCATCAATGTCTGGAGAGTCCTCAAGAGCTACACTTTCAGATGCCTCTTGGGCGGGAGTTTGAACTATGTTGTTCTCATTCAGCCCACTTGGAGGTTCTTGCACTGACAAACCTACTCCAATTACGCTCCCACTGGCTGAAAGACGATCACCTAGTGAAAGACTTGTTGGGATTATACTGGAAAGTATGATTTTTACTTTGTATAATCACACTGAGTTTCTGTCTTATTTACTGAAATAAATTATTTATCACTGATGCTTTAAATATCATCGAATGTTACACATATTTACTGCATAACCGTTCAATAAGAAGTATGTGTTACATTGTAGTTAATTTAGTGATACCAGATCACAGAAGATTAAATTAACATTCCCTTGTAACTAAAAGTACACTTTCACGACCTTGATGGAAATGAACAAACCATCACGAAAGGTTGAGGTGTAAGGCTCAGATTGGCTTGTCTTGACCAAGAGATTGCACCAGTGCATCATGGTGCACTGAACAGGACCTACAGGAGGACAAATTCTTCAGCACTGAAAATAGAAGAATTAGACCTCAGTGGTTCATTATTTCTTAATCTTCATCCCTTAAATAGGATCGTGTGCAATCAATAGCCGTTGCTTTGACTTATGACGGGAAGAGGATCATTGAGATTCAATACCTTGTATCTTGGGCAATGATATTGATTACACGACGATTGCTAAGATTTAATACGGGAAAACGTGTGCAAGTACGCCTTTTTTGATTTGTCCGGGAAATAATCTTAAACACGGGAAATAATAACCGGGAGCCATATTAATAGTAATATGGGTTAAGATGGATAGTGCTATATTAATTATGTAGTGGGATTAATTAATATTTATGGGCTTGAATAATATTGTGGCTCAATATTGAAAATTCAAAGTCCATTGGAAGGTCCAATCTTAATTCTCCTAAAGGCCCCCCAAGTAGCCCAAACATAAAGTCCAATAACTGAAAAAGGTGTTTAAAATAAAATAAATTATTGTTGCCTAATTTTTCCCAAATTTTCGAAAATTATGGATAAAAGAGGGAGAAAGATTTTCTTTGAATTTTGTTATGGAATGAAGATTAGTATTCTTGGAGTACAAGATTATCTCATTAAATTCAAGAAATCTCCCACTTATTCATAAAGGAATTTTCGAAAATTCCATAACTTAAGGAGGAGGAGATTTTATTTGGGAGATATATTGGGAAATAGAATATGTTGGATATATCCAAAATTGTTTCTTGGAGAAGAAGCAAGGAAATTTCCCAATCTCCCTAAACCCTAATAATTTCGCCCCCCTTAGTATTATAAATAGGGGATAAATTTTTCATCCCCAATGCAATTCCATGTGTTGGAAAAATTAGAAATCCACAAAGGTGGTGCAACACAAAATTTATTTTTCCCTTTTGTTAACTGTTCGATAGTGTCCTTCCACCGGATTGACGAGCAAGGACTTGAGAATACTTGGGAAGGCTTTTTAGTGTGTTCGTGCGAACGGGATCAACTCCTAGTTATTCCACATGCGTAGGATTTACGTGACGAACTTGTATGCATGATTTGTTGTTGTATTATTATTTAAATTAATATAGGATTAATTCATGCTAGTAATAATTGTCAGAATTAAATTTGTATTTAAATTCACCCCGAATAGATCCGGGTACCCTATTCCCCAACAACTGGTATTAGAGCCACGGTTTCGGGCTCTGAAATTTAAATTGTAATTTAATTCGTTGTTCATTGAATTTGGAATTGGATAGTAGAATTGGTAGATCTTTTTTTGCAGGTATCTAATTGTCATGGTATTTGATGAATGTTTATTTATGCATGCTATAAATTGTGGTTTTTAATTTGATTCGTTCGAATTCGTTTTGCCTCGTGAGAAAATCCACGAGTAGATTAGGATTTGTTTGATTAGTTCAATGTAATAGACTAGTCTAGATCTAGGTTTATTTATTTTGCAAATAAATTATGACCGGATCGAAGAGGCGGAGATGAAGACGGATCCGGAATCGGGTGTGCGGCGTCGTGCGTCCTTGAAAACGCGCTAAGGGAGGCACACGCGCGACGCGATTACACGCTGGCGCTGGACGAGGCCGAAGCGCAGGCGAGTCGAGCCGACACGCACGGGCACAGACGTAGTCGCTTGCGCGGGCAAAAGCGGCTGAAGTATGCTGATGAGCGCTACGGATGTCTGCAGGCCATGTGGGGCCGCTGCAGCAGTGGCTAGGTGATCGCGGATCGGGCACACGCTGGGTGTCGGCACGCGCTGCCGAAGCGCCATCGGGCGACGTGGCGTCTTGGCGCTTTATGCATCACAAGATGAGTGCTAATCGACATTGCCGTGAGTGCATATGGCACTCCGACCCGCGAGCTGGTAAATGACATGGCTCAACGTGACGATTTTTTTTTGAAACGATCGAGTGGGAGCTTTTCGAGACGAACGAAGAAGGCGAAAGGGACGATTTCTCAAAATCAAGACATGAAAAAATTAACCGTGACAATTGGATATATGTGCCCAATATGTTTAATTTTTGTTTTGATATTTGCTTTATTTTTCATGCGTATTTAACTGTGTTTTGGATATGCGATGCATGAAGAATTGTTTTGGAAAAATCTCACTTTTGAAAATTACTAAGTATGATTTAAATAATTAATTAACAATTTTATTCCGGACAATAAAATTGAATTAATTTTAGCCTCCATGATTTATTTATTTGTGAATTCTTTTGGAGAAATTCCCCCCACGGGACGGCCAAAAGATAGCTTTCACATGAATAAATTCCAAACGGATGATTGTGGATTATTATTAATGGCGATGATGACCCTCCCCACGAGGCTCGTTCAAAGTGAAATAATAATTCTGTATTTAATCATGGTTATTACTTAGGTATAAAATTGATATGCATATACTTCCCCGAAGTCCCTGTCAATTTTATATTGGTCAAGTGGAAGCCAACTATTAATCTGGATATTAAAGGTTTGCAACTGTTCTTGTTTGTGACCTTCTTGAATATGTTTAAATAATGACCCACCCCACGTGGCTTATTTAAACTATTTTGAGATGTTGGCTGATGCATGTTCATATTTTTTTTTAGATTTTAATATGATACATGTGATCGAATTTTGTGATAATTTTGTGCTTATACAAATTGATATTTATTTCAGTTCAGCATGTCGCAACCTTTTAATCCTCTGTTCAATATACTGAAAGACAATTTACTTACTGGTGAAAACTATTTTGCTTGGAAACAAAAACTTATGAGTGACCTTGCTTCACATGAATCCAAATGGGTACTTAGTGCACCAAAACCCGAAAAACCAGCTAAGAATGCAAGCATATGGGAAGAGATGGAATATAATGAATGGGAGCTGGCAAATGAATTGATAAAGGAAATGATCATGACACAAATGTCAGATCTATTAAAACGCCTTCATCAAGGTTTTGCAACAGCTCCAGACATTATGGAAAATCTTGAGGCAATGTTCGCACATCGGGCCCATATGGAAATTCAAAGCATCAAGCATGACATGGTCAAGCTCAAATTGGAAGAAGGGATGAATGCGAAAGAACACATCCTTAGGGTTATGGTTCTCTTTGAAGAACTGGCAACTCTTTGCGAAAAATGTGATTTCAAATGCAAAGTTGATTTCATACTCAATTCCCTGCCAAAGAGCTATGATCATCCCTATGTGGAATATCTAATGGAAGATATGGACTTCACTATGAACGATCTTATAAAAGCTCTCACTTTGGTCGAAGAGGAAAATGAGCGCAAGAAAACGAGCAAGGTTAAAAAGGGGTCTACTTCCAATTCTAGGACAAGTGGTGGTAAGAATAATGAAGAGACTCTAAGGATTAACCAGTTCTACTCAAACTTCAAAGATGAAGGATTAAGTAAGAAGATCTGTTTGGAGTGTGGTGAAAAAGGACACTGGAGGTGGGCCTGTTCCAAACCGAAAAGGAATGGAAAGAAAGGTAATTCTCACACACTAGTTGTTGAAACTTGTTTAGCGGCGTATGCTTCCCATTCATGGGTAGTCGATACGGGATCCACTGATCATGTCTGTTTCACTTTACAGGGGTTCAACCGGACCCGGCAACTTAGTGGGAGTGAAATCCTCATCACACTGGGCGATTCTACGAGAGTGGCAGCTGAAGCAGGGGGAGAAGTGCAGTTGTCTTTTGAAGATAAAGTTTTAATTTTAAGAGATGTTCTTTACGTTCCCAGTTTTAGAAAGAATTTAATTTCAGTTTCTAAACTTTTTCTTGATGGATATTCGGTTACTTTTAATAAAGTTGTTACCATTGCTCTAAATAATGAGTCTATCTGTCATGGAACGTTGTCGAATAATCTCTACACAATTAACTGTGCACACCACTCACGAAATGCATCCTATAACACATCGACTATTTCGGCTAAAAGAAAACGTTCATCAAACGTGAACGAGACAATTCTATGGCATCTAAGACTAGGTCAAATCAATCCGAAGAGGATCCAAAGGTTGGTCCAAGATAGTTCTTTGGAGTCTCTCCAAGTCGAACAATTTCCAACCTGCGAATCGTGTTTGGAGGGTAAAATAACCAAGAGGGCATTTGGAGCCAAGGGGAATAGAGCCAAAGAAGTGTTGGAGATCGTTCACACCAATGTATGTGGTCCAATGACAATCAAAGAAAGAGGTGGCTATGAGTATTTCGTTACTTTCATCGATGATTACTCAAGATACGAATACATTTTCCTAATGAAGCATAAATCTGAGATCTTTGAAAAATTCAAAGAATTTAAGGCTCAAGCAGAGAATCATAGGAAAAAACGTATCAAGTCTCTACGATCCGATCATGGAGGCGAATACCTCAGCGATGAATTCTTGAACTACTTATCGGATGAAGGGATTGTATCCCAGTTAACTGCACCCGGAACCCCTCAACAAAACGGGATTGCAGAACGAAGAAACAGAACTCTTTTGGAAATGGTCAGGTCAATGATGAGTTATACGGATCTACCCAAATCGTTTTGGGGTCACGCCTTGGAAATGGCGGCTTACATTCTAAACTTGGTGCCATCCAAATCGATTCCCAAAACCCCTAAAGAATTGTGGACCAGGCGCAAGCCCAGTCTAGGACACATGAGAATCTGGGGGTGTCCGGCATACGTGCTAGACAAGGAAGCCGGTAAATTGGATCCAAGATCGGAATTAAGGCTGTTTATAGGATACCCCGAGGGAACGAAAGGGTGCATATTCTATGGTCCCGAAGATCAAAAGGTGGTCATCAGTACACACTTTAAATTTTTGGAAGAAGACTATATGAACGACAAAAAGCCCAGAAGTGAGATTACCCTGAATGAGCTAAAGGGGCTTACCTCAATGCCAACCTCGTCGCAGTGGGAGGGTTATCCGACAGCCCGAAAGATTCATGGGGATAGGAGAGTCCTCGGACTTGATCCCCGACGAAAATGAATCGGACCCATGGACTTACAAAGAGGCAATCCGTGACAAGGATGCAGATTCTTGGCAAACAGCAATGAAAGCCCGAAATGGGTTCTATGGATCAGAACAAGGTGTGGGAGATTGTCGAACCACTTAATGGGGTCAAACCCATTGGATGCAAGTGGGTATACAAGAGAAAAAAGGGATCGGACGAAAAGGTGGAAACCTTCAAAGCTAGACTTGTGGTAAAAGGTTACACCCAGAAAGAAGGGATCGACTATGAGGAAACCTTTTCACCTGTAGCCATGCTAAAGTCCATCCGCATTCTCATGGCGATAGCTGCACATCTCGATTTCGAGATCTGGCAAATGGATGTCAAGACAGCTTTCCTCAATGGAAGTCTTGAAGAAGAAATCTATATGCAACAATCCGAAGGCTTCATTGCAAAAGGCCAAGAACATCTTGTTTGCAAGCTCAAAAAGTCCATCTACGGACTGAAGCAAGCATCGCGTGCTTGGAACCAATGTTTTGATCAGGTTATAAAGTCTTACAGGTTCAATCAAAATGAGTTCGAAAGTTGTGTGTACAAAAAGCATGTCGGAACTGCATTGATATTCTTAGTACTATACGTAAATGATATTTTGCTCAACGGAAACGATGTAAAGGTTTTGTCAGACGTAAGGGCATGACTATCAAAACAGTTTGATATGAAGGACTTAGGGGAAGCCGGTCACATCCTTGGGATCAAGATCACTCGAGATCGCAAGAAAAGGATGATAGGCTTATCGTAAGCCTCATACATAGATACTGTCTTGAAGCGATTCAGCATGCAGGATTCTAAGAAAGGCTTCGTACCTTTCAGACATGGAATCCATCTATCCAAAGAAATGTACCCTAAGACGCAAAGAGAGATAGATGACATGAAAGGTATTCCTTATGCTTCGGCTGTTGGAAGCCTCATGTATGCTATCCTGTGCACGAGGCCAGATATATGCTTTGTCGTCGGCATGGTAGCAAGATATCAGAGTAATCCAGGGAAAGAACATTGGACTGCAGTTAAAAACATTCTGAAGTATCTGAAAAGAACTCGCGATATAATGCTTATTTATCAGTTAGACAGTCTGATTCTCATCGTTTACACGGACTCGGATTTCCAATCAGATATAGACTCCAAAAAATCTACCTCGGGTAGTGTGTTTTGCATGGAGGGAGGAGCCATGACATGGAGAAGCGTTAAGTAGAAATGCATAGCGGACTCCACCATGGAAGCCAAATACGTAGCTGCTTGCGAGACAGCGAAAAAAGCGGCTTGGCTCAAAAACTTCCTAGTGGACTTGGACGTAGTACCAAATTTGCCCGGCACCATCACGGTCTACTGTGATAATGCCAGAGCAGTTGCAAATTCAAGGGAACTGAGAGCCCACAAGGCCAGCAACACATTGAAAGGAAATACCATCTTATACGAGAAATCGTTAAGTGAGGAGATATAAAGGTGGCAAAAATCGCGTCAGAAGACAACCTAGCAGATCCATTCACAAAGGGTCTGCCTCAGAATACATTCGAGAGACATGTGGAAGGAATGGGTGTCAAGACCGTTGCCAATCTGCTTTGAGTATAAGTGGGAGATATTATTAGGTTCGTGTAGGTAGATTCTAACGAGACATGATGTAGTATACTTAAAAGCAGACTTTGAGTATAAGTGGGAGATTGTTGGGATTATACTGGAAAGTATGCTTTTTACTTTGTATAATCACACTGAGTTTCTGTCTTATTTACTAAAATAAATTATTTATCACTGATGCTTTAAATATCATCGAATGTTACACATATTTACTGCATAACCGTTCAATAAGAAGTATGTGTTACATTGTAGTTAATTTAGTGATACCAGATCACAGAAGATTAAATTAACATTCCCTTGTAACTAAAATTACACTTTCACGACCTAGATGGAAATGAAAAAACCATCACGAAAGGTTGAGGTGTAAGGCTCAGATTGACTTATCTTGACCAAGAGATTGCACCAAAAGATCATGGTGCAATTTGAACAGGACCTCTGGGGAGGACAAATTCTTCAGCACTGAAAATAGAAGAATTAGACCTCAGTGGTTCATTATTTCTTAATCTCCGTCCCTTCAATAGGATCGTGTGCAATCAATAGCCGTTGCTTTGACTTATGACGGGAAGATGATCATTGAGATTCAATACCTTGTATCTTGGGCAATGATATTGATTACACGACGATTGCTAAGATTTAATATGGGGAAACGTGTGCAAGTACGCCTTGTTTAATTTGTCCCCTTGGGAGGCTCATAAGATTTATCATACCAAATCTTGCAAGGGGAATTTATTTCCGGTATGAATAATAATGTTGAACCTTTCCTTAACCAAGGAAAAAGATGTTAATTAATATAAAGCTATTTCAGTGGCTTGAATTAATTAATGGACTAGATAATCTTAAACAAGGGATATAATAACCGGGAGCCATATTAACAGTAATATGGGTTAAGATGGATAGTGCAATATTAATTATGTAGTGGGATTAATTAACATTTATGGGCTTGAATAATATTGTGGCTCAATATTGAAAATTCAAAGTCCATTGGAATGTCCAATCTTAATTCTCCTAAAGGCACCCCAAGTAGCCCAAACATAAAGTCCAATAACTAAAAAAGGTGTTTAAAATAAAATAAATTATTGTTGCCTATTTTTTCCCAAAATTTCGAAAATTATGGATAAAAGAGGAAGAAAGATTTTCTTTGAATTTTGTTATGGAATGAAGATAAGTATTCTTGGAGTACAAGATTATCTCATTAAATTCAAGAAATCTCCCACTTGGCTATTCATAAAGAAATTTTAAAAAATTCCATAACTTAAGGAGGAGGAGATTTTATTTGGGAGATATATTGGGAAATAGAATATATTTGATATATCCAAAATTGTTTCTTGGAGAAGAAGCAAGGAAATTTCCCAATCTCCCTAAACTTTAATAATTTTGCCCCCCTTAGTATTATAAATAGGGGATGAATTTTTCATCCCCAATGCAATTCCATGTGTTGGACAAATTAGAAATCCACAAAGGTGTTGCAACATAATTTTTTTTTTCCCTTTTATTAATTGTTCGCGAGTGTCCTTCCACCAGATTGACGAGCAAGGACTTGGGAATACTTGGGAAGGCTTTTTGGTGTGTTCGTGTGAACGGGATCCACCTTCTAGACTATTGCCACTTCAAGAGGTTAGTTCACGTAAACTCCTAGTTATTCCGCATGAGTAGGATTTACGTGACGAACTTATATGCATGATTTGTTGTTGTATTATTATTTGAATTAATATAGGATTAATTCATGCTAGTAATAATTGTCAGAATTAAATTTGTGTTTAAATTCACCCCGACTAGATCCGGGCACCCTATTCCCCAACAAGACTCCCACCGTGAAAGTCGCTGAATGCTCCCACTGATTCCTTGTCATGTTTCTTTGACAATATATCAGTCTCTTTGTTAATTTGTAGTTCTTGAATTTCTTCAAGTTCTATCTACTTACGACCTTGTTCCTTAAAGACATAGTCTTCTTCGAGGAACTTGGTCTGCCTAGAAACAATCACTAATTATTTCTCAGGTAGATAGAAGTAATATCCTTTAGTTTCTTTAGGATATCCCACAAAGTAATTCTTTTCACCTTTGGATTCTAAATTTCGGTAAGCATCCTTTTCACAATCACGGGGTAACCCCATGTTAGATATGTGTAAAAGTTGGTTTCTTGCCACACCATGGTTCATATGGTGTATGCTCAACTGATTTAGATGGAATCCTATTCAGAATGTAAATTGAGGTTTGTAATGCGTATCCCATAAGAATGTTGGAAGACAGGAAAAACTCATCTTGGACCTCACCATGTCTAATAGGGTTTGGTTTCTTCTCTCGGACACACCGTTCATCTGAGGTATTCCGGAAATAGTCCATTGTAACTGGATTCCATGTAACTTCAAGTAATCAGTGAATTCATGGCTAAGGTATTCACCTCCCCGATCCGATCGAAGAGTCTTGATACTCTTACCAAGTTGTTTCTTTGCTTCAGCCTTAAACTCTTTGAATTTCTCAAAAGATTCGAATTTGTGTTTTATAAGGTATACGTATCCGTATCTTAAGAAATCATCAGTAAAAGTGATGAAGTATCCGAAGTGACCCATAGCTAGAGTGGACAATGGTCCACAAACATCATTGTAGATCAACTCTAGAACTTCTTTGGCATGCACCCCTTTCCCAGAAAAGGGTCAATTGATCATTTGCCCTTGAGATAAGATTCACAATCTCCATAAGACTCACAGTCGAATGGGGTTAAGTAGTCTAACTTTCTTAACCTTGCAATTCTTTTCTCGTTTACATGATCAAGTTCTACAATGCCATAAGTAAGTCGGGTTTTCATGATTACTAAGTTTGAGTCTTTTATTTTGTATATTAAGAACATCATATCCATAATGCAACAAATACATATTGTGAGTAATAGAAAGAACTAAATGACAATCATTAAGTTCTAATCTAAAACCAAAGGGTAAATCTGACACATAAGTCCTCACACGTTCAGTTAACAACTCTTGCTCCGTTTCCACGTGTAAGACGACTTCACCCGCCCTAACTGCCCTATGACACATGAGCCCTTTCACATTAGTGCAAATGTGAGAGCCATATCATGTATCCAATACCAAACAGTTAGCTCTATTAGTGGACATGTTTATCTTAATAACAAACATACATGTTCTAGTGCTAGAAGCACCCAGTGTCTTCTTTTCAGCAACCAAAACCTTACAGTCCTTCTTCCGGTGCCCTCTTCTACTTACAGTAGAGGCACACATCATCGTTTACCTGCTCCTTCTTTTGAACATCATCTTAGTGATAGTGAACTCAAAAGTCTTGAGCACGTTGTGAAGTTCATGCATGGTCGCATCCGTCTTATTCATATTGTAGTTCACAATGAAGCTAAAATATGAATTCGGGAGCAACTGGAGGATAACATAGATGAAAACGTTGGTCTTTTAGCTCATTGCCTAAATTACCAAGTTTCTCAATTATGCCTATCATCATTAGCATATGAGATGAAATTTTCCCTTCTTTAGTTAACTGACATTTGAACATATCTCTCATCACTTCATAGATCTCAGAATGAGATTCAGAATCAAAGACATCCTTCAGATGCTAGAGCATCTAGAAGAGATCCATTTTCTCACGTTGCCTATGTATATCTGAAGTCATGCCGAGCAACATCACACACTGAGCCTGGGAAGCATCCTCTTGATGCTTCTTCCGAGTACTACACGTCAAACGTGGGTCGCCTCGTAGTACCGACCTTTTAAGGGTAACCGGGATATACATGTCCAACACGTACTCAATCTTTTCTTGTCTTAGCACCAAACACATGTTTCGGTGCCAGTCCAGAAAATTTGGCCTAGCCAATTTAGTTTGTTTCCAAAACACATCTCAATAACAGTTATACATTTCAACTATCCAAGAGAAATAAAATAAAACGGGAATTTAACACATAATTCCTATGATCAATATTCAGCAATCAAAATAAACATGTCCTTTCTTTTGTGTTTATTTTGTTTCCATTATTTTCACATACTTAACGACCTCATCGGAAAAGTACGAATTTATATCAAATATAAATTATAATGGACTAGGATCCACATTCCTACTATCATAATCCCAGTTAGGGCTGATCATTACAATAACATAACTGGTAGGTCTCCAAACCAATTGCAAAACTGCAATTCCTAGTTTGTCGAACCTAGTTCGACTGATGTCACTTACCCTTTGTTCCCCGCGAGGGCTAGCGAAACAAAGTTAAGTTGGTTTACAACCATCAAGCGATGATATTACATGTCCCTATAAAAGTCCCGTTAGATGTAGATTCGAGCAAAAGGCGAGGGTCTTTAAGTACTCATTGGAACGAAATCTCCGATTTACTTTTAATTTTGATGGAAGACATCTTATCAAATTAATGAGAAAACCATATTTTAGTGAGGAACGTTTTAAAGGCGGGGTATTAATTGCTTAATCGAGATCCAACATGTTAATCTATATCACATTTGAGCAATTATTGGGCGCCGCCTACCCAAACATGATTTCACACGGACTAAAACTTATATGGGCGCCGTCTACCCAAACAATGATACGGTCCGACAAGTATTGGGTGCCGCCTACCCAAACAATTATAATGCTGACGTAAAAGGCATTAACAGAATATAAAACACGTTAACCAAGTGGGAATTAGTAACCCGTTTAATCATTTAAACTATAATTTTAAAATCCAATTTTAAAATCAAGCTTTAATAATTAAATTTATTATTAATATTTTGACCTTTAATTAATCTAGTTAATTAAGTCCGTCATTAGTCCAACTAATGCGTTTTAGTGAGATTTAATAATTCTTTCAAAATAAATTTTAAAATCCAATTTTAAATTTAATTTTAAAATTATTAAACTTCAATAATTAATCCAATTAATTATACCATTAAGGTCCAACCTTTAATCCAATTTTAACTATTTGTTATTTAGGGGCTCATGTACTATTTCCAAAATTGCACGGGAGGGCCTGTCTCAAATCAAATTTGCAAAACTGCCCTCCATCACCCTCACAAATCGAATCCAATTCGAAAATTCCCAAACACCCAATTCATCCAAAATTACAGAATTCAATTTCATCATAATTAATCAAATTAATCAACCCATTATTCTCGAAACAGGAATCAAAACAAAAAAATCCAGATTCATTGTTCAAAGAAAAGGAACAGGTTCGACGAAATCGGCCATCGGTGACGCGGTGGAGTGCACCTTCGAGCCTACGCGAGCCACCGACTTCACGCCTAGCGTGCGGGCGGCTCGTCGTTGACAACGAGGCGGCGGAAGGGGGCTGCGTGGAGCCTCACCCCCTTGAGCGAAATCTGGTTCGAAACCAGATCGCTTGACGAAGAGGACGATCGAGTCGACGGCGCGTCGCCACTGACTCTTCCCAAATCCAGCGACGCTCCGCCTTGAACGCATCGAGATGGGCACATCGGCCAAGTCTCGAGAGCAATCAAGCGACGAGAATCAAAATCGGAGAGAATCGGTGGCGCACCACCACGAATCAAGCCGAGAACGAGAGCGTCTCTAAGATGAAATCAGGTCGGAGACAACGACGTCGTCGTATATCGGACCGTGGGCTACCGCGGGCGACGCAAGGTACGATGCCTAGCACCGGCCTTCAGCGATGCGGTATAGCACCGCCGGTTGAGAGCGGTCGATTTTTACAGTGCGGCGGCGTGACCCCAAACAAGGGGAAACCCTAAGAGCTGGGCGAGGGAGACGACGCCCGAAACAACAAACAAAGGGGTGCGGTTTCTAATAACCGTGCCCCACCGATTTTAATAAAAAAAAATTAATTAAAAAAAATCAGTTCTAATGCAATTAATAACGAGAGCCTGAAGCTCTGATACCACTGTTGGAATTTAGAGGCACGTAATCACGTAAAACATGCGCAGCGGAAAGAGAGTTCACCAACAACGAACACATAATTGCATACAACGATACAATAATCGTAACGAGTAAACTTATAGTAGCTGTAGGGCAAATTCCTCTACTATGGTATCCACGTAATCCCCTTCAATAGATCTGCACGGATTTGTCAGTGTTGAATCTCGAGTCGAATCAGCTAGGGAAATCCAACTCTTAATTTTATAGAGGAATTGTGAAGTGTAAAAACTGTTTGTGAAATCCCAAGAGCTAATATATATAGGGAAGCCCATTTTAAAACCTAAGCTAGCCTGTTGGGAAATTAAAATCCCTTTTAATTAATTAAATTAAACTTCTTTAATTTAATTCCCTAAATATAAATATTAATAATAATTAAACATTAATAATAGTTAATTTTAAATTAATATATTATTAATTACTTCTCCATAAATTAAATATTAAATCCAATTTAATACTTAATCAACCCACTATAATCCGTCAAAAGAAATTACTTGTTGTGTGACCCATAGGCTCCCATATATCGAGCGATTGGTCAAACTAACGGTCTTAATTGAACCCTAGACAATAAATCAGACATTCTCAATATATGAGGTACGTTGCGAGAAACGTGAAACTACCTGTAACTGAAACATGGGCTATTACGATTTCCTCCTTTCATTCGCGAATACTCGATTAAGTCTTGAACATGATAAAACGTCTATTCAAATAACTTAATCAATTTATCTCTAATCACTAATTGATCATGTATGTCACACTTAGCCACAAAGTCTAAGTTGACGTGCATCGGCCGATGACTTAGATCCAATTATGACGAGAAGATGAGTATTCTCTCTAAATTCACTTTGAGGAATGAATCCTTTTCTTGGCTCAACTACCACGCACATCCACTTCGTGATGAACCCAATCCAAGCCATATCTACCCATGGAAGGGTGCAAGCGTCGGTCATGGTCAAAGTTCATCATCCCACACATGTCGTGCGTATTGACCTCAAGTCAAAGGAGTATCTCATCGCTCCCACTAACCGATACACTCGTAGACACATATAGTGGAATTACATCAAACGGTTTCTCGGATGGGTATACCAATACCCTCTAAGGTATTTGTGCATCCATCATGAGATACATAGTATCTCGTAGTAAGTGAGACCTTACTACAATCTCTAAGTATATGATGCAGATCGCACACCAATCTCCATTGCATCATCAATATCCCATTCTTGATGATTCTTGATTGGGGCTATTTGAGAATCATGCTTAAGTCATCTGAGTTCTCACAACCTCAACAACAACAATGACTCATGGAAACACTTGTATGAATAAATGCAAACAATCAAACATAATATTCAAACAAGCATATTGCCATACATTAATATTAAGTTAACTATAACATGAATTCAAACTGAATATCATCAAGTATTATGTCCTTACAATGGATTATCTTTAGGACACTAACACTAACACCCCTCTCAGGAACCCATAGGTTCCGTGTTCGGTCCCCCTTGGGAGGGAAAAATTACCTCATTTAATTGGGAGGCGGG
Organism: Stenogyne calaminthoides; assembly: GCA_037126765.1. Classification (NCBI taxonomy): domain Eukaryota; kingdom Viridiplantae; phylum Streptophyta; class Magnoliopsida; order Lamiales; family Lamiaceae; genus Stenogyne; species Stenogyne calaminthoides. The sequence continues at coordinate 3,683,025 of JBBCBC010000022.1, read as the reverse complement.
TGGATTATATATGAGATGCTTGGTGGTTGGGTTCGAGATAGCTTTGGAGCGAAAAATTTCCTCATTTAATTGGGAGGTTTGGTGGCTTATATATGAGATTCTTGGTGGTTGAGTTCGAGATGGTTCGTGGCTCGGGTGCAGGGTTTGGAGCCCACCTAGGTGCCCTCGGCCCCGGGTTCGAACCACCGTGAGCCATTTTTGTTTTCGTAAATTCACGATTTAGCGATGGGGTTAACAAATATTTTAACCCTCGCTAATAGCGAGGGTTTGTAAACGTCGCACCCTTCGACTATTATTTTCGTCGCTAATACCGACGGTTTACCGTCGCTGGCAACAACAGTTTATGACGTCACTACCGTCAACAAATTAACCACTGTTTTTAACCCGGGCCCGGACCCAAATGACCGTCAACAAAATTGTCGTTAAGTTGCAACGACTGACTTAGCGACGGGTTGGAGAAAATCGTTATTAAAGATTAGCGACGATCGTTTTCCTGACGATTTACATAGCGTTGTTAAAACCATTGCTATAGTGAGTGGTGACGGTTTTTACCGTCGCTATATACGTCGTTAAACCCCATCTTTTTCTAATTGATTAATATTTGTGCACCTTAACTTTCTGAATTGACATTACTATATGTATAAAAAGTAGTATTCGTTCTGAATTACTCCCTCCGTCCCGTGATAATGTACACGTTTACTGTTTTCACGTATTTTTTTAGTGAATTTTTTATTAATATTTAAAATGATAAAGTAATTTTTAAAGATGCATATAATAGATGAGAGGTAGATTTATAATATCCTCTCTTTAAAAATCACTTTATTATTTAAAATATTAATAAACAATTTGTTCACTAAAACTCAATAATAAAGATGGGATGCACATTATTTTGAGACGGGGGTGGTAACATTTTTCATCATATTATTTTGATCATTAGCCGGTCCTACTAGAAAATGAATTTAAATTATACTCCGTGTACGTAGAATTTTTTTGTCAAAAAGTTGAGGATCACTTCGGGAAAACTCACGAATTACATTAGAACCATTCCAACCAAAACCTACGCCAATATAGAATTAATGAATTTAATATTTAAGATATACAGTTCCTCCCAAAAATAAAAATAAAAATTGGAAGGTGCTTTCTCACTAATGAAATATTCACCTTGAGAAAAGGATTGGACATTCATTTTAAACTAGGGGTTCTTGATAAAAAAAAAGAAAAATCAATAAAATGATAATTAATGAGAATAAGTTCTGAGCAATTTTGATCGTAGATGAGTTTAAAAGATTAATTTCATCTTCATTCGAAACTAGATATATACAATGTAATGATCCTGTCAAAAAATATACAAGGTAACGAGAGACTTGGAATAAAGTATTTATTATATCATTTTGATTAACTCGCTGCAAAAAATTGTAATTTACCAAGGAATTCCTTCCGTAAATTTGGCCACTGAGGGCATGTTTATTTTAGACCATGGAGATTTGAATGGGGAATGAACTTCTTCAATCCCGGCCACTTTTTGGGTTTGGACATTCATCCTCCATCCAAATACATCTTATTATACATTTATACCCTAAAATTATCACATTATTATTTTTTTTTACATTAGTTCATTTTCTCTTATACTTTTCTTACAACAATTAATTATCTATCCTACTTTTTTTACATTTTTCTTTCATACAATCATTATCACACTAACTAACAATAATAAAATAATGCATCATCATAATTAAAAAAAAAAATTGATTTGACAGAAAGTTCCATGCACCTCTACCACATCCGACACAAAATAAACACAGATTACTATTCATAGAATTTCTCCCATCCACCTTTTTTCTCCATCCGAATTTCCCCCATCCACCTCAAGCCGAAAACAAACGTGCCCTGACGGATTTCGAATGACCCTTTTTTCGTAGAGTGACGCTTGTGTGAACCAATTGTAACTTGTATAATTGGTGCAATTGGATTTAATTTTAATTTAGATGAATCACATGAATTTTAAATCTAAACCCCTAAACCACTAACCATTCGGGTCGGGTGAACCATGAACCATTTGGCAGGGTTCAGACGGGTCGGGTTGGGACCGGACCGGGTATTAAAAAATTGGAATAAACTTAAAGAAAAAAAAAAACTAAACCCATTCGGGTCGGGTGAACCATGAATAAATCGGGTCGAGTTCGGGTCAGGTCGGATTCAGGTCCGAGGGGTAAAAAATTGAAAAAAAAAATTTTAAAAAAAAATACTACCTCCGTCCCATTCTTTAAGAGTTTCTGACAGTTCATAAGGATTTATTGGAATAGTAATAAAGTGATAAAGTAGAAAGAGTTGTTTATTAGTATTTTATGTGATAAAGTTATAAAGTGATGGGTAGTTGGGAGTAGAATGAATTGTTTATTAGTATTTTATTGTATAAAGTGATAAAGTGATAAAGTGATAAAGTAGAAAGAATTATTTATTAATATTTTAAAAAGTTTCTCTTAAAGATTGGGACAATAATAATGACAAGTTTTTCTTAAAGAATGGGACTAGGACGGAGGGACTAATTGGAAAAAATACTAAAGAATAAGAGTTGAATTTTTTTAAAACAAAAAAAAAAAAATTCCACCAATTCAAAATTGGTGCAAATGGTGCACAGAAAAATTTGCCCTTTTCATATTAAATTTGTTCGTTACAAAATTTATCGATGGAAACTAAAATTAAGTCGTCGGTAATTACTTTCTGTCTGAAAATTTTGTGACGAACAAATTAAGAGCCTTCTTGCTTCAGCTTATAAGCCCTTTAGAACAACTTATAAGCTGTTTAGAAACTTATAAATTGCCTAACTTTGTTTGGTAAAGTAAGATGTTTAATATCTTATAAGATCTTAAAATAAGCACTTAATTAAGAGCTTATACTGTTCGATTCCCTTATTCTATTTTTTTGTATTTCATTGGTGTTTTACCCTGCTGGACTTTTAACACATGACCCCAAAAATATGATGATTTGTTAGATATTTTTTTTTACTCCACATGCCATCCATCCATATTATGAAAGACAAAGTTGAACACTAATTATGGAACATGAGCTTATAATAAGCTCAAAGAAAAAAGAAGTGATATCCTAACATATTATACTAAACTTATATAAACTATACCCCATCGCATCACCTTAATATCGACCCGGCTCAAATATGACCTGGCCTAGCCCAAGATAAACCTAGCTCGATCCAAACTTGGCACGATCCGATCATAGCCGGACCAGGCCAGTTCAATATACAAAAATTAAAAATATTATTATTTTATATTAGATTAGAATTAAAAAATATATTTTTAAATTATCAAATGGAGTAACTTATAAATTTTATTATAATCAAACACTTTAACAACTTATAAGCCTCTCAACATCTTATAATATATCAAAGCTTATAAAATATTTAAAATAAATTTAGCCAAACTGGTCGTAAGTATCCTCGCTCTCACTTGAGTTTAAATTACAAATGTACCCATAACTTTGGTCTCAAATAGATTTAGTCTTATAAGTTTTTTTGTCGTCGATTTAGTCCCAATAACTTTGACAATGTTCAATTTAATCCCAAATCAGTCGAAACAACGCCGTTTTGCCATTTTTACTTGGGCCTTTCCACCAGATATTGTGACTTGACTGCACGTGTATTCTTAAGTGTGTTTGACTAATTCTTTTCGCCAATTCTGTTTTAATTTTAAGTTTAAGATTTTAATTATATATGCCTGAAATTTAAGCTGTTAAAAAAAATACACGTGTAAGTCCAGTCACAACATCCGCCAAAAAGCCCCAAATAAAAATGGCAAAACAAAGTTGTTTCGGTCGAGTTGGGATTAAAATTAAACATTGTCAAAATTATTGAGACTAAACCGACGATAAAAAAATTTATGGGACTAAATCGAGTTTTTTGCACTTTTGGTCCCACATGACACGCCTCCTCACACTTTTGGTCCCAAAGCCGAAAATTTTGACGCCTTTGGTCCCACCGTTAGTTTTTCTGTGAAATCTATTAGCACTTTTGGTTCCATAGGATTTTGGTCAACCCCAGACGCGTGAACTCGTTTTTGAAGGGAAAAAATCGACACTTTTGGTCCCATAGGATTTTTTACCTCATTTTTTCATCAAAATTTTCAGATTTTCTAGTGGAAAAATGTAGCTTTTTGGTAGCGTGTCGTTAACACTACAAATTTAACCTTATCTAGCAACAAAATATTTAACAAAATAGTATGTGGCAAGAAAGGATCATTCCAACGAGGAGAAATTCGTTTACTTCACCTTAGAGAAAGAAAATTATGCATTCAAGTATGGTCCTATCAAATCTCAAATTTCCAAATCTTTACATATATACAAAGTTCTTTGGGGTGGGGGGTGGGTGGGGGGAAGGCTTCAAACCATGGCAATAAAAAGTAAAGCAACAAGGAAATAAATCTAAACCTAAGCATTAACAAGAAAGATCATGAAAGCTAAGTAATTAATCAAACACTCAAACACCTAAATCAAACACTCAAACATCAACCTTTACTATTCAATTAACATGAAGAAACTAGCTTTATTATGGACACTAGCAAGCTGTTTAACAGCACCATAATTCATCAAATCAACCCCCAATCTCAACTCAGGGAGCTTAGCAATACCATTATTCAATTTTACCACATGGTCATTCTCAAAACCAGGATTAAAACTAGCAGCAACAGCCTGCTGGGGGTCAATATTTGCAGCACCAGCAGGCTGTTTCACAGCACCCGAACTCTCATTGGCAGCCCCCAAAACAGGTCCCAAGTTCGAACAATGTAAACCAGTAACAGCCCCCAAGTGACATCAGCCTTACCCATCCCAGAAAAAGAACCAGGAGCATCAGTCCCCATGTTCAATACAGTACACTCAGGCGCAACACCAGATAAAGGGAAAAGCGAATTACCTGAAGCCACCCCTGGAAGAAGGTGTTTAACAGTAGCAGACGGGGCTCAGGACCGATTTTGACGCGGAGTGGTGAGGAATGACTAGGCGTCGACGTCCCAAGGCGGTGGTCGGCCTCCGTTGCGGCGATTCGTGCGGAGTGGGTTCGCGAAGAAGAGATTCAATGACGCGGGGGTCTGAAAGGCGTGAAATGAGTTTACCAAAGGTCGATTCGATATCTGAGAACGCCATGGAGGCCGCTACAGGGGCGGCGCCGGCCGTGGTGCGGCGGCTCTGCGAGGAAGGCGACTAGAATTAGGGGTTTTCAGAGGACACCTTCAGTGCGTGTAAATCGTCTTCTACCTCACAAGCCGCGTTTAGTTGTTCCATTATTCAGTGATTAAAACCACCACGGCGATTTAGGAAGAACCACGGCGGCGATTTAGGAAGTGGAGGGAGGAATAGGGTTAGCGATTTGGGGAATTTGGGAGAAAAACAGATTTCAGAAAAAAAACTGGGGGAAAAACGTTTATTATTTCAGAAAAATATATATATTTTTTTTAAGTTTGACTAATGGCGCGTGTTTGAAATGCGCGATTTTGACGGAAAATTAGATGGATGTTTCAGTTGTGGGGACCAAAAGTGTCAAAATTTTCGGCTTTTGGACCAAAAGTGTGAGGGGGCGTGTCTTGTGGGACAAAAAGTGCAAAAAACTCGACTAGATCTATTTGAGACCAAAATTATTGAACGATTTTGTTGCGAGTCCAGAGAGAAATTTGAAAAGTAAAGAGATGGGTACGAAAAGAAAGTTAAAATCAGTAGGAAACCTGATTGAGGAATCTGAGGCTCAGGATCCACCTGAGCCAAAGAAGCTGAACGTAGAAACTGAGGCTCAGGATCCACCTGAGCCAATTTATCTGAACGTAGAAACTGAGGCTCAGGATCCACCTGAGCCAATTTATCTGAATGAGCAAACTGAGGCTCAGGATCCACATGAGCCAATTTATCTGAACGAGCAAACTGAGGCTCAAGATCCACCTGAGCCAATTTATCTGAGCGAGAATACTGAGGCTCAGATTCTACCTGAGCCAAATCATCTGAACGGCTCATCTGAATGAATGAAGGTTTGGGCTTCACGAAAATGGGCCCAAGCATTGAGAATAATTCAGAATATCCTTTATATATTTTAGATTCTGTTTTTAAATTACCTAGAGAATATCCACTGTGGGGTGGACCCCAATGTTAGTTACAAATACGGCACTGGCCGAATGAATGAGAATATCAGAAATTTGCAGCATTCTCTCTCTTCTAACTACCTCTCCTCCTATCTAATTCTCTCTCTCCCTATTTCTTCATATCTCCATATCTTCATATCTTGTTCTTCAAGCAATTTACATTATCCGCAATATAATTCCAGAAAACCTCAAAAACATATTACGATCATCCAGAAAATATAAAAAACGTAACATTTGGCATTCCAGAGCCAAGTTTTGATCATGGCTGAGGGAACACGCTCCAAGGATCTGCAAGAATCACACAAAAAGCTGGAATTATTAATCAAAACGGAAGCCATGAAGCGGGAAGCAGTAGAAGGGAAGCTAACAGACAATATGCATGGTTTAACAACCAAGATGGAAGAGAAATTTGAGCTTATGACTAAAACTTTGACAACCCATGCAAGCGATTCTGTTGTTGAATATGGAAAAAAGCGAGGGGTCACAATGAAGGGTCTTCTATTTTGGGGAGTCCTAACTTTGGATCTCGGTGGTGGAGGGCCTAACTACTGGCTAATCGGTGGGGGATCATCCTATCAAGATCGAGAATCTCCAAGGAGGTTAACGATGGTACTCAATTTCACAACCCAAAGGTTTAAGATTGAATTCCTAGGTTTGATGGCTCTAAACCTAGGTTATGGGTACTGAGATCCAATGGGTATTTTAAGCTTATGCCCAGTATGACTGATCAACAAAAAATCACTTTGGCTACTATCCATTTTGAGGGTAAAGCAGCACTATGGGTTCAGAATTTCAATCAAAGAGATGTGGAATTAACTTGGGCACAATTTTTTGGTTATTCTCTCAACTAGATTTGAGGAGATTAAGGACTCTACAAAAGGATTTACGAGTTTAACAAACTCAAACAATCTGCAGTAGCTATGAAGATTATGTTGATAAGTATGAGGAAATTTGAAAGCTTGTATCTTTGTAGTTATTGGGGATGTATTCTCGTAAACCTACTTTGTGGCAAGTTTCATTGGAGGACTTAATGAGGAGTTACAAGCTACAAAAGAGCCATGTTTGAACCTACCACACTTCAACATGCTATTAAATTGGGCGGGAAAGCAAGATCAAAGCTCTCTTCTTTGCACTAACTAAAAAATTTAAGCCCTATTCCGGTTTTTTTCTAATCCTAACCCTAACCCTAACCCTAACTCTAACTCTAATTTTATGCAAAGGAAGAAGAGTGATGCTATTTTGGGCCCTTCCAAAGAAAGGGAAACCACCTTTTAAAAATCTTATCTCCTACAGAGATGGCAAACTAGGAGGAGAAGGGACTATGTTACAACTGTGATGAACCTTTTGTGCATGGGCACAAATGCAAACAGAGAATTTCATACATGATTCTCGCGAAAGAAGGAAGATACTCAAACCTTCTCTTCTCCTACCAATGAAGGGGGAACAAGTCGTTTTTTTAGGGTGACATCATGGAAGAGGTCCGGATGACACTAAATGCTCTAAGTGGTGAAGATGGAGTTACTACCATGAGGCTTTTTGGAGAGTTTGAACACCACAAACTCCACATTCTCATAGACTCGTGTAAAGACCGAAAGTTATATACAAAAGGCTACCGCTAAAAGGCTCAAATGCCCTCTCGAGTGATGCTAAACCCATATATCTTGGTGAAGGTTCTTAATGGGCAAAGGTTGGTCACTCACAACAAGTGAATCCTTTCACTTGGAACATCTGAGACATCAGTTCACCTACCCAATCGAGGTTGTTGGAGAATGAGGGTTGTGATCCGATCCTAGGAGGATTGGTTAAAGTTTTGCACACCTATTGAGCTTGACTATGAAAAGATGACTTTCACAGTCAACTTGCTTGGGAAGAGGGTGAAACTACAAGCACTTACTTCATCAGCTGAATGTAAGTTGATTTCTGATGTGGGGTTATATCAGATGATCCACACAGAGGCCTTTAAGGAAATTAATGAGATGTATTTAATTACATCAGCACCTCCTACCCACACTGAAGATGATCCTGAGTTACATAAGCTACTACTAGCTTACAAGGATATATTTGAGGAACCAGTAGAATTACCACCAGGGAGGGGGGTGGAACACCAGATTATACTCAAACTAGGAAGCATCCCTAAACAGCAGTATCCATATAGAATTTCTCACAGCCATAAGGAGGAGAATGAGAAGATTGTAAAGGATTTGCTGACTACAGGAGTAATTCAACACAGTAAAAGCCCTTTTGCTTCACCTGTGATTTTGGTGAAGAAAAATGATGGCACCTGGAGGCTATGTGTGGATTACAGGTACCTTAATGAACTCACAATCAAGCACAACTACCCTATTCCTATCATTGATGAGTTACTAGATGAGCTCAAGGGTGCTAAGATCTTTTCAAAGATAGATTTGAGGTCAGGGTACTTTCAAATCCTAATGAAGAAGGAGCATAGGCAATTGACTGCTTTCAGGACCCACAATGGTCATTATGAATTCCTAGTGATGTCATTTGGGTTGTGCAATGCACCTGCTACATTTCAATCATTGATGAATCAGGTGTTCAGGGATCACTTGAGGAAGTTTGTGTTGGTTTTTTTTGATGATATCCTCATTTACATCAATGAGGGAACACAACATTTAGTTCACTTGGAAGCAGTTTTACAACTTTTGAGGGCCAACAAGTTGTTTGCTAAGAGGAGCAAATGTAGCTTTGGCCAGACTAGTGTGGAGTATTTGGGCCATTTAATTTCTAAAGATGGAGTTGCCACTGATCCAGGAAAGATTGAGTGTATGGTTCAATGGCAAAAACCACAAACCATTAAACAACTGAGGGGTTTTTTGGGATTAACAGGGTATTACAGGAAAATTGTGAAGGGATATGGTTTCATCAGCAAACCACTCACTTCCTTACTCAAGAAGGACAGTTTCAAATGGAACCCTGAGGCAGACCTAGCTTTTCAGAAGTTGAAGGAAGCCATGGTGAGTGTTCCAGTGCTAGCATTGCCTGATTTCACAAAGAGATTTGTGGTGGAAACTGATGCTAGTGGGAAGGGAATTGGGGCTGTTCTCATGCAAGAAGGTAAGCCCATTGCTTACATGAGTAAGTCTTTGTGTCCAAGGAACCAGGCACTCTCGGTCTATGAGAGGGAGTTTTTGGCAGTACTAATGGCCATTGAGAAGTGGAAACACTACTTGCAGGGGCAGAAATTCACTATAAAGACTGACCAACAATCTTTGAAACACCTTCTGGACCAGAAGGTGGTAACCCCACTACAACAAAGATGGATTACTAAGTTGCTGGGTCTTGACTATGAGATTCTGTATAAAAAGGGGAGTGAGAACAGTGCAGCTGATGCATTATCCAGGAAGGAGAACAGTTGTTCTGCTATTTCTACAATGGTCCCAACTTGGTTGGATCAGGTCCTGCTAAGTTACACTGATGATGGTTACATTAAGGAAATCATCAAAGCCAAAGGTACTGATCCTAATACTTATCCCTTAATTCAGTTCACTAATGGCATTCTGAGATATAAGAAGAGGCTGGTTGTGGGTAGCAGTAGTGGATTAAGAGATTTAATCCTTTCTGAAATGCACTCCACACCCTATGGAGGGCATTCTGGGGTTACAGGAACTTATCAGAGGCTTAAGAGGATGTTTTTTTTGGCCTAATATGAAAAATGATGTGTTGATGTGGGTCAAGAAGTGTGAAGTATGTGCCAGAAATAAGTCAAGCTCATGTTTATACCCTGGCCTCCTATAACCCTTACCCATACCAGACCAAGCATGGTCACATATCTCTATGGATTTCATAGAGGGGCTTCATAATTCTTGGGGAAAGAATGTGATATGGGTAATAGTGGACAGATTCACTAAATACTCACATTTCACAACCCTATCACATCCATATACTGCTACATCTTTAGCTAAGGTGTTTTTGGATGTTATCTATAAGTTGCATGGGTTACCAGCTAGTATAGTGAGTGATAGAGACAAAATATTTACTAGTTGTTTTTGGAAGGAACTATTTAAGTTGGTAGGAACTCAATTGCACCTAAGCTCATCTTATCACCCCCAATCTGATGGACAGACTGAAAGGGTGAATCAATGTTTGGAACAAATTTTGAGGTGTTTAGTAAGTGACAACCCAAAGCGATGGTTGAAGTGGCTACCCATGGCGTAATCTTTGGTACAACACAAATTATCATTCAAGCCCGAGGATGACACCCTTTGAGGCTCTCTCTGGATATACTCCTCTCTGATTCACTTATGGGCCATATTTGGATTCAACAAATGAGGAGGTTACAGATCTGCTTGCTCACAGACAGCACATCATACAGCAAGTCAAGGCTAATTTAGTCAAAGCACATAATCGCATGAAGGTACAAGCAGAAAACATACGCAAGAGAGGGTTTTCGAAGTAGGTGACCAAGTTTTTCTCAAACTTCAACCCTTTCGGCAGAATTCCATTCAATACCGAAAGAATTTGAAGTTATCATCAAAATACTTCGGCCCCTATACAATCCTGCAAAGGGTAGGGAGTGTGGCTTACAAATTAGATCTACCAATTGGGTCAAAGATTCACCCCGTCTTCCATATTTCGTTACTCAAGAAACACATAGGGGTTAAGTATGTACCTTCACAGAGTCTTCCAGATGTTGATAGCAACGGCCTTTTTGCGATCCAACCTTACTATGTCACAGAGCGACTTCGACACCTGGAAAATGAAAAGGAGAAAGATCAGGTTCGTGTCTATTGGGTTACCGAAGATTGGAAAATCGATTCATGGGAAGATACCGCCTTTGTTCTGCGAAATTTTCCTACATTCCATCCTTGGGGACAAGGATCTTTCGTTGGAGGGAGTATTGTTGCGAGTCCAGAGAGAAATTTGAAAAGTAAAGAGATGGGTACGAAAAGAAAGTTAAAATCAGTAGGAAACCTGATTGAGGAATTTGAGGCTCAGGATCCACCTGAGCCAAAGAAGCTGAACGTAGAAACTGAGGCTCAGGATCCACCTGAGCCAATTTATCTGAACGTAGAAACTGAGGCTCAGGATCCACCTGAGCCAATTTATCTGAATGAGCAAACTGAGGCTCAGGATCCACCTGAGCCAATTTATCTGAACGAGCAAACTGAGGCTCAGGATCCACCTGAGCCAATTTATCTGAGCGAGAATACTGAGGCTCAGATTCTACTTGAGCCAAATCATCCGAACGGCTCATCTGAATGAATGAAGGTTTGGGCTTCACGAAAATGGGCCCAAACATTGAGAATAATTTAGAATATCCTTTATATATTTTAGATTCTGTTTTTAAATTACCTAGAGAATATCCACTGTGGGGTGGACCCCAATGTTAGTTACAAATACGACACTGGCCGAATGAATGGGAATATCAGAAATTTGCAGCATTCTCTCTCTTCTAACTATCTCTCCTCCTATCTAATTCTCTCTCTCCCTATTTCTTCATGTCTTCAAATCTTCATATCTTGTTCTTCAAGCAATTTACATTATCCGCAATATAATTCCAGAAAACCTCAAAAACATATTACGATCATCCAGAAAATATAAAAAACGTAACAGATTTGTGATTCAAACTCCCTCGTTCTCACTTCTACTTGAAAGTTACATCAATCTCAGAAATTTGTTTTATTCAATGAGCAGAGCTTATCATTGCAGAAATAGAAGGGTATTCCTTCTCCCTCTCTCACATGCAAGTTGCTTCTCCCTCTCTCACAAGCAAGTTGCTTCTGTGCTAATGAAATATCCACAAAAAGTTTGCTTCTCCCTCTCTCACATGCAAGTTGCTTCTGTGCATGCACATGCTTTTGTGTTCTTCGTATCTCGCCCTGTCAACTAGCAGTAACTAATATCTAGATACATCCTCTATAACTAAATATTTGAACCTTAGATTTTCAGATTTGTCATTATTATATCTAGTGTCATTCCAGTCAAAATACATCCGTTCTGAACAAAAATTCACATATTTTATGAAAATTATTGTCTCCCTATTAAATCCTTAGTTTTTTGAAATTCAATATAACACTATGAAAGCTATTGTTATTTAAATATTTTTAATGATTTTAAAGATAAATGAGAAAGAGGTGAATAATCATACCAGCACTAATGCACCGGGTCCCATCAGAATTTCGAAATTAAGCGTGCTTGGGTGAGAGTAGTACTAGGATGGATGACCCACTGGGAAGTCCTCATGTTGCACCTCTTTTTGCCGCATTTTTTCCGATAAAAATAAAATAAAATCAAAGCACACGTAATTTAGATAGAATCTGAAGCAGTAGCTTTCTCACTTTAATATTCAGATAGAATCTGAAGCAGTAGCTTTCTCACTTTAATGTCTGGGTTCATCCTCTCAATTTCAAATTTTGTGTTAGTAATTAGTACATTGGCGTTTCTTATACGTACTCCCTCCAATTCATATTTAGAAAATGACTGAAAGCTTGTGCGCACTTGTGAAATTGGTGCAATTGAATTCAATTTTAATTTAGATGAATCATAACTTTAACCTTAATTTATTAATCATTCGGATCGGGTGAACCATGAACCACTTGAACCGGGTTCGGAGCGGGTCGGGTTGGGTCCAGACCGGGTGAAGAAAAAAAATGGAAAAACACTATTAAAAAAAACCTAAATCTATTCGTGTCGAGTGAGTCATGTACCAGTCGGGCCAAATTCGGGTCGGGTCGGATAAATTAACTGTAGAAAAAAAAGCGAAAAAAAAAATATATTGCACCCATTCTTAATTGGTGCAAATGGTGCATAGGAGGATTTTGCATTAGAAAATTATTGCCTTCTTATAATTCTCTTAAATAACAACAAGAAAAGGAGAATGAAAGGGAGGATAACGAGTAGGGAATATTTCATTTTATGTCCTGTAAGTTTGGCCCATTCCAAAATAAATCCTTTATGTTTCAGCTTTATCATTTTTGGTCCTGAGTGTACGATTTTCATCCTTTTTTGACCAATTTTTATCCTTTTCCGTCAGAAATTTTTAAAGTGGCCGGTAAGCCACATGAAAAAGGACCTAAATTGGTCAAAAAGGATGAAAATCGTACACCCTAGGAACAAAAATGATAAAGCAGAAACATAAAGGATGAAAAGCGTACACCCTAGGACCTAAATTGGTCAAAAAAGGATGAAAATCGTATACCTAAGACCAAAATTGATAAAGCAGAAACATAAAGGATTTATTTTGGAATGGGTCAAACTTACAGGAATGATAAAGATGTTGATGGTGAGGAAAGACGAGGACGATGATGATAATACAGATGAGTGCAACGATGAGGATGACGAATAATAGAAGGATTTATTCAAATGTTTAATGCATAACACACACACACACAAATGTTTAATGCGTCACATGATCATCACCATCATCATCATCATCATCATTGTCATTTGTCGGGGGAAATTGATTAATAGGAGGAAACATACTGGGATCAAATGTAACGACACCTCTGAGCATTTCACTGAGACCTTGAGTACTGCCGAAAGAGTTGACGGAACGACGTCGAACACGAGCAAAAGAAGCACTGGGACCTACAGGAGCTCGAATGTGAGGGAATGGAGGAACAAAAAGACCAGGAGGTGGTACGGGATCATAATAACCACCGGTCGGCTGGGGAAGATGTGTAAAAATACCGGCCTGACTACCCCACTGTTGGGAACCTCCAATTCCCTGCAATCCCTGTTGGGGAGTAACACCCATCTGTGGAGCACCGGTTCCCAATCCCTGCTGAGGACCACCGGTTCCTTGCCACGACGGTTGCTGGGGAGCAAAGGTTGCCTGCCACATCGAGAAAAACTGGCTCATCTGGCTCACTTGACTCTGCATTTGTGACATCTGGTTTATTTGGCTTTGCCTTTGTGCCATCTGTCTGGCCATCTCCCCCCTTTGCTGTCTTTCTCTCTCGAGTTCGTGCTCCTGAGCCAAAAAGCGCTCTTGATCAAATGGAGAGAAACCGCCGATAGACGTGCCCCCAGATGTCCCGCCTGGGCCAGATTGAATGCGTCCCAACTCCGACATTTGCCCCAATCCCCTGTATTTCCCATGGGAGTACGACGTCTTCTCTGTATAGTAGTTGCTGGCTTGTTTACTGCGCTCGTACTCGTCTGCATCGGGCAACTCAGAATTTATCCGTTCCTCCACCTCTCGCTGACATACAAATATTTTGACATTTAAAATTAGATATACTATTAATTTACTAAGTTATATATTGGATAAACAACGTTACTTCTACCACTTACAAGTATGGCTTCCATCTCAGCATACACGAAATCTTTTTTGTGAAAGTTCTTCACGAGTTCCCATGCCGTTGGGAGGCGTCCATTTTTATGCCACTGACAATTTTGTATAGTTTTGTTAATTACTATTAATTATTATGATAGAAGTAATAAAAATATCGATTTTTGGTGGTGCAAAAAATACTTACAAAGCCATACGCAAAATCAGTCGCTCCTTTTGATCCTCCGTGATGTGTAGATTTTTTGGAGGCCCAATTTTTGCGGCACTAATCGCTTTTAGCTATGACTTCAGGTCTGAGCCAGTAATCTTTCAATGCCTTCCACATATCATCATCCCATGGGGGAACCTTTCCCTTCTTACTATGTATCGTCTTCCAGTTATTGAGAAGATCAACATACCGAGTACTTGCTCTCCGCATAAACAGATCCTTGATCTATCTTGTGTCATCTATTCTTTGATCCCAGGTGACATCCCTCTAATAAAAAAATGAAAATTAAACGTATAAGTAACAATATAATGAACAAGCTACTTAAATTAATCAAACGAATGCATACCTGGAATGTCTTCCACCACCTGTTTTTCCGATTTTCAGAAACCAATGCCCACGTGTACCCGCCCAACTCCATATCTCGGGACATGATGTTCCTTGATGATCCTCAAACATTTATTCGAGGGATACAACCTGTAAAATTAAAAGAGTGTTACACACGTATATATTACATTATATATAAATATAAAGATATAGTGGTATAACATACTTCCCACTCCACACTTGTATAGGTAATCGAATCTGTGGTGGATCATGATTTGCTAGTTCCTTTTCGTCAATCTCCCGAGACCTAGATGAATCATCATCGCCACCTTCAGTTGAATCATCACGGTGGTCATCTTCAGTAGTACTCGTCGTCTCGACATCGGGTATCGGTACCCAATTTTGCTCTTCCGCTTCGTTATTTTCACGGGTTCCACTGGATCCACTAGATCTCCCGAATATACGTCTGCTGATCGCTTTTCGTATACCTTTGCCGCCGGTCATCTGTAACATTGGTTAAATAAATTAAATATTATAAGATGGATGATTAAAACAAGTACATACATCATCAGTAGATTAATTAAAACAACTAATTTCACAACATGTATATATATCATCTTCATCAATATCAATAATTTAAAACAAGCGTACATAACAAATATATTAATTAGTTTCATCAATTATCTTATGAATCAGAATTATGATCTACTAAAAATTAAAATAATATGAAAACAATATTAAAAAACTAATACTAATTAATTAATAGTGAAACAACTAGCTAATACTAAATAAATAAACAACTAATTAATACTATGTGTACAAAAATAAGATAAATTAAACTAATTAAACTAAGAATTAAGTTAAATAATACTAATATACATGGGTTAGCTAAAAAATAAGCTAAATAATACTAAATATGCAACTATCAAGTAAAATTAAGTTAAAATATACACTATAAATAATATATATACACTAAACAACTACACAATTAAACAACTAATACTAAATATACACATAATATATATATATATATATATATACTTGCACATTTAAAATGCTAATATTAAGCCTTTCAAATAAAAAATGCTAATATTAAAACAACTAATACTAAATAATAAAACACCTAATACTAAATAATAGAACAAGTAATGCTAATAACCTTTATTATTTGGGCCGGATGGAATGGATCATGCAAAGGCAAGGCGCTCCTCTTCTCCAACCAAAAAAACAGTAGTTAAATGAAGCTGGGAGGGGGTATATTTATAAGGTGGACGAGTGCATTAAAGAGGGTAGAAGCCCTCGGGAAACGGCACCTCGGGTAGGCCGCACAGAGTTGTCTGGACGCCAGCATTGGCGAGGGGGCATGGCTGTCGGCAAAGCCCTTGGGCAGCAGTACCGAGGGGCTGACCGCCCTCGTTAAAGTCGCCAACTTTTTTACCGAAGGAAGATGCCCTCGTTAAGTGTACCGTGGGTGTTTCCCTCGGGAAAACCCTCGGTCAGTGTTTCCCTTGTTAATACCCTTGTTAAATAACAAGGGTTCTTCTGCCCTCACTAATTTCCCTCGTTAAATCAGTATTTTTTTGTAGTGAAATAGAAAGTGTGCAAAATGGTAAGGGACGGAATGAGTATATTATATTTTACTTTAAAATATGATTCGGGGCGGGATCATAAATCACCGGATCATATTATTGTTGGGTTATGGAGCCTGATCGACTGCTTCACGCTCCAAATTCGACCGGGATGGACCTTTAGGCTGAGTTTATTTTGGGACTCACACTGATGGACTTAGGACTTTGCGCTCCCCGTCTCATACGAGTTTGAGATTTAGAATCTAGTTTTCAAATCCCACATTCAATCCAAACCTACAAATACTTATAAAATATATTATTACTCTTCCCAATACATCACATTTTATACACTTTATTACTCTTCTCAATATAATATAATAATACAATATTAATATTGATTTGACATAAAGTTAAATCCTACCCTACTTAAATCCCAAAACAAACACATATATTTACTATTCATCAAGGATTCTAAATTCCTGAATTTTAAAACCTTGACTTGTTCCGCACACTTAAATCCCAAAACAAACACACCCTTTGGGTTTTGGTCCAGTTTTGCCTATAAATACCTATCTGATTTGTTGTATTATTTGTTATCACCAAAAATTAGTAAAACTTCTGGCTTGGCAGTGCCTCCAGACGTAGTCATTCCTGACGAATCGGGTAACAAAATCTGTGTTATTTTATTTCGTATTCTCTCAATTTATCCATAATTACAGTTTAAATCCTAAAAATTATATATATATTATATATATATATATAAACTGAAAATTGTCTATGTATGAGATCGCCTCGTATAATTTTTTGTCAAACCTATAAGCTAAGTGATGTCCTTTTAAAAGAAAGAAAAATGAAAAACACATTATTTAAGTGGGGGCTTGTTGCTACGTTTGCCTAATCTTTAATATCCAAACTCAAGACTTCTATTGATAATGCATTATATATAGATCGATAGATAACATAATATGATTCATGAAACAGAAAAAAGAACATCAAATATACATGCATGTCATAGAGTATGCAAAAACAGGAACTCAAACAGTGAGGAAAAAAAAAAGTCGTATTCTAGCATCTTGATCCATGGATTATCCCCTTTGTCTCTGAAATGTAATGCATATGGAGTTAACAAAAAGCCGAGAATAACCATTGTCTGTTGCTGCCCATTGATCGGCCAAGACACGAATATCGGTGGGCAGCAGTATGACGTCGTTAACACTTGAAAGGCTAATTCCCCATTGCCTCCTGGCCCGTCGATGCTGCATCTGATGGGCCTAATGCACTACGCCGTGCTATCATCATCCGTTGAGAGACCTAGCAAAATCGTACGGGCCGCTGGTGCACGATAAGCTCAGTGAGGTTTCCAACATCGTTGTATCTTCAGCTGAACTCGCGAAAGAGGTGTTGAAAACTCGCGAACCTGCATGTGCCAACAGGCCCAAAAGTGTGGGCACGGAGATTTTAAGTTACGGCTCCTGAGTCCGTACAATGATTACTGGAGGCAGATGCGAAACATTTTCATATCCAAGTTTCTGAACGCGAAAAACATGAGATCAATGGAGCACGTGAGGAAGGAAGGGAGGATAACGAGTAGGGAATATTTCATTTTATGTCCTGTAAGTTTGGCTCATTCCAAAATAAATGATATCCAAGTTTGGCTCATTTTATGTTTCAGCTTTATCATTTTTTGTCCTGAGTGTACGATTTTCATCATTTTTTGACCAATTTTTATCCTTTTCCGTCAGAAATTTTTAAAGTGGCCGGTAAGCCACATGAAAAAGGACCTAAATTGGTCAAAAAGGATGAAAATCGTACACCCTAGGAACAAAAATGATAAAGCAGAAACATAAAGGATGAAAAGCGTACACCCTAGGACCTAAATTGGTCAAAAAAGGATGAAAATCACCTAAGACCAAAATTGATAAAGCAGAAACATAAAGGATTTATTTTGGAATGGGTCAAACTTACAGGAATGATAAAGATGTTGATGGTGAGGAAAAACGAGGAGGATGATGATAATACAGATGAGTGCAACGATGAGGATGACGAATAATAGTTATATTGTCTTTCATTCATAATATTTCACATTGACAATTATATTTGCATATTACAAATTATTTGACAATGCTTAACATAATTTATTTTTTATAATTATCCATTAAAAATATAATTTTAAAAAACTATAATCATTTATTCACATATTGTAAAGTAAAAAAAATATATAAACCCAAAATTTAAAGATTATTAGATAGTTTAATTTAAAAAAAATATATGAAATAATTTTTTTTTAAAAATGAAGTGTAAAAAAGACGAAATAAAAATAAATAAAAAATATAATTTGTAATATGCAAATATAATTACCAAATAATTAAATAAGATAATTGAAATAATAAATTTAAAAAAATTGAAATAAAAAAAATGATTTTTTAGAACATACAGAATTAATTTTATTAAAAATAAGTAAAAATACATTTTTAATATAATATAATTTAATCCAAATTTATAAATAAAGAATATAAATTATTATATTAAAATGTAATTGAATCATTAGATAAGATAATTGAAATAAAGAATTTAAAAAAAATAGAAAAAAAAAATGATTTTTAGGACATATAGAATTAATTTTATTAAGTAAACGCAAGAAAGCAAGTGACCGAGCGGATGGATCCCCTCTCAGGCACCCATAGGTTCCGTGTTCGGTCCTCCTTGGGAGAAAAAAATTGCCTCATTTAATTGGGAGGCTGGTGGCTTATATATGAGATGCTTGGTGGTTGGGTTCGAGATGGCTTGGGAGCGAAAAATTTCCTCATTTAATTGGGAGGTTTGGTGGTTGGGTTCGAGATGGTTTGTGGCTCGGGTGGTTCGGTGCACCCCTAGGTGTCCCCGGCCCCGGTTTCGAACCACCGTGATCCATTTTTGTTTCCGTAAATTCACGATTTAGCGACTGTGTTAACGAATATTTTAACCCTTGCTAATAGCGAGGGTTTGTAAACGTCGCACCCTTCGACAGTTGTTTTCATCGCTAATACCGACGATTTAACGTCGCTGGCAACAACGGTTTATGACGTCACTACCGTCGACAAATTAGTGACGGTTTTTTGACCCGGGCATGGAGCCAAATGACCGTCGACAAAATCGTCATTAAGTTGAGACGATTGACTTAGCGACGGGTTGGAGAAAATCGTCACTAAAGATTAGGGACGATCATTTTCCTGACGGTTTACATAGCGTCGCTAAAACCATCGCTATAGTGAGTAGTGACGGTTTTTACCGGCGCTATATACGTCGTTAAACTCCATCTTTTTTGCAGTGTGTAAACAAGTTGCATATTTTAGTACAACAAGTTGCATGATTTTAAAAAACACCATGGAGTGCACGGTGCACATGAGACACACTCTTCATTTATGGGGACTTTCCTGTGAAATATTTCACCGTGAATTATAGGTTTAAATGGGACGGAGCTAAAAATTCATGGATCATGTGCGGGTCGAACCGGGTCAAGTGGATTTTTTCTAAAAATCGCATAAAGGCAAAACATGAAATTCATTTTCAGTCTATGCATGTTACTATAAAGATAAATATGTGTTAATGTAACGACAATTATGTTTAACTACACGATTGATGATCTAAAAAAAATTACTAATTCAATGGTGTAATCTCTGGTGGTCTTGGGTCTTTACTTAAGACCGTTGGTTACAAGTTAAAAGAAGAAACATATAAAAAACAGAAGGGAAAGCGAATAAAAATAGATGGTGTGTCGTTTTTTCATAGAGTAAATTGCATAAGTAGACCCCATGTGAATTTTTTATCTGCAATTTTAGTTTCACGTTGTTTTTTGGTCCTTTAAAAAAAAAATGGTCCCTTTTTTTGTCAAATCTATTAGCCATGTGATGTCCTTTTAAAAGGAATAAAAATGAAAAACACAAAGACATTATTTAATTAGTGGCGGCTGGATGCTACGTTTTGCCTAATCTTTATTATCCAAACTTAAGTCGACTTCCATTGATAATGCATTATATATAGATCGATAGACAACATAATATGAATCATGAAACAGAAAAAAGAACATCAAATATACATGCATGTCATAGAGTATGCAAAAACAGGAACTCAAACAGTGACGAAAAAAAAAAGTCGTATTCTAGCATCTTGATCCATGGATTATCCCCTTTGTCTCTGAAATCTAATGCATATGGAGTTAACAAAAAGCCGAGAACAAGCATTGTCTGTTGCTGCCCATTCATCGGCCAAGACACGAATATCGGTGGGCAGCAGTACGACGTCGTTAACACTTGAAAGGCTAATTCCCCATTGCCTCCTGGCCCGTCGATGCTGCATCTGATGGGCCTAATGCACTACGCCTCCGTTGAGAGACCTAGAAAAATCGTACGGGCCGCTGGTGCACGATAAGCTCAGTGAGGTTTCCAACATCGTTGTATCTTCAGCTGAACTCGCGAAAGAGGTGTTGAAAACTCGTGAACCTGCATGTGCCAACAGGCCCAAAAGTGTGGGCACGGAGATTTTAAGTTACGGCTACATCGACGGTGTCCTGAGTCCGTACAATGATTACTGGAGGCAGATGCGAAACATTTTCATATCCAAGTTTCTGAACGCGAAAAACATGAGATCAATGGAGCACGTGAGGAAGGAAGGGAGGATAACGAGTAGGGAATATTTCATTTTATGTCCTGTAAGTTTGGCTCATTCCAAAATAAATGATATCCAAGTTTGGCTCATTTTATGTTTCAGCTTTATCATTTTTTGTCCTGAGTGTACGATTTTCATCATTTTTTGACCAATTTTTATCCTTTTCCGTCAGAAATTTTTAAAGTGGCCGGTAAGCCACATGAAAAAGGACCTAAATTGGTCAAAAAGGATGAAAATCGTACACCCTAGGAACAAAAATGATAAAGCAGAAACATAAAGGATGAAAAGCGTACACCCTAGGACCTAAATTGGTCAAAAAAGGATGAAAATCACCTAAGACCAAAATTGATAAAGCAGAAACATAAAGGATTTATTTTGGAATGGGTCAAACTTACAGGAATGATAAAGATGTTGATGGTGAGGAAAGACGAGGAGGATGATGATAATACAGATGAGTGCAACGATGAGGATGACGAATAATAGTTATATTGTCTTTCATTCATAATATTTCACATTGACAATTATATTTGCATATTACAAATTATTTGACAATGCTTAACATAATTTATTTTTTATAATTATCCATTAAAAATATAATTTTAAAAAACTATAATCATTTATTCACATATTGTAAAGTAAAAAAAATATATAAACCCAAAATTTAAAGATTATTAGATAGTTTAATTTAAAAAAAATATATGAAATAATTTTTTTTTTAAAATGAAGTGTAAAAAAGACGAAATAAAAATAAATAAAAAATATAATTTGTAATATGCAAATATAATTACCAAATAATTAAATAAGATAATTGAAATAATAAATTAAAAAAAATTGAAATAAAAAAAATGATTTTTTAGAACATACAGAATTAATTTTATTAAAAATAAGTAAAAATACATTTTTAATATAATATAATTTAATCCAAATTTATAAATAAAGAATATAAATTATTATATTAAAATGTAATTGAATCATTAGATAAGATAATTGAAATAAAGAATTTAAAAAAAATAGAAAAAAAAAATGATTTTTAGGACATATAGAATTAATTTTATTAAGTAAACGCAAGAAAGCAAGTGACCGAGCGGATGGATCCCCTCTCAGGCACCCATAGGTTCCGTGTTCGGTCCTCCTTGGGAGAAAAAAATTGCCTCATTTAATTGGGAGGCTGGTGGCTTATATATGAGATGCTTGGTGGTTGGGTTCGAGATGGCTTGGGAGCGAAAAATTTCCTCATTTAATTGGGAGGTTTGGTGGTTGGGTTCGAGATGGTTTGTGGCTCGGGTGGTTCGGTGCACCCCTAGGTGTCCCCGGCCCCGGTTTCGAACCACCGTGATCCATTTTTGTTTCCGTAAATTCACGATTTAGCGACTGTGTTAACGAATATTTTAACCCTTGCTAATAGCGAGGGTTTGTAAACGTCGCACCCTTCGACAGTTGTTTTCATCGCTAATACCGACGATTTAACGTCGCTGGCAACAACGGTTTATGACATCACTACCGTCGACAAATTAGTGACGGTTTTTTGACCCGGGCATGGAGCCAAATGACCGTCGACAAAATCGTCATTAAGTTGAGACGATTGACTTAGCGACGGGTTGGAGAAAATCGTCACTAAAGATTAGGGACGATCATTTTCCTGACGGTTTACATAGCGTCGCTAAAACCATCGCTATAGTGAGTAGTGACGGTTTTTACCGGCGCTATATACGTCGTTAAACTCCATCTTTTTTGCAGTGTGTAAACAAGTTGCATATTTTAGTACAACAAGTTGCATGATTTTAAAAAACACCATGGAGTGCACGGTGCACACGAGACACACTCTTCATTTATGGGGACTTTCCTGTGAAATATTTCACCGTGAATTATAGGTTTAAATGGGACGGAGCTAAAAATTCATGGATCATGTGCGGGTCGAACCGGGTCAAGTGGATTTTTTCTAAAAATCGCATAAAGGCAAAACATGAAATTCATTTTCAGTCTATGCATGTTACTATAAAGATAAATATGTGTTAATGTAACGACAATTATGTTTAACTACACGATTGATGATCTAAAAAAAATTACTAATTCAATGGTGTAATCTCTGGTGGTCTTGGGTCTTTACTTAAGACCGTTGGTTACAAGTTAAAAGAAGAAACATATAAAAAACAGAAGGGAAAGCGAATAAAAATAGATGGTGTGTCGTTTTTCATAGAGTAAATTGCATAAGTAGACCCCATGTGAATTTTTTATCTGCAATTTTAGTTTCACGTTGTTTTTTGGTCCTTTAAAAAAAAAATGGTCCCTTTTTTTGTCAAATCTATTAGCCATGTGATGTCCTTTTAAAAGGAATAAAAATGAAAAACACAAAGACATTATTTAATTAGTGGCGGCTGGATGCTACGTTTTGCCTAATCTTTATTATCCAAACTTAAGTCGACTTCCATTGATAATGCATTATATATAGATCGATAGACAACATAATATGAATCATGAAACAGAAAAAAGAACATCAAATATACATGCATGTCATAGAGTATGCAAAAACAGGAACTCAAACAGTGACGAAAAAAAAAAGTCGTATTCTAGCATCTTGATCCATGGATTATCCCCTTTGTCTCTGAAATCTAATGCATATGGAGTTAACAAAAAGCCGAGAACAAGCATTGTCTGTTGCTGCCCATTCATCGGCCAAGACACGAATATCGGTGGGCAGCAGTACGACGTCGTTAACACTTGAAAGGCTAATTCCCCATTGCCTCCTGGCCCGTCGATGCTGCATCTGATGGGCCTAATGCACTACGCCTCCGTTGAGAGACCTAGAAAAATCGTACGGGCCGCTGGTGCACGATAAGCTCAGTGAGGTTTCCAACATCGTTGTATCTTCAGCTGAACTCGCGAAAGAGGTGTTGAAAACTCGTGAACCTGCATGTGCCAACAGGCCCAAAAGTGTGGGCACGGAGATTTTAAGTTACGGCTACATCGACGGTGTCCTGAGTCCGTACAATGATTACTGGAGGCAGATGCGAAACATTTTCATTTCCAAGTTTCTGAACGCGAAAAACGTGAGATCAATGAGGAAGGAAGAGGTCTCGGCTGCGATTGAATCCATTCGATCGACTTGCGGGGTATTATTACCTGTTAATGTAACTGATGAAATTTCCCTGTTCATGAATTCTGTGGCGTGTCGAGTGGTGTTGGGAGACGTGTGCCTTGACAGGCGCGACGCGGTTATGGAAGTTAAGCGAGGAGTGAGCGTGGGGGGGAGCTTTGCGCTGGTTGATGTGTTTCCGTCGATTAAAGTATTTGAATTGTTTAGTTTGAACAAGTATCGAATGCTGAAGTTGAAGAAAAAAATGGACAAAGTTCTGGATAATATAATTGATGATCGTAGAAAGTCGAGTCTGGATAAGAGTAATGAGGAGTTGGGTACTGGAAATTTTCTTGATGAGCTTTTGAGGTTGAAGGAAAGTGAAATGGGTGGCTTTTCAATTACAGATGACAATATCGAAGCTGTTGCTGCTGTAAGTTTTATGGGCAAAATGATATCGTAACTTTGCACCTTTAAGAAATGGTCTCATAATTATCAATTTAATCTCACATGTATTTATTTTGATCTAATTTAGTCTCAAACCGTCGGAGGAGGTCTTTCAAAATTGCTCAAAACAACGTTGTTTTGGACATATGTCTTGCATATTCCGGTCAAAATTGGTCTAAACAACGTTATTTTGGGCAATTTTGAGCGACTTCCGACGGTTTGAGACTCAATTGGATCAAATTGAATACATGTGAGATTAAATTAAAAAAAGTTATAATTATGAGACTATTCCAATTAAAATATGGAATTATTTTGGTTTAATTCCCCATAATTCTTTATTTCAATTGATCACCTAATGTAGTTAAAATTATCACAATGTTGTGTAATATTTGCAGGACATGGCTGAATATTTCTTTCTAATTGTAGTTTCTCTCCCCTAGTTTTCAAATTAGCAGATTTTAATGAGGCTCATCGATCTCTTTACCTCGTCTCTTTTTTAATTTTTTTTTATTATTTTTAATTTCTAAATTATTTGCAGACCATGATTACTGCTGCCACAGAAACTTCATTATCACTAGTGGATTGGGCCATGGCAGAACTAATGAGAAACCCACGCGTAATGAAAAAAGCACAAGATGAAATCCGGCAAGCCTTTGATGGAAGGGAAACGATTCAGGAGTCAAAGATTCAAGGGTTGAAATACCTTAAACTCGTTATAAAAGAAACACTGAGGCTACATCCTTCTCCTTCTATAATCACAAGAGCATGCAGGGAGGAAATTGAGATTGAAGGGTATCGCATACCCCTTAATGCCAATGTTATAGTTAATGCTTGGGCGATTGGAAGAGATCCCATCTACTGGTCGAATCCAGAGAGTTTCGAACCGGAGAGGTTTGAGGGAAGCCCCATTGATTTCATGGGGACCCACTTTGAGTTCATTCCGTTCATTGGGTTTAGCCAATGCCGATTACCTTTTGACACAACTCCTTTATCATTTTGATTGGAAACTTCCTCTGGGGATGAGCCGTGATGATATAGATATGAGGGAGAGTGATGAAATGGCTGCATCAAGAAAGAATAACCTTCATTTGATTGCTACACCATATGTTACTGCAACAAAACTTGTCTCCGATTCTGCAGTTAATTACGAGATAGTATAATATAAAAACTTGTATGAGACCTTCTCATATAGACGCGTCTTACTTTATCAAGTATTTTATTGTTATTTTCTTATTTTGATTTTTGACAAGTATCATAAAAATATGCAAAGATATTGCGTTTTATTCACGAATAAAATGGAGTCATGTTGTTGTAATATAATACACCTACCCGTCTTATAATACTACATGATTCTGTGTATACTTTATCTATCCAAAACTTAATTTATATATACACATCAGCATGCACGTTCCGGAGAATTAAACATTTTGAGAAATTCAAAGTACGGGTAACATGAGCGGACCCATAAATTTTATATTGCGGGGGCACAAAAATATTATTCCCAATCTTTAGAGAACTCTTTTCATTTTTTTTTTCTCAATCTTTATAGACTCTTTCCTAAAATGGACATACTCACTTTATCATTTTATGACATAAAATACTAATAAACAACCCTTTCTACCCTCAACTACGGAATGAGATCACCTATTCCATAATTGGTGTTTCACTTTGTATTTCATAGTGTGGATGGATGACACGTGGAATAATAAAAAATATCCAACGGACCACCATATCTTGGGTCTATGTGTTAAAGATCCAAAAGGAATAAAACACCAATGGAATACGAAAAGTGGAACAGGGAAATCGAACCGCTCAACTACCCATCACTTTATCACTTTATCACATAAAATACTAATTAAACAACTCTTTCTACCCCCAACACTTTATCACTTTGTCACTATTCTCATAAATCCTTATGAATAGTAAGAGTTAATTAAAGAATGAGACGAAGGGAGTACAAATATAAATTAAGATTTTTTTTATATATAAAAACTAAGGTGTATTACAATTGAAATCTATGAATTTTTATAAACGGGAGTATTTGCATAATTGATATATTATCAATACTATTACAAATATTTCTCTCAATATATACATTTAAATCTACTAATTTTTATCGACTGAAATATTTTCATAGAATGTTGTACAGGATATTGGAGGAGTCATTACTTGTTGGGGATTTGGATTTGACTTTTGAGCCAAGTTATATCATATATGCATAATCGAGTCCTTATATGTAACATACTAACATTGCAGCTTGAGCTTCACCAGTAGTAATTATAAAATTAATAGTAAAAAAGTAAAAGAGTTGTGGGGGCACGTACCCCCAAGGGTGATACCGTGCGTCCGTCTCTGACTGGTATATATAATCTAACCATCTATGATGGGCAAAAAGTGGTCAAGAGATGACCTAAAATTCAATGGGGATTCGTACATTGACTGTTAAAAATCCTTCAAGTTTTGACTTGCAAAGAACCTCGTCAATTTTCACGTAAGTACCTGAAAAATACGCCGGGGGAGGTTTCCGTGCCGGCCCCTCGACGCTCAAGTCAATTATCATTTTTAATCTCAAATCAACTTATGAAATAGCTTGAATTCAAGTGTATAAGTAAAGCATGTACTTGTGTGTGTTTCGTGATACCTGGATGAGATATTTAAATTCATCCAGCCGGAGGTTTCTCTTCTTCTTCCACTCAATCCACGTTAAGGTCGTGGGTTGTTCTTCTCCCCCTCTCTTCTCTGGGCTAACTCTTTTCTCCCACGCCTTTCTCTATTTTCTCAGGAATCCTCAATCTGAGCCCTTAATTTCAATCCAACGGTTCCGCTCTTCTCGGAACCTCCAGTATCCTGTATGTAACCCCCCTTGAATATCAAAACTAACTCCTTCAGCCCGCTTCTTAGTTTACTCGGATCAAGACTCTCTCACTGTTGATCTCCTCTCTTTCAGCGGTCCTGATTAATTAATCTCTCATTCCATGGGTCATTACTCATTAAGCCCACTAAGGCATCTCTCGGACTAAGGTCGACGGTCTTGGGGCCGGCCTCCCTGAGCCCAATTTTCTTAGATTTATCAGCCCAGTTCCGCCCAGCTCCTTGAATCTTTAATCTCTAGGGCCCATGTTATCCTCCTGGATCCATCCTTTCAGCTCGTTTCACTCCATTGGGTCTCGCTTTCCTCCAGGCCCCTTAGCTAGGGGCTTCTCCGATCTACTTGCATATCAGAGTCCTGGGCTTCTCCATCAAGCCCAACTCATTTCTCCATTGGTTTGACTCATGTTATTATTCTTCAATCTGTCTAATATGTGGTTAAGTCTCCACGTGTCTCTCTCCCATTGGACGACATAAATATTCCCCATCAATCTATCTTTGAGATGTTCCTTGTCTTTAGTGATTTTAGTCAAGTTCTTGGGACAAACTCTTTTTTGCCATTTTTCAACATGCATTTCTCATTTCTGCCCTTTGACATTTTCTACTCGCAAATATGCTCTTTTTTTACCATTCTAACCTTCTCCTTAATCTTATCCCTATCCCATCAGTATCCCATTCCATCCTTTAATGTCATTCTACCAAAACACGATCCAGAACCCTAAACTTTGAACCATGAACCCGAACTGAACTTGAACTATGAACCACGAACCATTTCGGGCCGTGTTCAGGCCGGGCCAGGTCCAAGTCTTGTCTGAATGTTTTAAAATGTGATGGAATTGAGATGAGATTAATGGATGAGATGAGATTAAGGGAGAATAGTAGATGGTCACAAATTAATGGCAAAATTGTGGATTGAAAAAGTTTTAGGACGAAAAATAGGAGAAAAAAAGTTTTTTAGTCCCAAAAAATTTAAGTACCAAATTTTGGTCTCCTAACTATCTCGGTTGTCCAATTTTGGTCCAATTTTTAGTGAAAAATAGAAAATTTTACCATTTTCAGTTAAAAATGCGGGTTTTCGAACTCGTATCTGATGTGGACATTGACTGGTAAAAGAAAAGTTTATTTTTCTAAAAAGTTAGAAAGAACAGGAAAATTTCTCCCAAGTGTGGAAAAAATGAATTTTTAATGTTCACGTTAACTACGAGCTCGGAAAACCCCAATTTTATCGGCATGTGACTTGTGCGTGATGAAAAAAAGACAATTTTATGTTTTTCGACGAAAATGGGACAAAAATTGAGCAATCAAGATAGGTATGAGACCAAAATTGAAAAGTTAAATTATTTGGGACAAAAAAAAATTACAAAAAAATTATAGTACTAAGAAACTTTTTTTTCCAAAAAATAGAGATGCAAGTTCAAAAGGGGAATTTTTTTGCCTATTTTCGCTTCTTAGTCAAATATCGACCACTCTTAACTTTGTGACGAGTAAAATATGCAAACAAAGATAATAGAAAGCTTGAAATTTAAAGGAAAAAAATGAAATAAGCAAAATTATTGATTAATTACCTAATTACAATACATAGATCTCTACTAAAAACATACAAATTAATAAATCAATTAATTAATTAATCAATCCATAATATCTCACACATACATACATATCTCTCCTCATGCACCAACCATGCATGCACATTACAACAACTCAATTAATACTTAGCAGAGGGTATAGAATCCCAATCAAAATTGCCCCCACTGCTCATCCCCATCTGCTGCATATCCGGCGCCATCTCGGAAACACTCCACACTTTGACCGACTTATCCAAACTCCCACTATACACCACCCACTTCTTATCCCCCGCTTCCTCCCCCTTATCCTTCTCCACCGCCAAACACTTGACCGGTCCCGTGTGCCCCGTCAGCACCGACAGGCACGTGTGCACCTGCCCCTCCCTCCTCCACACGCATATCGTCTTATCCGCCGACCCACTGAACACCAAATTCCCCGCCGCCGCCAGGCACAGCACTGCCAGCTTGTGCCCCTTCAGCAAACCCCCGTGCGACAGTCCATTCTCCACCTCCCAGAAGTTCACCACCCCGTCCGACGACCCCGAGTACACCACCTGCCCCGTCCCGTCCACCTCCAAAGCAGTCACCGCTGATTCCTGGCTTAGCAGCGTCTGCACTAGCGCGTGCTTATACGACTTCCCCTTCTGCTCCCGCTTCCACGCCTTCACCGTCCCGTCCGCCGACCCCGTGTACACCATCCCGTTAACGCTCGCGACGACCGAGTTTACTGCATCGTCGTGGGCCTTAACGGACTCCATGCACTTGGAGCTATCGGGTTTCCAGACCTTGAAAGTTTTGTCCCATGAAGCGGAGTACAGAAGCCCGGTTTCTTGGTCCATGCTGAGGCAGGAGATGGCGTCGGCGTGCTTGATCCACACGGCGCTGTGCTTCTTCTTCACCTCAACGTAGTTCCCGGGTTTTATCGACGCTTTGAAAATGTCGAAAAAGGTTGGCATTGTTCCGGAGCGTTTGTAAACATTCGGGTTCTTAGGGCTTGTTCGCCAAACCCTAATCTTCCCGTCCTGATGGCCTGTGAAGATCTTGAACCCGGAGATTATGATCGCCTTCACTAAGCCGCTGTTGGACTTAAAGGCAGAGAACTCCTGCATGTTTTTCCAGACGCGGATGTTCTTGCTATCGGAGCCTGTGTATAAAATATTATCTTTGGCGGCGAGGGAGTAAATGTGGCCTTCCTCGCGGACGAGGGAGCCGATGAGGCTGTTGGTGGGCTGGTTCTGGGAGGAGGTGCTGCCGCTGGACCAGGGGTTGCCGAAGGGGGTGGGGCCGTTCCAGGGGGACATCATCATGGGGGAGCCGTCGCTGCTGAGGCGGTTGGGGTCGTAGGAGAAGCTGCTGTTGCGGAGGTCCTCGTCCGTGGAGGCGGCGCTGGAGGAGGAGTCGGGGTTGTTGCTTTGGGGATACATTGTGATCGAGTATTGGAATGGGGGGAAACGGAGGGAGGGGGGAGGAGGGGGGCAATGAGGAAGAAGGGGTGTGTGGGGAGGAGAATGAAGGAGAGGGTTTTTAGGGAATGGAATGGGATGGAGATGATTGACGGTTAGAGAATTAAAATGGACGTTTAATGATTTGTTTTTATATATGTTGGGTGGATGGTTGATGTGTGTGTTCTAATTTTGGCATGGGAATTCATTAATTTTATGATGTGGATGATCGTCCAATTAATCATGCATGGATGAAAATACCGGTATGTGTGATCGATTAAGCTTATAATTCCATACTTTAGATGGGTTTTCATATTTTACTTTAGGGAGATGAAGAGAAATGCCCTTTTCTAGAAAGGTTCAAACCCTCTTTTTGATGAAAAAAATATTTTTGCCCTTTTAAGGGTGGGTAATTACCATTTGCCCCTTGGTTCCATTTCATTTAAGCCAAAGTCAACTTTCACTAACCAATCATTAATTATAAAGTGAACCCACTAACCGACCCTGTCCAACCCATTGCCCAACCCTTCGTCCAAACCTAAAATCCCAAACCTAAAAATAAAAAGTAATAGTAAAAGTAAAAGTTAAAAAAAAATTCACATTAGTTATCTTTGTTTCTCTGTCGAAGTATTTCTTGTCGTCGTCGCCATCTTAGCCGTCACCTTCTCGTGTTTGTCGGCTTGTTGTTGTCGTCGCCCTGTTGTTCTCTCATTTAGTCTCCCTGTTGTTGCTATCGCCCTGTTGTTGCCGACGCCCTTGTTTGGTGGTGGTAGCCGTCTTTTAGCCGTCCCCTTCCTGTTCTGAAGTTTGTTTGTCTCACTTGTGTAAACCATGTTGGGAAATCTGTAATTTAGTTTTGATGGAAGTTCCAAAACAGGTTGTAATAGGACCCAATCGGACACATTAGGTATGATGACTTAGAACCAGATTAAGATGACCAGCTGAAATGTATAGATAGCTGATGTAAAAGATAGGTCACATATTGAGGGGGAACTCAATATGTATAGGTCAGGTCGAAGTATCAGATGACCCAGATAAGGTCAGATGATCAGAAGACTAAGCACAATTCAGAAGACAAGAAGTCAGAAGATCGTGAAGACAAGAAGACATCAAAGACTTTGGATGAACTCAAGACTCAGATTAACTCGATGACTCAAAGAATAAACCCAAGACTTCGGATGATCAAGACACCGAGGCTCGAGAGACACTGAGATCAAAAGACCTCAAGACCTACATTCAATGAGTCTCCGTGATATTGAGTTAAGACAATGTGCATCCAAGACTCAAACAAGGTAGATCGATCGGTTACGATCAAGTCACCACACCCGTGACAATCAAAAAGATACACCGCATAAGACGAATCTTCTACAAAAGGAATATCAATCATCTAATGGACAAAATTTCGCCGTGCACCTCCGGGCCAAGGAAAAAAAGCGACACGTGCACAAAAAGAGCCGACATTAAGGGATACGACAGCAAGGACAAAAAAACGGGCGCTAATCATGCCTACGGCCACGCCGATAATCGGAGCACGTCACAATCATATCCTACAACCTACCTAATATAGCCCGAAATTCAAATTGCTCTCCAACGGCTCTTTGATTTCGAGGTCTATAAAATGGGATCGATCTTCACTTTGAAGACAAGGACCAACAAGTGAGAACAAGCAAAGAACAAACACGGAGACACCGCAAAAGAAGCTAAAGCTACAGCAAAATCTCCGCTCAAAGAACACTACATTTGAAGATTATTCTTAGAGTGTTCATCCCATTAGTTCTTAGCAAGAAATCATATCCACTAGCATTTTGGCTACCTAAAGCACCAGGATAGATTTCCAGTTGGAACCCTCAAACATTCTTTACCCAAACGCAAGTTAGGTTAAGTCTGTAGAGTGAGAACTCAATAAACATCTCGGCTATCCTTTTTGAAGGATATAAGTCCCGCAGGTTACGTTTGTAGAGTGGGAACTCGATAAACATCTAAGCCATCCTTTTGAATGATATAAGTCCCGTAGGTTAAGCTTGAGTGGGAACTCGGTAAACATCTCGGTCATCCTGAAAAGGATATAAGTTCCGCAGGTTAAGTTTGTAAGAGTGAGAACTCGGTAAACATCTCGGCCATCCTGAAAAGGATATAAGTCCCGCAGGTTAAAGTTGGTTAAGGTTCCCCTGTGTTAAGGGAAGAGTGGACGTAGGACGGGTTTCGTCTGAACCACTATAAAAAGTCTTGTGTGCATTTACTTGCTTTCTTATTGCTTTACACAAGTCACACAACTGAGTTTAAAACAGCATACATATTCTAAGTTAAGCTCAGTCTGCACCAAGCAACTGATCTGATCAGATTGACACCTTAGTCAACTGGTTGAAAACTGACTTAAGAATCTGATTGATAAAACTTGTTTTTCACACGGGTAAAAACAAGCTTCCGTACCATTCAGTTAAACTGACAGATATCAAACTGATCTGCCCTCAGGCACTCAGTAAGATTGAACATCAGTCTAAACTGATACACTAGCACTCTGATCGGGTAATCTGCAGTTCACACCTGATCCGCACGAAAAGTTGTAAGAAGTCTATTCACCCCTCCCCTCTAGACTTCCACCCTCATAAAACCCGTTTGGGACCTACAAGTGGTATCAGAGCAGTGGTTCTACAGACCACTGGCTTTGAGTATCATCGATTCTTGAGGAAGAATCTTTGTGGTCATCTGAACAGATCTTGAAAAACCATTTTTCAAAACTCATTTGTTTTCAAAATCACTCAGCATGGATAATACCTCTGGTATGTATCATGATTTGCCTAAGTTTTCAATTGATGAGTATGCA
This sequence comes from Stenogyne calaminthoides, assembly GCA_037126765.1. NCBI lineage: Eukaryota > Viridiplantae > Streptophyta > Magnoliopsida > Lamiales > Lamiaceae > Stenogyne > Stenogyne calaminthoides. The sequence goes on along the minus strand of JBBCBC010000022.1, from coordinate 3,649,674 downwards.
GATTGGTCTATATATATGTGCAACCATCTAGGATCGATAAGCGACAAAATGATGGAAGTTATTGAACGAGGACCCATCATCATATATCACGACAACCCAGCAGTTGGAGGAGATCCAGACTTTGCACCGGGAAGTCTTGTACGAAAAAGCCCAGCCCTGATGGATGCAGAAGAAAGAAAGTTGTATACTCTAGATACAATCGCCAGGCATATAATCATGAAGACGATGGATAAAATCACCAAGGAGAAGATAAAGTATCTCAAAACCGCAAAATTAATGTGGGATACTCTTGCTGAGATATGCGAAGGAAATGATCAGATCAAAGACAACCGACTACAAGCTGAACTGGTGAAGTTCGAAAAGTTAAAGATGTTGCCCAACGAGACCATCAACGAGCTCGATGGGAGGATCACCATGTCAGTAAATAAGCTACGAGAACTTGGAAGAGAGATGTCAGACAAAGATATCAACTACAAGATCTTAAGATCTCTCACCAAGAAATGGGACATGAAAGTCACGGTAATCAAGGATTGCCAAGACATTTCAAAGATGAAGCCGAGTAGCTTGATCCTAAGCCTTAAAGCTCACGAGTTCTACTTAATTGAAAGAGGACAAGTAGATGAAGACGAGACACCTGCTGAAGCCTCAACGTCTAAATCAGTTGCATTTAAAGCAACCAAAGACCCGCAGATCGAAGACCACCGAACTGTTGGAAATATAATGAGTCAAGGTAACAGACGCTTTTTTTACCAGAAACTTGAAAGAACAAATACTCAAATTTTGGTAAGTATCGAGATTCTACAACACTATCAAAGAAACAGGAGGCCAACCGACAGATCACGAGAAAGAACTGAGATCCGATGATCAAGAGATCACAGAGAAGAAAAGAAAAGAGATGATCTGACAGATGAAAGAAGAGATAACAGATCTGACAGAAGGAGTTCAGACTACCATCAGAAAGGGAAGTCACCTAACAGATCCTACAGACGAAGTGACTCACCTGGCAGAGGAAGTTCCGTAGATCGAGGATCATGCTTCAATCAAGAAAACCAGTCACCACAAAGACCGAACGCCTCGACCGACTCCCCGAGAGAAAGAGAAGAGAAAATGGAACAAAAGAGAGCAATGCGCTCGAGATAGGGAAAGCACCGTCGCCGACACATCCGAATTGATGATTCCTATCTCGCCTTTCCGAGGATTCTCGCTACTCTTCAGAGAAGACTTATGTCCGATATGCGATCTTGTTGACTTCCACGAGCATGAAGATCGATATTCTCTTCGATGACGATGAAGTCTCGCTTTGATGGCCAAGGAGGACCAATCTGAGGTAACCTCCAAACCTTCTGCTTTTTCAATTTCCACACCGGCAATTATTAGCACACCTGCTGGAGAGATTGACTTGCAGCTCTACTCTGAGCAATTGCTTGATGATCTCTCTGATGCAGTAGACACTTATACTATAGTGGAAGCTGAAAATGACAAGCTAAGGATCAGAAATAATCAGCTTGTTAAAGAGAACTCTCTCAGTAAAGCTATTGAACTGAAATCCGCTGAAACTGCTTAGAAGGTAACTGGGGAACTTAACATTTTGAAAGTTAAATCTTCTGATCAGGAGAAGCAGATCAAAGATCAGCTAGCAATCAACAAACAGCAAGCTGATGATTTCAAAATCCTTCAATCTAAATTTGATGAGCTATTCCGACTACATGAGAGTCTAAAATCTCATCGAGGATAGTCTGGAAGAAAATAGAGGTTTTCACGAAGTCATCTAAAACCGTTCAAGAAATGAACACCTATTTTCGAAAGCCGACTAACAAGAAGGGAATTGGGTATGAGAACCCTTCTACATCCTCAAAAGCCCCGTTTGATTCACTTAAGAAGGGTGTAATCGAACGAGTCTCTGACAAAGATACACTAAAAGCTAAACTTGTATCTGATAAGGGAAAAAGACCTGGCTGAGCAAGTAAAGGCGGTGCCTAATCGAAAAGGAACATAAATGGACCCCAATCGATTAAGCATCGGTAGAATCAACGTAAGAACCCGGTTCTTACGAAGAAACCTCAACTCGACCAACAGAGGTATCGTAAGAGACAACTCAGAAGAAGGAAATCTAATCGAGACCCAATCAAGGTCGAACTCCTAATAAGCAAGCTATAGGTAAACCGCAAAGACCATCTATGCCAAAAAGATATGAATCTTTCGATGGTAGCGATGTACCTACCCTTATAACCGAGATCTAGGCTATTTCACCGAGCACACCGGATTAAAAGAAGACAAAATATAAAAAAAAATCCAAGTCTTCTAAGTCACCCAAGGCTCACACGAATAATCATACTAATCGAAAGCATATAAAGAGACGTATGATTATGTTGATATGTATGGGAGACAAATCGGACCTTCTAATCTATCGATTTTCATAGAAGTGCTATGTTTGTGTGGATCCCTAAATCCACCACTAACCCCCCGGGCCTTGCAATTCCAAAGGGGTACCTAAAGCCCGATTTGATTGCGGGTTCGCGGGGATCGCCAACAAAGGAGGTGCACAAGCAACTATCCGGTACATCGATAGTGGATGCTCAAGGCACATGATTGAAGCAAACATCTCCTTAGCTCTTACAAAGAACAAGAAGGCCCACGTGTACTCTTTCTTCGGTGATGATAACTTTGGTTTTACCAAAGGATTCGAACCTTAGAGAATGATGATGTACAAAATAACCGGAGTCTCGTATGTCGAAGGATTAAAAGCACAATCTACTATCAAGATCACAATTCTGCGACAACAGATTCAAAGCGTTGAGTTCTCGAGCGACAAGTGTACGATAAGGAATCGAGCCACTCAACAAATCTTGCTAACTGGTTCAAGGAAAGGCACGATCTACATAGCAGATTGGAACAGTTGTCCGAGGAATACATGCTTAATTGTTAAGAGTTCTAAAAGTAGCAATTGGCTCTGGCACAAAAGAATGAGTCATCTGAACTTCAAGACTCTTAACAAGATAGCTAGGATATCTTTGGTTTAGGGACTTCCGAATGAGATATTCTCCAAAGATCAGACATGTGCCGCATGTCAGAAGGGAAAACAAGTTAAAGCCTCATTCAAGGGAATACGGACCAAAGATCCAAGAAATCTTTAAATCGCTCCATATGGATCTATTCGGACCAGTGACACCGGTCAGTCTCAGTGAATGCAAATATACTCTAGTAATCATGGATGATTATTCCAAGTTTACTTGGGTTTTATTCTTATTCAAGAAGAACGAGACAACGACAAAGATACCCGAGCTGCTCAAGAAGCTACAAAACGAGAAGGGTGTCAGCATAGTAAAAATCAGATCAGATAAAGGTACAGAGTTCCTGAATTCCTTTATTACTGATTTTTGCACTGAGTTTGGTATACAGCATGAGACGTCAGCTGCAAGAACACCACAACAAAATGGAGTAGTAGAACGGAGAAACAGAACTCTCAAGGAAGCTGCTCGCACTATGTTAGTTGAACATGCTACACCAAGCCATTTCTGGGCAGAAGCAATCAACATTGCATGCCATACTCAAAACAGATGTTCTCTGACTAAAACTCACTTCAAAACACCTTATGAACTGTGGAAGGACAGAAAACCTCGTGTTTCATACTTCCATGTTTTTGGGTGCAAGTGTTTTATTCACAACAATGGAAAAAGTCAGTTGAAGACTTTTGAGGCCAAGTCAGATGAGGGTATATTCTTAGGATATTCCTCATCCAGCAAGGCCTTCAGGGTTTACAACAAACGAACCCTAGTTGTAGAAGAAACACCCCATGTGGTCTTTGATGAGACATCTTCTAAATAAGAGAAAGCTGCCTCAGAACAAGCCGTTCCAGATCAACCGCTACCTGACACGCAGAAAATGGATCAGCTAAGCATCAAGGAGAAAGAAGTTGAACACGTAAAAGTGTCCCAGAACTTGATCTTGCTGATTCAACAGGTCAATCAGACCCTAAGGTACGCACAACTGTCAGTGAAGAAGTTGTTACAGCTGAGACAGTATCAACTGAACCATCTGGTTCAGGGGGAACTCCTGAAGTTCCTACGAACAGACATCAGCACATGATGAGTCCAACATCAGCTGAGACATGTTCTTATCAAGTGGATCATAATTCCGCACCACTCCCAATCACTAGTAATGAACTATCAGATATGGATGATGTTCTCCAAACAGACGCACATCAGAACAGAAGGACCTGGATTACCAGTCATCCAACTGATCTGATTATCGGAGACCCATCTGATAGAGTCAAAACTAGACATCAGATTGGTGAAAGTGCCATGTACTGTTGTTATCTGTCTTTGAAGGAACCAACTACAGTAGAGGAAGCTCTACAAGACGCAAGCTGGATTCTAGCCATGCAGGAGGAGCTGGAACAGTTTGAGAGGAATCAAGTTTGGGAATTGGTGGACAGACCAACTCATCAAGACGTAATTGGCACGAAGTGGGTATTCAAGAACAAGAGAGATGAGAAAAATGTCATAACCAGGAATAAGGCAAGACTTGTTGCTAAGGGGTATTCACAATCAGAAGGAATTGATTATGATGAGACCTTTGCACCAGTCGCTCGCCTAGAAGCCATTCGGCTATTTCTGGCATATGCTGCCCACAGAGGGTTCACTGTGTATCAGATGGATGTAAAGAGTGCATTCTTAAACGGGGTACTAGCAGAGGAAGTTTATGTCGAACAACCTCCAGGCTTTGAAAAAGGCAACCAAGTGTACCGTTTAAGGAAAGCTCTTTACGGCCTGAAACAAGCTCCTCGAGCTTGGTATGATACACTCTCTCAGTTCTTGATAGACAGCGGGTTCACTAAAGGAATAGTGGACAGAACCTTATTCAGAATAGAAGATGGAGAAGATATTCTGATGGTTCAGATCTACGTGGATGACATCATCTTCGGATCTCCCAACAAGAAGTTATGTGAGAAGTTCAGCAAGTTGATGCAAGGGAAGTTCGAGATGTCCATGATGGGACAGATGAATTACTTTCTAGGTTTACAAATCAAGCAGAGTACATAAAGGATATTCATCTGCCAGGCGAAGTACACAAGGAATCTACTGGCAAAGTTTGGAGTTCAACATTGCAAGGAAGCCAGAATTCCCATGATGACCGGGTTCAAGATGGATCCAGATGAAGATGGTCAGAAAGTGAATCAGAAGGAGTATAGAGCTCTAATTGGATCACTATTATACCTGACTACCAGCAGACCAGACATTACTTTTGCAGTAGGTGTATGTGCCCGATTTCAAGCAAATCCAATGCAAAGCCACCTAGAAGCAGCTAAGCGGATTCTCAAGTATCTGAAGGGGACTGTAAACCTTGGTTTATTTTATCCATCAGATGACAATCTAGATCTTAGTGGGTATTCGATTCGATTCACGGAGGTTGCGTAATCGACGGAAGTCAACCTCGTGTTCATGTCGGGTTTAAAATAAATAAACTGATCTCTTGGTTTTCGAAGAAGCAAACATTAGTTGCGACATCTACTACTGAAGCAGAATATATGGTCATAGAAGCTATTTTTTCCCAACCTTTCTCGCTAAGTCGGAAATGAGGGATTACAACATCGTAGCTAAGAACGTAACCTATATTTTGTGACAGTAATAGTGCTATTGCAATCACTCAAAATCTTGTTCTACATACAAGATGCAAGCATGTGGATGTCGACACCATTTTATCAGAGATCATGTTGAAAAGAAGAATATCAGGATGGAAAAGATCCATACTGACAAAGCGTAAAGTTGATATCTTAACCAAGCCGCTTAGCCGAGATCGATTCAAAGAGTTATGCAACGAGCTAGGGCTTCGGATCTTGGAGAAAATGCACCGATATGATTGAAGGATCGATCTCCGAACCGGATGGTTAAAAGACTAACCAAAGGTTAAGTGGAATCACCGAGTTAGGAATCTCAACCGATCGATGACCAAACGAGGAGCCGATCCGGGTTCGAGATAAGGAAAGCGTCGAAAAGTCGATAAGTAGCCGATCCAAGTTCATACAAGGGCGATTCAAGATCTATCAGATTAAGGGCGAACTGATCAGATTGGAAGATTACTTTATAAGTCGATTAAAGCTGCAGTCAACAAGCAAGTCAAGTTAAAGCTACAGATCGCATAAGTCAGAAGAAACAACACAACAATGGAATAACAAAGTTTTTCATTGATAAAGACCCGAAGTCAGATTTACAAGTTACAAGTGATATCACAAGCTACAAATGCTACAAGTTATCTTCAAGTGGTATTACAAGTACAAGAAGACCCGGAGGTCAATACATAAACCATCAGCCCTAAGACAACCCTAGGCAGGGAAGGAGAGAGAGAGATTTTAAGAGATGATGCTCTCGGACTCTCCGACCCGAGGCACAGAGAGAAGCTTCTAGAATCTGGAAGCCGCTCTTAGAATCTTGGAGTGAGGAAACGAGAGTGAGCCTTGAAGGATCTTTAAGTTAGGAGCCCTTAGACCTAAAAATCAATGGGCTTTCCAAATTGTTAAATGGGACACAAGGTACCCACGGTTTGGTCACAAAGACCATATGGCCATGAGTGTCTCATGCAAATATTGAGTTTGATACACTATTTTGTATATCAAACCCATGTTTTGATTTTAGACTAAGTCTGTTGATGTTAATTCCGTCATCTCGATAGGCGCACAAGGTGCATACGGTTAGGAGAAGTGCCTTCTCATTTACCTTAGCAGATCTGCCTCCACGGTGGTAAAGAAGATTAGCATTGATCATATGTGAAATCTTAGATGACGACGAAAGCAGTGTGAAGGAACACACAGGGTTGATTTGAGAAGCTGAATTCATTGGAAAAAGGCTAAAGGTTCCCACCGGAAATAAGGAACTCATCGGAAAAGCATGAAGGATATGCTAAAGAAGATGAAATGGTTTATGTTGTGTTGTTTGCCTAACACCCCAGGTTATTTATAGAAGGAAATTAGGGGTATAAATGCAAATTTTATCGTCTCAGAAGATCTTAAGAGAAATTTGCATCGACAACGTGTTAGGAACACACGGCTAATGGTTGGATGAGTTAACGGTGTGATTAAATCACAGCGTATCTATGCCATTATTACGGAATGTCAAATCGCGCCGATTTGGGAATCGAGGCGACTTTTGGACTCCCCAAAGTAAAAGTTTTGGCGGGAGTTGACTTTAGTTAATGCGGGTTGATTAGAAGAAGACTGAAGGATAAAGAGTATCAGATAAGAGGATCAGATAAGTAGCGAAGTGTTTCAAGCAAGAATCTGATCAGATAAGTGAGATATTGTTGGGAAATGCATAAGGCAACCATCAGATAAGTCAACAAAGTACCAGACCAGATCACCGTGGTAACTGATTGATTACAATATCAATCAGTCAGATACACTATCTTATTTATCTCTTTTTGAATACCTTATATGTGTTATTTAATTTAATTGATTTTTTTTACACTATTCATGACGCATGCTCTGCAAAGCTTTTAATGCGGACTTAGGAAAATGTTTTCAAAACGTTTTATTGTGATTTTTCGAGTCCGGAAAATGAGAAGACTACTTTTCTCAACCGTGCGATCAAAATACTTTTTGGCCGACTAATCTCAGCCACTGATTTCAAAACATGGATACTTGAGTACTTTGGAAAGTTGTGCAAAAAGGTTTTTCCCTCGTATTCTATAAAATCCAAATCTTTCTCAGAAAACCGCTTTCCACTACTTCGTCTTCTCAAAGCTCTTAAAAGATCATATTTTTTAAAATCTTCAGAGAATTACCTTCGAAATCATTTGATTCTACTCTTCCGATTTCTAAATCTTTCGAATCAATTACTGGTAATTTCTTGTTTTAATTAATTGCATGATCTCAATTTCTCTATGGTACCTAGGTTTACAAGTTGTGATTCTGTAAATTTTTATTAGATCTAAACACTTATTTGCTAAATTAATGTTAAGATTGCTAGTTTGACTGAATTTATATAAATATCTTACTCAAACTAAACATCAATTTGCATATCGTACAGAAATGGCACATCTTATTTCACGACCGGGCCAAGGGAAAAAGTACTGCAACTTTGCATCGATGAAGAAAGACATCATTGATGAAAAGTACATAGTCTTCACCATCACCTCAGATCCTGAATCACTGGAAATTCTAGAGTGCTTACGAGCGTGTGGACTGGAACGATATTGCTCTACTCATCAGAACATCGTTCACACCCATGAAGCCCTGGAGTTTCTCTACAATCTGCAGAGGGATGAAGACAATGATGCTGACCTGATTTCTTCCGTTGGCGGAATGGAAGTTCGAGTGTCGAATGACGATCTACAGAGGATATTTGGCCTAACTCGAGGAAGCATCAAACCAGAGACCTACACGACTGCTGTAGGAGAAAAGAAATTTCTTGAAGCCGAGCTATTGAGACCAGCAAATAAGGAGAACACGAAGAACGTCAAAGCCTCCTACCTGAAGAGAAAGTATCGCCTTCTTCTTGAAATCGTTCAGAAGGTGATCATGTGCTCAACATACAGCCTTGATGCGGTCACTACGTACAAGATAAGTATCATGGCTGCAATAATCAAGAAGGCTTCAGATATCGATTGGTTGGGTATGGTCAAAGCAAGACTGAGAAAAGACTCTGGGAAGTTCGAGCTGACCTAGAGCAATGAAGTGTGCTTATCTTCCAAATGCTCATTCGTACACAAAATCTCTATCATTCTGTCAGATAAGCTGCCAAAGAATTATGAATGGAACGAGAATGGAGCGAAGATTTACCAAGCAAAGCACAAGGCCATACTGGCAAAGATGAGTCCCTACCTGGACAAGCTGATGAGGATCCGACTCCTTATGTGCCCAAACCCAAGGGAGAAAAGAAAGGAAAAGATAAGGCAACTGCATCGTCTGAAGTGCAGGAAAAGGCCACTCCAGAGAAGAGGATGAAGAGGAAGGATCTGGCCAAGAAACCAGATGCTCAGCGTAAACGTCAGAAGAGAGTCTCATCTCCTCTGAAAACTGCTCCAAGTTCTGCCCAGCAAGCCAGCAGAACAGAGGATCTGATGCAAGTAAGATCAGACGAAGAGATTGCAGTCCGCTCTGAGCCAACTATCAGAGAAGTAAGGGAAGAGCAGATGATCGAAGCAGAAGGAGAGAAATCTGTCAGAGGGACAGAAGTGGAGCAACCTGAGGAAGAGTCACCATCTGATTCTCTGCCTCTCACCAAGATCTTCCAGAGAGCAAGATCGTCAACGCTCACTTCCAAATCACCATCACCCTCTCCTCAAAAATCATCACCACCATCCTCTCCCCACAAAACCTTCTCACCCTCACCCTCTCCTATCAGAACAACATCTCCCACACCACCAATCAATGAACCCGTTCAGGAAATTGAACACCCTCAAAACGCTGAAAACGAAGTTGAACTACAAACATCCCAATCCCCAATCAAGTCTCAAGAACCTGAGAGATCCGACGAGCAAGTGTTCATCTCTCATAATCCCTTCAACACCAGAACCGTGCTTGCTTCACCTGCTCCAGAGAGCCCCATCATAAGGATAATGAAACAATAGATCAAAGAGTATCTGCTGGATCTGTGCCCTGAATTGGATCAACATCCTGGCATCCAGCTACAGATAGAAGAGATAGTGTTCTGGAGGGATATCAGACTAAAGAGCATTGAAGAATTTCTGATTCTAATGACAACTCTGGGATCAGATTTCTTTGTAGACTTGGAGTTGAAATGTCTAAACAATGCAGGGATTAAAAGTGTTGTTGAATTGGCATCTGATGATGATATCAGATGGTTGATTCACGAAAGGTTCGGTATTGCTGATAACAGGGAGGAAACCGTTCAACCTCCTACAGATCATGAGGGAGCTGCCAATGAACCAAGAATGGGTGCTGCAGATGAGACCCGACTTGGCAAGGCTTCAACATCTGAACAGATCGCTACAACGAGCTCGATACCTAGAGATCATCATACTCGGGACGATTGAGGATGGGATCAAGGTCAGATTTGAAGACAAATTCGCAGTGCTCACAGCAGATCTGATGAAGCGATTTGAAGATGAGCAAGCAAAACTAGTTGACAAGGAACGAAGTCACACAGTTGGGATGCACAATGCCATCCTTGCTGAAGTAATGCAACTAGTATATCCTCTTGCTGAGAAGCTCAAACTCCAGTCTGACAAACTCTCAGTTCAGACAGAGATGCTCAATCAGACACAGGTACTTTTGGAGAGTGTCTGGGCATCCTTGGACAAGACCAACAACCACTTGGATATGGGTTGGAAACATTTTCTAGCTTCTACAGAACGAGCAAGACAGGAAATCGAAACTGCTCTCAGACGCTTCTACACACCTGCACCTTCTGCCACCGTTCAGATCACTCCTCTTGTTGTCGAGGAACTCAGAGAGGAGATCTCACGGCAATTAACTGCTCTGAACCGCAAGATGTCCAACCTCTTTGATGCAACCAAAAAGGGGGAAGGAAAAGAGAATAAAGAGAAGGAAGAAAAACAGACTCAGACACAGTTGGTAACCTTTTCATCACTACCAAAAACCATCAGATCGACTTGCTACCACTCCATCTATCGATCTCGTTCTTTAAATGAAAGAAACTATGGAGCAACACAAAGAAAGAGATCACCGAAAGCGTAAAAGTGCTCCTTCAGAGGTTACCGTCGAGTCGATAAGATTGAAGACTTTTCTTCGCTCGCTTCGTAAAAGAATGGAAATCGATGATCGTGCCAAGAGCCTTGAACTCGCTAAGAAATTAGCTGAAGAAGACGAACAAGATGAACCTGAGCAGACTCTGAGGAGGAAGAAAGGCAAAGGGAAGATGATGAAAGCAACGGCGGAAAGATCGAGATAAGGCCAACTATTCTCCACCAAAGCGGGATGACTCTTAACAAGTTCAAGAGCGCATAAGACAGAGAATAAGAGAGGCCACAATCAAGAAGCGTAGTTAGCAGAGGCTAAGGAACCCGAACATCGCTACATCCGGAAGGAAGAGGAAGAACGGTCTGCAGCAGCAGAGAGATTGCTTGGGAGAAAGAATGCTCTTCCCAAGACTGTTAAAGGCATCCTTCACAGACGGCAAAGATCTCGCCTGAATGGGACCAGATCGAGGAGAATGGTTATGTGACGCCTACATCCTCGGAGAAGATTCCAATTCATCAAGATCGATCGAAAATGATGATGAATTCGGAATCGGTTAGAAACAAAGTATCCGCACTTCTACCGCATAAAGGATGAAAGAAGGTAAGATCATGTCACTAATACCAGAAGCTCCACCCTTTGAACCACTCCTTCCACCTTTGCGTCCAGACAACAAGCTAGATCCTGTTAAATTCAAGAACATCTACTATGGACTTGCTGAAAAGGGAGGAATCCATAGAAAAGAAGAGCTGGACAAACTTATGCAAAGGATGTACAGGATGTTTGGAATCCCCAAAGAGCTGCAAATGTTCAAGTACACCTGATAAAGACAACTTGGAATCAGATGATAGGTACGTTTTTCATGTATACTACAATGCACACACCTATCTGAATGAAATTATCCATCTCACTGATTCTAAGACAACACCTCATTGTCTTCTGAGGTATGTACTGTTTGCATTATCTACATTTCCATTCATGGTATCTTTTTTTCTGATTAAGTGTGATTAAGTGTTTTGGTTCCATCAAAAAGGGGGAAATTGTTGGGAAATCTGTAATTTAGTTTTGATGGAAGTTCCAAAACAGGTTGTAATAGGACCAACGGACTGTTAGGTGATCGATGACTTAGAATCGATTAAGATGACCACCGAAAATGTATAGATAGGTGATGTAAAGATAGGTCACATATTGAGGGGGAACTCAATATGTATAGGTCAGGTCGAAGTATCAGATGACCCAGATAAGGTCAGATGATCAAAAGACTAAGCACAATTCAGAAGACAAGAAGTCAGAAGATCAGGTGAAGACAAGAAGACACTGAAGACTCAGATGAACTCAAGACTCGGATGAACTCAAGACTCATTTAAGCTCAAGACTCGGATGAACTCAAGACTCAGATTAACTCAAGACTCAAGAATAAACCTCAAGACTTCGGATGACCAAGACACCGAGGCTCGTGAGACACTCAAGATCAAAAGACACAAGACCTACATTCAAATGAGTCTGCGATATTGAGCTAAGACAATGTGCATCCAAGACTCAAACAAGGTAGACCGATCGCCATTACGATTAAGTCACCACACCGTCACAATCAAAAAGATACACCAGACAAGACGAATCTTCTACAAAAGGAATATCAATCGTCTAACGGACAAAATTCTGAAGTGCCGCCTCGCGAAGCCAAGGAAAAAATGACATGTGCACAAAAAGAGCTGACATTGAGGGATCCGACGCTGCGGATAAAAACGGCGCTAATCATGCCTACGGCCACGCCGATAATCGGAGTACGTCACAATCATATCCTACAACCTACCTAATATAGCCCAAAATTCAAATTGCTCTCCAACGGCTCTTTGATTTCGAGGTCTATAAAATGGGATTGATCTTCACTTTCAAGACAAGGACCAACAAGTGAGAACAAGCAAAGAACAAACACGGAGACACCACAAAAGAAGCTAAAGCTACAGCAAAATCTCTGCTCAAAGAACACTACATTTGAAGATTATTCTTAGAGTGTTCATCCCATTAGTTCTTAGCAAGAAATCCTATCCACTAGCATTTTGGCTACCTAAAGCACCAGGATAGATTTCCAGTTGGAACCCTCAAACATTCTTTACCCAAACGCAAGTTAGGTTAAGTCTGTAGAGTGAGAACTCAATAAACATCTCGGCTATCCTTTTTGAAGGATATAAGTCCCGCAGGTTACGTTTGTAGAGTGGGAACTCGATAAACATCTCGGCTATCCTTTTGAAGGATATAAGTCCTGTAGGTTAAGCTTGAGTGGGAACTCGATAAACATCTCGGCCATCCTGAAAATGATATAAGTCCCGCAGGTTAAGTTTGTATGAGTGAGAACTCGGTAAACATCTCGGTCATCCTGAAAAGGATATAAGTCCCGCAGGTTAAAGTAGGTTAAGGTTCCCCTGTGTTAAGGGAAGAGTGGACGTAGGATGGGTTTCGTCTGAACCACTATAAAAAGTCTTGTGTGCATTTACTTGCTTTCTTATTGCTTTACAAAAGTCACACAACTGAGTTTAAAACAACATACATATTGTTGGGATATTTTAGTTTTGATGAATTATGCCAAAACATTATCAACTTGTGTTATTCAAGCTAATTTACAGATAACAAGTTGAGGGGGAACGACAGAACAAATTGAGGGGGAACTGGCGAAATCAGACGTAGATGATCGAGATCAGACGAGGCTGTAGACGAGATTGATCGAGATCAGATGAGTTCCAGAGTTAACTGATGAGCTGAGCAAAATCAGAAGAGAAGAAAAGCTAAGCCACCGATCGGACAATCGATGACCGGATGACTGATCGATGATCGGAAGAGATGCATTTAGCCGATCCGGTGATCGGAAGAGCGCATAAGTGATCGTAAAGAAACCGACCGTAAGATCAAAAGAGAAGGTTGCGATCGGAAGAGGAGCGGATGAGACCGATCGAGATCGACGTGATCGAGATCGATATGAAGATAAGCGGATGATCAAGATCGACGTGATTGAGATCGATGTGCTAAAACCGATATGCTAACCTAATATGCTAACTCGATGTACTAGTCCGATGCAGATAAACCGATATCTTGACTGATAGCTATACCGATCGATCATGAGCCGATCGATCAGAGAGAAGAAATCGATATCGTAAAACCGTAAATCGATACCAGATCGTAAGAGAAGTCATCTCGTCATGTTCATCGAGAATCGAATGCTATCGATGATCGGCCCACTGAAAAGCTAGTGACTCGAGGGTCGATGTCCGGAAGTCAAGAGCCAACTCGCTTAGCCCGAGTGTCAAGATGCCCGACGCATAAGGTCCGGCCAAGAGAAGTCTCGCCAATCAAGAACCTCAAGCTCGACATGACACCAAGGCTCGCATGCACTCGGGGCTCGCCAGATCTCAAGGCTCGATGAGAATCAAGACTCAAAGATGTCTCTCAAGACACCGAGACTCGAGAGAATCTGAATGATTCCAAGGCAAGGAATCGAGGAATATAACCGCGATTCAAATTGACGTGGACCAATGAGAGGAAGACAACCATCCTGGAAAAGCTGCAAAAAGCTACAGAATAGTATGGATTTGAATGTGACTCCTTCCAACGGTAACATTCAAATCCACACTATAAATACAAGTTCTTCCTTCATTATTAAGTGTGGAAGTGTGTGGAAGAGTGTGAAAACACCATTGAAGCTACAGAGCCAAATCATCTAGCATTTCCACCATAGAACACAGAGAAAGAAATACATGTATATATCCAAAAGTGTTCTACCCTAGATCTAAGCACAAATGCCATATCCTAAGCTTAGAGAGATTTTCCCAACCTTAGCATTGAGGCTAAACAAATGTAAGAGAAAATCTCAACCTAGCTGGAAACCAAACAATCTTATACCCAAACCCAAGAGTCGGTTAAGTTTGTAGGTGAGTGTGAACTCGGTAAACATCTATAGGCAATCCCGTGAGGGTGATAAGTCCCGTTTGAGTGTGAACTCGGTAAACATCTGTTGGGTGTTGGACTAACACATTAAACTAAGTCCAGTTGGTTTAGTAGGTGCCCCTGATGATAGGGAAGAGTGGATGTAGGAGTTGGACTCCGAACCACTATAAAATCGTGTGTTCTTTACTGCTTTATGTTTATACTTGTCATATGCATTCTATTATAAGCAAAATAACACACATGAGCTTAAAAACGCAAAAATTGGAATCATTCTGCCCTCACCCCTGTTTTATATGCATCGCTTTGAAATGTTTGCTTCCGCACGCGCAAAATAGGTTTTCAAATCGGGACCTACACATTATTCTAAGTTAAGCTCAGTCTGCATCAAGCAACTGATCTGATCAGATTGACACCTTAGTCAACTGGTTGAAAACTGACTTAAGAATTTGATTGATAAAACTGGTTTTTCACACGGGTAAAAACAAGCTTCCGCACCATTCAGTTAAACTGACAGATATCAAACTAATCTGCCCTCAGGCACTCAGTAAGATTGAACATCAGTCTAAACTGATACACTAGCACTCTGATCGGGTAATCTGCAATTCACACCTGATCAGCACGAAAAGTTTTAAGAAGTCTATTCACCCCTCCCCTCTAGACTTCCACCCTCACAAAACCCGTTCGGGACCTACAAACCAGAATTCATCTGTCATTCAAGGTAAGTGTTATTGTTTTGACTCAATTTTTCTATTTTGATGGAATTTGTGTTGATTTATAATTGTTACGAAAATATTTGTTGGGCATTAAATCAATAGGAAAAGAGTACTGATTTCATTGTTTAATTTATGGAAATTAGGTGGATTTATCTGTTTTTGGAAAATTTGATAATGACCTTGGATTTTGGTTGATTTTTTCCTATTTGATGCTTATTATAAATTTGTTTGATGATTATTATAAGATGTGTTGTTGGCTGTAATGTTGCATGTTGTTACTAATATACTAATAATTTCATTGTTCAATTAAGCTACATTTAGTTGTAGTTGTTAAGTGGATCCTAGTTTATCGTTTAGATATCAGACAATTGATTTTCCCCTTTGAATTTTTTTTGTTAATATTCCAATACATAGTTCCATAGTTTGGAATTTGCAGAATATTGTGTTTAGATATGGCATTTATCTCAGAAGTAGAACTGTTTGATGGCAAAATGAATGCAGTATCAGACCTTAACTTAATAAACCTAGAAAGTGTCAAGTTATGAGTTGTACAATAAATTATTCAAACAAGGGAAAAAAGGGGTTGAATTGAATGATCTAAAGGATGCCTTTGTCAATTCTGATGGAGAGTTGGAAGATAGTTTGAAGTTGGCATTATTGTTGATCGTGTACGGGTTGTTTTTTGTCAAACAAAAGAGGAATTATAAAATTGACATTCAATACTTCCATATTGTAGATGATCTTCAACAATTCAACCAATTTCCTTGGGGCAGACTGGCTTTTGAAATGTTGGTTGATGATTTGCGTGACAATGTGTTAAACTGAAGTCTCATCCCGAAGAATGTAAAAATAAACGAAAAAAATAGGTCGACATGCCAAGAAAGGAAGCCCACGACCCTTGTATGTAAATGACTTTGTATACGCTCTACAGTGTTGGACATTCGAAGCATTGTATTCAAATGGTAGATGATCACTGTCATCCCAGAATGGTCTTTTGGGATTCATTTGTCTTATCAGACAGTTTCAAGAAGTTAGAGCATAACGTTTTGACTGACCACAAAAAAACTGAGACATTTGATGAAAATGTAAGCCTAAGCCTTTTCTCTCTCGTATACAACACAATACTTAAATTTTATTTTTTTTGATTAAAAGATATAACGCATGTGTATAATTATTTTTAACAGAATGTTGTATTTGAAATATTGATACCGTTAGAGTGGGAGAAGAATTCTTTGTCATTTTTAAGTGTTGTGGAGTGGGAAGATAAGATAGGCCTTCATTCAAAAGCAATTGAAAGAGAGCAAAGTCTGAAGAATTTATTTGAAGAAGAAAATATTGTTGGGAGATGAATTTAATATATAAAGAAATATTTTGATTAGATCTCAAAACCCCTGAGTATGACATGTTCAGAATGATATAAGGTAGATTAAAATACAGGTTTCAGTGTAGTTAGTTCAGGAAATATCTACAAAATATATAGTCAGCAGATATCTCTGAGGTTTGTAGGTTAGGCACACACGGAGGGGGAACTCAGTAAGATGGCCAAAGTACATGAAGACTCAGAAGACTTCAGATGAACCTGAATCCAAGATCGTCTTGAGGACTCAGATCAACCTGAAGACCTGACCTGAAGATTATCTACATGAGGACAAATTGACTAAGGAAGTCTTGCACATTTGAATAAATGTTGTCCAAATATTTGATTGCAGACAAAAGGAACTATAACTAAGTGTCTTTTAAGGTTGTCTTAGTTAGAGAGATTGACCTAAAAGAGTCATTTTGTTTGTCTCTATTCATTGAAGTCAAGAACCAATTAGAGAGAGACAACACTGTACTTAGCTGACATAGAAAGCGTCGTGGCACTGAGATGTTAGATGTACTGAGTTCCAGAGTGCAAAAACTTGGTGATTTGCTGCATTGGTTACTTGTTACCCAAACCATGCAAGGGCTTGTTCAAACCCTAATATAGTCGTTTATCACTAATCAAATAAGAAAACCCTTGATGTTATCTCCTCTAACGGATAATTTTTCAAGAGTGACCTTGGTGAGTTGATTATAAATACAAGTAACCTTCACCATTGCAAGGTTACGGGAAATCAAGCAACTCAAGAGCTCATTCGTATTCAAGTTCATACTGTGAAGCGCTCGAAACCCTATGAATTTCCCAAGTGTTTCATCTTTGAAGAGAGCTCATTTACTAAGCCTAGATTTAAGCATATTCAAAGCTTAGTTAGAGATATCCTAGCCTTTTACCTTATGTTTTACTGTAAAAGGATATCTCACCTTAGTTGGAAACCAACAAAAACCCAAACCCTATTATTAGGTAGTTTGTGTGTGTAGTTGTTGGAAAGTGGGAGTTATAAAGAGTGAGTAAGCTGCAGTTGAGTTCAGCTTGAAAGCTCTAGAGAAGAAGTTAGTAAGCTGCTGAGTTCAGTCTGAAAACTTGTGTGTGTTGAATTAGTAAGTTGCAGTGTAGTTCAGCCTAAAAACTCATAGTGGAAAGTTTGTAAGCTGTTGAGTTCAGACTGAAAGCTTGTAGTAGTAGTAGTAGTAGTAGTAGTAGTAGTAGTAGTAGTAGTAGTGAGTTAAGGAATTTCTCTGAGGATTAGAGAGAGTGGACGTAGGAGCTTGAGTCTCTGAACCACTATAATTTGTTGTGTTATTTGCTTTCTGCCTTGCATTATATCATTGCGTATTTTCCTTTCAAAAAGCTTATCGAAGTTTTCGATAATCGATTGGAATCAATCCACTGAATTTGCATTGAACTGGTCACAACCTTAACCACTGATTTACTAAATGATAAATATTTTCAGCAAGATAAAATGAGTATAAACTTAGGGCCTACACATTCTGGACTCTAGATAAGCTAGTATAGATAGTTGTCAAACTGATCAACTCACCTGAGTAGTCAGTAAGATAGTTATCTACTCCAAGCTTATTTGGACTCTGTTTTTAAAACCTCAGATCATTTGGGCTAATCTGAAGCTATTGAAAGCCGCTCAGTGTTATTGTCTCTGTAGACTTTAACTCAGAGCAATTTATGCTTCTCAAGACTATTTCTCAGGACAACCTGACCCACTGATCCCAGTTAAGTGAAAAGTTTAAAAAATCACTGAACACGTGTATTCCCCCCAATACACGTGTAAGACTGGTTTACCCCGGGACCAACAAGTGGTATCAGAGCAGTGGTTCATTTTGACCACTTGTTTTGGTTGCCATAGTCTTGCTTACTGAGAGACTCTGGTGGTCTACTGAATAGATCTTACTGCTGATATCTTTTAAGTCTCATTCATCATGCCTTCTAAGAAACTACCTATGTTCTCAGTTGAGCACTATGATATATGTAGATTAAGAATACAGGCACATTTGTACTCTAAACATGAAAGAATATGGAGAGTTGTGTCTCAAGGACCTTTTGAGTATAAGGTTGTTAATCCTAGATCCACTGATGCTGAAAAAGATGATCCAAGGGATGAATTTCCCAAATATGATGATCAGCTTACTCATGAAGAGAGGAAGTTGGTTAACTTGGACTATATTGCTAAGGATACTCTTTACAACACTATTGATGATGGTGTTATGGGAATGATTTCCCACTGTGACACTGCTAAAGAAATTTGGGACACACTTGCTATTATGTGTCAGGGCACTGATCATATCAAGAAAAACAAACTATCTATGGCTATTGCCAAATTTGATGGTTTAGAAATGGAAAATGGTGAATCCATTGAAAGACTTGAGGTCAGATTCACTAGCATTATGAATGATCTGAATGCTCTTGGGAAAAGATATCCTAAAAGAGAGATTGCTCTGAAAATTCTTAGAGGACTCTCTAAGAAATGGGATATACATGTTGTGGTGATTGAGAACATCAAAGATATTGCTTCTATGCCATATCAACAGGTTTTCTCTGAGTTGAAAGCCTATGAGTTTGTAATTGATAAGAAAACTAAGAAACCTGATAGCAAAGATGATACCTCATCCAACAAAAGTGTGTCTTTCAAAGCTCAGGGAAAAATCTGCAATACTAAAGAACCTAAGATCTCATTTAATAAAAATCAGGATGAAAAAGATGAGACAATTACCCTGATGGCAAGAAGGTTTGAGATAATGAACAGCAGATATGGAAAATACAAAAGATATTACAAGGATACCAGGTACAGGAATAGGAACAACTCAGAAGCTGAAGACAAGTCTACTGAGAAGAAGAAGGACCACAAAACTGAAGGATCCTCATCCAGAAAGAAGGACACAAAGTCAAAGGAAGAAAGTGATCAGGATGATGATACCAGCAGATGCTACAACTACAAGAAGAAAGGTCACTTCCAGTATGACTGTCCTGACTTAAGTTCCAAGGAAAGAAGAGAAAGGCAAGCCAAAAGAGACAAGAAGTACTCAAGCAAAAAGGCTATGGTTGCTGAGGAAGAACGTACTGAAGGAGAATCCAGCTCTTCAGAAGAAATGTTCTCAGATAGTGATAGTGATGATGTCTGCCTTGTTGCTATTGAGGAGGTAAATTCTTCTATCTCAGTTGCTGCTCCTACACAAGCACCTGAGTTGTCAAGTTCTTCTATAACCAGTAATTTTGACCTGATGGGTTCTTTTGAGAATCTGATGAAGGACTATTATGTATTACAAAAACTGTTCATTAAAACTCAAGAGCAGAATGAGGAACTGATTGCTAACAATCTTAAGTGAAAAAATTGTAATGCTGCTGAGATTATTTCTCAATTGATGGGAGTTACTGATGAACTAGATGTTCTGAAAGTACAACTCTCAGAAAAAGAGAAAGTAGTAGATGCCCTGAAAGGAAAGTTAGAGAAATCCACTGAGGAAAATCAGCTTATCAGGACTTAATTCAATGACCTCTTTGAGAAACATGAAACTCTAAAGAAAAGTGAAGATA
This sequence comes from Stenogyne calaminthoides, assembly GCA_037126765.1. Classification (NCBI taxonomy): domain Eukaryota; kingdom Viridiplantae; phylum Streptophyta; class Magnoliopsida; order Lamiales; family Lamiaceae; genus Stenogyne; species Stenogyne calaminthoides. The sequence continues at coordinate 3,629,462 of JBBCBC010000022.1, read as the reverse complement.
GTTTGAGGAGAAAGTTAGCTCTATTGAATTCTGTATCTAATGCAATAGATGAAATTCAGAGTTATCAAAGACCTGTAACTATAAAGGATGGATTGGGATATAATCCAGGGGGAACTTCATATGGTCTTCTGAATTCTGCTTCTTCTAGTGGCACTGAGACTGTGTTTGTTAAACCGGCGTTCGTACTGATCTTCTTATTGAAGAAAAACCCGTGTTTTGGACAAGGGTAAAAGACCTATGGTTTTAGAAAACCTGAAGGTTCAGGAAAGAAAGCCCAAACCTCAGGAAAAGGCTAGAAAACCTGAACACTCAGTAGGAAATCCTCAGGCCAGTACTTCGAAGCCTCAGGCTAAGAATACCAACCTAAAGAAATCTGTCCTGAACCATCAGAGGAATCTTCAGAAGAGAAACACTCAGCCGAGAAATTCTCAACTGAGGAAACCAAGTCCTCAGGTTACTGAAAGACCCCAATTTTAGTATAGGCAACCTAAACCCCACTTGCTAAGGGTAAAGGTTTCCTGAATCCAAGTCATCAGAGACATAGACCAGCTGCACCAAGGCCAAGGCATTGAAACAAGAGGCCTGAACCCAAGAAGAACTCTAAGGCTCATGCTCATGCTAAGGCTGGCACTCATACACAAGATACTTCCAAGGCACCTAGGGTGGTGAATGTATATGTAGATATTTATGGAAGACAAATCAGCCAATCTAAAGTAATTAGAGTTGTGAGACAGATTTGGGTTCCAAAAGGTACAACTATTCTGGTAGGACCCTACACCAAATGGGTACCTAAGGTCTGATTTTGTTTCAGGTGAAGGAGAAGGGCACTGAGTTGAATGAAGACAATATAGCCCTGATGAGTGAAAGTGAAATGACACATGTTGCATGGTATCTGGACAGTGGATGTTCAAGGCACATGACATGATACAAGCATTTGCTCACTGACTTTGTTGAACAGAAAGGCCCTCAGATAACTTTTGGAGACAATTCCAAAGTACAGACTGAAGGATATGGAACACTTGAAGTTGATACTGTTCATATCCATGGTGTATCATATGTGTCTGGTTTAAAGCATAACTTGCTTTCTATCAGTAAATTCTGTGATAAAGGATTCAGTGTTGAATTCTCAAAGAACTTGTGTTATGTGAAAGATAATGTTTCACAACAAGTTTTACTAAAAGAGAAAATGTGTGCTGATTGGAGGCTAACTCCTATGGATACATGTTTAGTAGCTAAGAAAGCTATTGAAACCAGTTGGTTGTGGCACGAAAGACTGAATCACTTGAACTTTAAAGGCTTAAATAAACTTGCAAGACTCTCACTTGTGAGGGGGTTACCCAATAAAATATTCAGTAAAGATCATGTATGTGATGCTTGTTAAAAAGGAAAACAAATAAGAGCATCATTCAAAAGCAAAGTAGAAGTGTCTACTGATAGAATACTTCAGTTATTACATATGGATCTCTTTGGTCCAGTAACACCTGTGAGCACAAATGGCAGGAAATATACACTTGAGGTAGTTGATGACTACTCTAAATACACTTGGGTCATATTCTTACTAAGTAAGAAAGAGACTCAGACAAAACTGCCAGAACTACTGAAAAGACTCAGTAATGAAAAGAATCTGAGTGTGGTCAAAATCAGACCAGATAAAGGCACCGAGTTTATCAACCATATTATATTTGATTATTGTGCAGCAAATGGGATAGCTCATGAAACATTAGCTACAAGGACCCCACAATAGAATGGTGTTTCTGAAAGAAGAAATAGGACATTGAAAGAAGCTGCAAGAACAATGATTGATGAAGCTGACATTCCTAAGAGATTTTGGTCTGAGGCAGTCAACACTGCATGCTACTCTCAGAACAGATCCATGCTAACAAAAAATCAAGGAAAAAAAACATATGAGCTGTGGAATGAAATGAAGCCTCTTGTCTCTTTCTTTCGTGTGTTTGGTTGTAAGTGTTTCATACACAATAATGGTAAAGATCAGTTGAAAACTTTTGATAGCAAAGCTGATGAAGGGATATTCTTGGGATATTCTGAAGTTAGTAAAGCCTTCAAGGTTTACAACTGTAGGACCCCTATTGTGGAAGAAACACCTCTTGTTGTTTTTTATGAATCTACTTGTGTTCATAAGAAACATGAAGATGACTCAGGAGAATTAACTAAGAGAATCACCAAATTAAGTCTGAAGAACAAAAATACTGATAAACCATCCATTGAGCCTGAAAAGAAGAAGCCCATCATATTCTATGAATGGAGTGAGTCAGACTCAGATAAAGAAACTCAGGATGATGATACTCAAGCTGGTGAAACTCAGGCTGAAACTTCTCCACTGAAAGAAAGTCAACACACTGAAGCTGACCAATCTGGACAAACCCCAGTTCAGACTCAGGTATGTAATGCCGATGAGGATTTGGTCACAACTGAGGCAAACTTTCAATCTATCAACCAATGGGGAACAAATGTCCCTGATAATGTTCTAAATGAAAACTTCCCTGAGGAAGATTATTCCCTTTCTCCTTTCTTGTTGTTCCCTGAATTTAATGATATGCTTAAATCCACACACAAGCATTTCATCAAACACTTAGAGTGCATCAAGTTCATGATCTCTAAATTAGCATAAAATGCAGAATTTTGACATATGGTGGATGATGGCATAAAAGAAGAAATACTTGCTAACCTTACTTGTGGAAATCGTAAGGTCGTGTCCTCTTGGTAATTCTGCAATTTTTTGAATTTGTTTGAGCATCCCTTTTGGCCAACGATTGTCTTTTGTCATTGGGTCGTACACTACAATATTTCGGTTGTGGATGTTTAGCTGGTAAAGCACGAAATGATTCTTCCCGAAATTTGCAACACCATAAACTTTATCTGCCTTTGACCAGTGTAAGTTATGGCCATCATTTTTCAGCTCTCCCGTTATGCACTTCACAATTTCCTCATCAACGGTCCACCAATCCCAATTTTCATTTTGTTTTTTGCTTGATGGCCAACTGGTGTACATGTCTGCTAACTTTTTCTGTTGACAAAATCGTTAAAACGTATAATATTAACAATTTACTTGTGCTGAATAATTGTATTTAATCAACATAACATACCTAGAAAAAGTTTTCAACCACAGTCCAGTCTTTGAGGAATTTGTTAGGCCACAACTTGGACTTTTGTACGGCAAGAAGAAGTAGTGAATCAATTTGCTGTAAATTAACCATTAACCCAACTCAGTGTTTAAACTATTCATATAAAATAATGGATATTTTTCAAATAATAAGGCCATATATATATATATATATATATATATATATATATAACTTACTTCCTCATTTAGACATTGACCAGCTAATCCACCACAACAAGTTGATGGAAGGGAGTGTTGTATAATGTGCATCAAGTTCCTAGAATGTTTGGTGATGGGTCGTGAACTTGATCACGTTGATGCGGAAATGTGTGGAATGTTTAGAAAAGCATTTTGTGTCGAGCTGTTTGCCAATGAGGACAAATGTGGTTGTTGAATATTCAAACAACTAATATACTTTGTTAAATGGTACTTCGTATGCCCAGTCTGGGAATTTGCCAACAACTCTTTCATAACATTTATGCAAACTAGAATCCTTAATGTGAGTACGTTATTTACGATATTGAGAGTTAATGATGAGTTTAAAAAATAGACTGAATAATATGTTTAAGATATACCGTGCCAACACTTAATAGATAAAAGCCAACACTATGCTGACACAACTACCAACATCTTCAGCCCGTTAATATATAGATTACTTTTCAAAAAAATGCTCATTCACCAATACGTTATGTTATCTTTCTTAACTAAATCCTTATCCTTTATAATTGACAAACTTTGTTAAATGACATGAAAGATTATTCAAATAAACGTCATCAATAATAAATAATTTATAAAATCCACTTATTAAAAGTTCCAACATCCATGGTTCAGCACTATAAAAAATGAATATAAATAATTAAACGTTGACGAAATGTCATGTTTAAATATACCGTGCCAACACTTCATGAATAAAATCCAACCAAATGCCAACACAACTTCAAACACCTTCAGCCCGTTAGTATATATATTACTATTCAAAAAATTGCTCAATCACCAAGACATTATGTTATCTTAACTGAATCCTTTATAATTGACAAACAATTCGTAAAATAAATGACATGAAAGATTATTCAATTAAACCTCATCAATACTAAATAATTGATAAAATTCACTTATAAAAAGTTCCAACATCCATGGTTCAGCACAATAAAATGAAGATAAATATTTGAACTATGACGAAATGTCATGTTTAAATATACAGTGCCAACACTTCATGGATAAAAGTCAACACTATGCCGACACAACTGCCAACACCTTCAGCCCGTTAGTATATACATTTCTCTACAAAAAATTGCTCATTCACCAATAAGTTATGTTATCTTAACTAAATCCTTTATAATTGACAAACTTCAGTAACTGACATGATAGATTATTCAAGTTAACGTTGTCAATATTAAATAATTGATAAAATCCACTTATTAAAAGTTCAAATATTAATGGTCCAGCACAATCAAATATGAAGATAAATGTTTAAACGTTCAGAAGTGTCGTGTTTAAAAAATTTCGTGCCAACACTTCAAGAATAACAGCCAACACTATGCCGACACAGCTGCCAACCCCTTCAGCCCGTTCGTATAATCATTTCAATCATACAACGACAGGTTTTGGACATTTCCTCTTGGTATGACCAGTTCCCCGACACAATGAACACCTGCGAGCTTTAGGTTGTTTAGGCGTTACCTCAACATTGCATGACTCTGCATCTTCCACCATCGTAACAATTGGAACATGTATTTTACATGAAGCGCTGTTGTGGTCTGTGCCTTTACAAATCGAACAAGAACGTGTCTTCTTCTTCTTCTTCTTCTTCTTCTTCTTCTTCTTCTTCTTCTTCTTCTTCTTCTTCTTCTTCTTCTTCTTCTTCTTCTTCTTCTTCTTCTTCTTCTTCTTCTTCTTCTTCGATGATGATGATGATGATGATGATGAAGACTCGAGTGCTGATCGTATTCTTCCTTCTTTTGGACGACCTGCTTTCTTGGGGAAAGGAGGAGCCTCGCATGTAAAAAATTTTATGTGATCAGGCGTTACCCATTCATCCGGGGAAGGTACGGGCATTATCGTATCATTCCACATTCCTTGTACACGATCAACTTTATAAAAATCATCAACAAATAAACTGATAAGGTAACCTGCATGCCTATGGCAAAACATAGAGGTTATGTTCAAAATAACATACTAATATATAACAAAAGAACATAAAGATTCATTCTTCCTAACTTATTACCTGATTGCAGCAATTGCATGTGTACAAGGAATACCTTATAACCGAAAAAATCAACAATTGCATTCACAATTGGCCAGATCAACTATGTGACTCTTAGTACCATAAACAATACGATACCGACGTTTTATAATTGTTGTAACATGAAATAATCCAACCATGTGAGGCGACTTTCCACCATATACGTGTCATTGGGGACGACTTCGCTTGGGTCACGTAGGCCGCAAGGTGACTCAAAAGATTACGCAACTCTCGAGGCAACTTGGAAGAATGTGAAGATCGCACGACAACTTGAAAGATCATACAGGTCGGAGGTGACTTCGGTTCGAGGTCGGCTAAGGGATAAATATGGAAGAGATAAGGTTAGTTAGTGGTGCGGATATCGCGGGATGTAAGCAAGGTATGTGTATCCGGAAGCGAGAATCACGGGCTAACCCAGAAAACCCTAGTCTTGGCGGCTGGAGCTCTAGCAAGTCCACGGAAGAAGCCCATGAGAAGTCTTAACCTAATTCTTCGTCTATATATACTTCATGTATCATTCTTTGTAAAGGGGAGAACAGTTCTAGACTATTAGGCAAAAAAAGTAATAAAAGAATCCTGGCTTGGGCGCCCCCAGACGTAGTTTTATTCAAAAGACGAACTGGGTAATCAAATTCCGGTGTTGCTTGTGTGATTTATCGTTGTTTATTCATCTTGTTTGATCATTGATATTTGTTGGCCGTGAGTTATAAACCGGGCACAACAATAAGCACATTAAAAGTATATTTATCAGCAATCGAAGTGACGCTGGACAAATGAGCAGCGACCCTTGAACATAATACACTACCACTGGTATTGACTTCAGTTGATCGAATATGAAACCATTCTTGAATGACACTTCTAATACTTTCCAAAACATACACAATAGGTTTTCCACGTGCCCACTTCAGACATTTATTCCAAGATTCAGCAGCATTAGAAGTCATGAACTCGTATCGTCTTGTCTTACAATGCACTTGGGACCACCTCTCAGGTTTTGTATTTTCAAAAGTCTTAATGATCTTGCCATTGTCAATGCGTGCAAGGGAACCCATATTTCTAACAAAAGTATTTCAATGCGATTAATATAAATTATATAATAATGCAACACAATATATATTGGAAATATAAATATATATAACAATAACAACATAATTGATCTTTCTTTTACTTACTTCCTGTATTTGGAGGGACAGTGCTCATATGCTGTTGACTTGTAAATTTGTACAACTTTTTTACCATACGAAGCTATCTTCTTTTGAAGGTGGAAATAACACAATACATATGTTTCTCGAGGAAAAACAGTCTTCACAGCGTGGATTATGGATTTGTGTTGATCGGAAACAATCAACAAATCTTTGTGATGATCATGTCCAATTGCATCTTTTAATCTATCTAAAAACCAAGACCATGACTCATTATTCTCCAAATCCCCAACACCTTTAGCAATTGGAAAGACATGATGATTGCAATCATGGGTTACTGCTACAACAACCACTCCCTTATACTTTCCTTTCAGATTTGTCCCATCAACAACAATCACAGGCCTACCACAATTAACAAACCCTCTAATTGATGCACGAAGCGTATAAAAAACATACTTGAACTTGCCTTGTTCATCAGTTTCGATCTTTGTAAAGGTATCTGGATTCACAACCTTCAGCTCATGCAAATAAGCTGACAACATTTTAAAGGAACCATCAAAGTCATCGTAAACCATGTCATCAGCCATATGTTTGCTAGTCAACGCCTTACTGTATGATATATCCAAACCATGTTTTATTTTCAAATCCTTCAAAATTGATCTAGGCAACTTTGCGATTACTGGGTCTTGTTATCCTGCAGCATAGAATGACGCGATTACTTTGGCGGGCAACTTTCGTCGAGAGGTTTTATCTGGATCATTTAGACATGTGTGACATTTGAACTTCGAAATACAAAAAAAATCATTTTTCCCAATACCATGAAACAAAAACTCACAATTTGGATACTTGCATTTCAAAAACCATCGACGTGGATCATATTTTTTTCACGGTACTCAACTTTATTTAGCATATGGTAAATTCCAACCGAAATGCACATTTCTAATTTGCTAGTAAACGTGTTGTCTAAACTGATTATGTCGGGTACCCCATTAGGGATTTTAGTAGTGCTATCCTCTTTATTTACACTAGGAAATGTGGAAGGTGATGGTATACCTGGGAGGATCCACGGACGCTTTGCATTTGGGGTATGCATTTCCGGATCAGTAAGTGAGCTAGGCACATTCTCAAAGGATTCGTAATTAAGAGAATCATTTGATGAATCAGAACTTGAATCACCCGTATCATCATCACTATCCACAAACTTATTGTTACAATTACTAGGGATAAAATCTTCATCGGCTACATTGATGTCATTTGAAAACGAGGGCATATCAAATATGGATTGTTGATGTGTAGTTAATGTGTGATTTTCCTGAGGAGTATCTGATAAATTCTCAAATGACTCGAGGTTAAGAGAATCATCCGACGATTGCTCACTTGAACCATCCATATCAACATCATCAATGTCAGCTAACTTTTCCTTTTCTTCAGAATCAAGGATGTCATTAAAATGACTATGATTCAGTTTTGCACGCTTCATAGCATCGAATGTCTCAAGAAAATGAACAAAGCCCACCTCTCTTGTGGTTGGGAATTTTGAACAACTACCCACAATAACATCATCCTCATGATGCACGGAATCCAGCTCATCAATTTTACGGGACATGAAAATCTCAGGTGTCTGAGAAGATCTTAATAAGCTATCCAAATCTTCATCATTTGTTATAAACTTTCGCCATGGATTACCATGCAAAGAAATAATGTCAAAAAAATGATGTTCATCTAAATTCAAATCATTTTTTTAACCTTGATCACAGATCTGGAAAGCGGTCTGCACACCGCCTGCGTATGATTTACCATCTCATTTTCCTTTACAATGTATGTGTTAGTGTTAGTGTCCTAGAGACAATCCATTGTAAGGACATAATACTCAGATAATATTAAGTTTTGGTTTAATATTATTATTTATTTAATATTAAATATATAGCGTTGCACTTATTAGAATATTATATTTGATTGTTTGCATTTGTTCTTATCTGTGTTCCCTTGAGTCACTACTGTCATTGAGTGTGTGAGAACTCAGATGACTTAAGCGTGATTCTCAAATAGCCCCAATCGAGGATCATCAAGAATGGGATATTGATGATGCAATGGAGATTGGTGTGCGATCTGCATCATACTCTTAGAGAGTGTAGTAAGATCTCACTTACTACTAGATACTAAGTATCTCATGATGGATGCACAAAATACCTTAGAGAGTATTCGTATGCCCATCCGAGAAACTGTTTTATGTAGTTCCACTATATGTGTCTACGGGTGTCTCGGTTAGTGGGAGCGATGCGATACTCCTTTGACTTGAGGTCAATACGCACGACATGTGTGGAGTGATGAACTTTGACCATGACCGACGCTTGCACCCTTCCATGGCTAGATATGGCTTGGATTGGGTTCATCACGAAGTGCATGTGCGTGGTAGTTGAGCCAAGAAAAGGATTCATTCCTCAAAGTGGATTTAGAGAGAATACTCATTTTCTCATCATAATTAGATCAAAGTCATTGGCCAATGCACGTCAACTTGGACTTTGTGGCCAAGTGTGACACGAGTGATCAATTAGTGATTAGAGATAAATTTATTTAGTTATTTGAATAGACACTTCATCATGTTCAAGACTAATTGAGTATTCGTGAATGAAAGGAGGAAATCGCTATAGCCCATGTTACAGTTACATGTAGTTGCACGTTTCTCGCACGTACCTCATATATTGAGAATATCTGATTTATTATCTAGGGTTCAATTAAGACCGTTAGTTTGACTAATCGCTTGATATATGAGGGCCTATGGGTCATACAACAAGTAGTTCCCTTTTACAGATTACAGTTGGTTGATTAAATGTTAAATTTGATTTAATATTTAATTTATGGAGAATTAATTAATAATGGATTAATTTGGAATTAATTTTTATTAATGTTTAACTAAATTGGATTTAATTAAATAGGAATTCCCAATAATAATATATAGAATATTATTGTAGGATTTAATATATATATGGAAATAAATCGTAGAGATTTGACATATATGGGAATTAAATCCGTAGAGATTTTATATGTAGGAAATAAATCTAAGAGATTTATTCAAATAAAGATTAGGAGTTTTATTTCCTAATCAGGTTAGCTTAAGATTTAAGCTGGGACTCTCCTATATATATGAGCTCTTGGGAATCCATAAAACGGTTGTTCAAATTCTCTCCATAAAATCTAGAGTTAGAATTTTCCTAGTAAATTCATCTTGGGATTCAACGCTGGCAAATCTATGCAAGTTTGTGAACGGGAATTACGTGGATACCAAAGTTGAGAAATCTACTCTTGAATTATTGTAAGATTTCTTGTTATGTTTATTCGTAATCGTTTATGCAATTATATGTTCGTTATTGGTAAACTGTTTAATTCTGTTGCGCATGTATTACGTGTTTACGTGCCTCTAAATTCCAACAGTGGTATCAGAGATCCAGGCTCTTGTTTTTAATTGCATATTAAAACTGATTTTAATTAAAAAAAATTAAAACCTGGAGCACGGTTTTGATGGACAAAAACCGCACCCCCTTTGTTATTTTATTTGGTCGCTCGACTTCGTCCCCTTCGTCCCAAAATTAGGGTTTCCCCTTTGGGGATTCGCCGCTGCACTGCATGTCTCACCCCCTTCGACCGGGTGCTATGCCACGTCGCTGAAGGCCGGCGCTAGGCGCCATGCCTCGCGATGCGTGCGGAAGCCCGCGGTGCGAATCATGACCCCGCTCCTCTGCTAATCGTCTTCGAGACGCTTGCCGTTCCGCCTCTTTTCACGGCGGTGTGCCTCCCTCTGTTTCGGCTCATTCGTGGCGATGCGCCACCGATTCGTTCCGATTTAGGGTTTTCTTTGCTTGGGCGTCTTCGAGGCTTGATCGGTGTGTCCATCTCGATGCGTCTAAAGGCGGTGTGCCGCCGACTCGATCGTCTTCCTCGTCTCGCTCTGGTTTCGAACTAGTTCGATTAAGGGGTAGCGGCTCCGCGCGCGCCCCTTCCGCTATGCTCTCGTTCACGGCGGCGAGTCGCCTGCACACGAAGAGCAGCGGTGGTGACTCGCACCTGTTCGAGCGGCCGTGCTCGTCGAGTCGTTTCGCCTGTTTCCGTCGCCCCTATTTTTCGAACATGAATCTGTACAATTTTGTTTTTTGGTTCTTGGTTCGATATAATGGGATTAATTAATTAGATTGATTGTGATAAAAATGATATTCTGGAATTTGGATGATTTGTACAATTTTTTCGGATTGGATTCGATTTGTAATGGTGATGATGTAGGAGGGCTGTTTTGCAAATTCGATTCGGGACAGGCCCTCCCTTGCAAATTTCAGAAATTGCTCCTGAGCCCCCGGAAATAAAATAATTAAAATTTAATTTTTGGAACTTTATTAGATTTAATTCTGAAATTAAAATTGGTTGGACCAAGACGATTAATTGGATTAATCATATTTAATAATCTTAAAATTGAATTTTTTTTAAATGAATTTAAAATTCGATTTTCTAAAAGATTTATTAAAACTCACTGTTAACTTGTTTACTCGTTTAAATTAGTTAACGCAATTTAAGTTTGCATTATAACTGTTCGGGTAGGAGGCGCCCAATATTTGTTGGACCGTATTAAATGCTTGGGTAGACGGCGCCCAAATATTTGTTAGTCCATAATTGCTCAAATGTGACTTAGATATCATGATGGATCTCGATTAAGCAATTAATACCCCGCCTTTAAAAATGTTCCACTCCAAAATATGATTTTCTCATTAATTTGATAAGATGTCTTCCATCAAAGTTAAAAGTAAACCGGAGATTTCGTTCCAATGAGTACTTAATGACCCTCTTCTTTTGCTTGAATCTACATCAAACGGGACTTTTATAGGGACATATAATTTCGCCGTTTTATGGTTGTAAACCAACTTAACTTTATTTCGCTAGCCTCATGCAAACAAAAAGGGTAGGGACATCAGTCGAACTAGGTTCGACAAACTAGGAATTGCAGATTTGTAATTGGTTTGGAGACCTACCAGTTATGCTATTGTAATGATCAGCCCTCGCTGGGATTATGATAGTAGTAATGTGGATCCTGTTCCATTATGATTTATATTAGATATATATTTGTACTTTTCCGATGAGGTCATTAAGTATGTTAAAATAATGGAAACAAAATAAATTTAAAGGCCATATTTATTTTGATTGCTGAATATTGATCATATGAATTATGTGTTTTAATTCCCATTTTATTTTATTTCTCTAGGATTGTTGAAATGAACAACTTGTCATTGAGAAGCCTTTTGGAAATGAACAAATTGGTTGGGCCAAACTTTTTCGACTGGCATCGAAACGTTCGTTTGGTGCTCAGGAAAGAAAAGATTGAGTACATGTTAGACACGTCATTCCCTACTACCCCGGAGACTGGTACTGAAGAGGCTGAGGCGTTTGACGCTGCATCTCAGAAGAAGCATCAAGAGGATGCTTCCCAGGTTCAGTGTGTTATGCTACTCGGGATGACTCCCAAATTGCAAGGGCAGCAAGAGAAGATGCTTCCCTTTGAGATGATCAAGCATCTGAAAGATCTCTTTGATTATGAATCTCGTTCCGAGATTTATGAAGTGATGAGAGATCTGTTTAGATATTGATTGTCTGAGGAAGGGAAGTTTTCTCCTCATGTGTTAAAGATGATTGGGCTGAGAAACTTGGTCATCTTGGCATTGAGCTCAAGATCAATGTTGCTGTTTATGCCATTCTTCAGTCACTTCCCGATTCATATTCGAGTTTCAAAGTAAACTTTAATATGAATAAGACGTAATCGACTATGCCCGAGCTACATAACATACTAAAGACCTTTGAGTCTTCCACTTCTAAGGAAAAACCCGTGCTCATGGTGAGTGCCTCTACTTCTTCTACTCCTAAAGGAAAGAAGAAGCGAAGGGGCAAGACAAAGAAAGGCTCCAAGCCAAGCCCAAAGGTGGAATTCAAAAGAGGGAGAGGGTGGACAAGGATGTATGCCTCCATTGCTAGTGAAGGGGCATTGGAAGAAGGACTGCAAGGTTCTAGCTGCTGAAAAGAAGACACAAGGTGTCTCAGCCACTGGAACAAGTATGTTTGTTATTGAGATAAACATGTCCACAAATGATATAACTACAGGGTATTAGATACCGGTTGTGGCTCACACATTTGTACAAATGTGCAGTGTCTCAAGGATAGCAGGGCAGTTAGGCTGGGTGAAGTCGCTTTACACGTTGAGAATGGAGCAAGAGTTGTTGCTGAACGTGTTGGCGTTTACGTTTTAGATTTACCATCTGGTTTTAGACTTGAACTGAATAATTGTTATTTTGTTCCTTCTATTACCCGCAATATTATTTCTATTCCGATGTTGGATATTGAAGGTTTTTCCTTCCATTTTGCAAACAATAATTGTTATTTTTCGCTTAATGGTGATGTGTATGGAAATGCTCCTTTATCTAATGGTTTATATTTTTTACATTGTGGACATAACATTCTTAATATACAAAATAAAAGACTCAAACTTAGTAATCATGAAAACCCGACTTTCTTGTGGCACTGTAGACTTGGTCATGCAAATGAGAAAAGAATCGCAAGGTTAAGAAAGTTGGACTACTTAGCCTCATTCGACTTTGAGCCTTATGAAAACTGCGAATCTTGTCTTAAGGGCAAAATGATCAACAAACCCTTTTCTAGGAAAGGGGTTCATGCCAAAGAAGTTCTAGAGTTGATCTACAGTGATGCTTGTGGACCATTACCCACTCTAGCTAGGGGTCACTTTGGCTGCTTCATAACTTTTACTGATGATTTCTCTAGGTTCGGGTATGGGTATCTGATGAAACACAAATCTGAATCTTTTGAGAAGTTCAAACAGTGTAAAGCTGAAGTAGAGAAGCATCTTGGTAAGAGTATTAAGAATATTCGATTAAATCGAGGAGGATAATATCTTAGCCATGAACTCACTAATTATCTGAAGTTGCATGGAATCCAATCACAATGGACTCCTCACGGCACACCCCAAATGAATGGAGTGTCCGAGAGGAGAAACAGAACCTTGTTGGACATGGTAAGGTCCAAGATGATCTTTTCCTCTCTTCCAACATTCTTATGGGGATACACACTCCAAACCTCAATCTACATTCTGAATATATGATTCCATCTCTATGGCATGGCAAGAAGCCAAATTTCTCTCACATGAGAATGTGGGGTTGCCCCGCGTTTGTGAAGAAAATGCTCACTGATAAGTTGGAATCAAAATGTGAAAAGGGTTACTTTGTGGGATATCCTAAGGAAATTAGAGGATATTATTTCTATCTCCCTGAGAAACAAACAGTGATTGTTTCTAGGCAGGCCAAATTCCTTGAAGAAGACTATGTCTTCAAGGAACAAGGCCGTAAGTCGATGGAACTTGAAGAAATTCAATAACCAAAAATTAACAAGGAGACCGATGTCTTGTCAAAGCAACATGACAAAGAATCAGTGGGAGTATTCAGCAGCTCACATGGTGGAAGTTTATCACTAAGTGATCCTCTTTCAGCCAGTGGGAGCGTAATTGGAGTTGCATTGCCCGAGCAACAAACTCCAAGTAGGAAGAATGAGAACAACATAGTTCAAACTCCCGCCCAAGAGGTATCCGAAAGTGCTCAGGGAGCATCCGGAAGTGTCTCTCTTGAGGCCTCCTCGGTCGACGATGAAATCGCTGCACCATAAAATTTTCACGATCAGAATGTGCAGCCTGAACAACCACAACTGCGTAAGTCCACTAGAGTTCGTAATCCCCCCACTAGATATTATGGCTTCCTCGTAGAGGAGCATGATGACGTGGAGATCCCAGATAAAGACGAACCTAGAACTTACACTAAGACAACATTAGATGTTGACTTAAAGAAGTGGCATGAAGCCATGAAATTCGAGATGGACTCGATGTACGTCAATCAAGTTTGGGACTTGGTTGAGTTTCCGAAAGGGATTAGACCCATAGGTTGCAAATGGGTCTTCAAGCGCAAGACTGATGCAAATGGCAAAGTACAAACCTACAAGCCTAGGTTGGTGGCGAAATGTTATAGTCAACGCGAAGGCATTGACTACGACGAGACTTTCTCATCGGTTGCTAAAATCAAGTCCATTCGAATTTTACTTGCGGTAGCAGCACATCTAGATTATGAAATTTGGTAGATGGACGTCAAAACAGCTTTCCTAAATGGTAACATTGATAAGGAAGTGTTTATGACTCAACCTGAAGGTTTTATATCAAAGTCAAAATCTAATCTTGTGTGCAAGCTTAAACGATCCATTTATGGATTGAAGCAAGCTTCTAGGAGTTGGAATATCCGTTTTGATGAGGCTGTCAAATCATTTGACTTCATCAGAAACTTGGAAGATCCGTGCGTCTATCGAAAATGCAATGGGAAGAATATTGTCTTCATAGTTGTGTATGTCGATGATATGGGAAACAATATCCCACTCATGTAGTCCGTGAAAGAATGGTTGTCAAAGACCTTCCTGATGAAAGGATCTTGGTGAAGCCTGCTACATCTTAGGGATCAAGATCCATAGGGATAGATCCAAGAAGATGTTGGGGCTGTCACAGTCCACCTATGTAGACAAGGTGTTGAAGCGATTTGCGATGGAGAACTCTAAGAGAGGTTCTCTGTCGGCATGCCATCAACTTCTAATTTCATGTCTTAAGCAAATGCACAAAGAGAATGGTTGAGGTAGAATTTCATAATGGTGAATCAGAAGCTTTTACTTAGCGTGATCTATCTTTACCGAAGTCAGAGTATCGTAGGTATAGAGGTATAGCTACTCGGATAAAGTTGTCTAAAAAGGATTGTTCTTCTATAGACGTTGATATCCAGCGCATGAAGGATATACCATATCATCTGCAATTTGATCCATCATGTACGCTATGACCTGCACTAGGCCAGATGTGGCCTTCGCTGTCAGCACCACTGGTAGATACCAACAGAATCCGGGTGAACCTCACTGGATTGCTGTCAAGAACATTCTTAAGTACCTCACACGTACTAAAGATTGCTTTCTGGTCTATGGAGGACAATCAGAGCTGGTTGCCACTGGCTATGCCGACGCAAGTTTCCAATCTGACTGTGATGATTATAAATCTCAGTCAGGCTGTGTGTTCACTCTCAATGGTGGGGCGATTAGTTGGAATAGTTCCAAACAAGATACTACCGCGGATTCAACAACCAGAGCTGAGTACATTGCTGCAGCAGAAGCTACCAAGGAAGTTGTCTGGATAAAACAGTTCTTAAGTGAACTAGGGGTAGTTCCGAGTGTCAGCAGTCCAATAAAGTTATATTTTGACAACACTGGTGCGGTTGCGCAAGCTAAGGAACCATGATCCAATAACAGAAACAAGCATGTACCGAGACGTTATCACTTGATAAGAGAGATAATCGTTAGAGGAGAGATAGAGTTAGAACGTGTACCCACAGAAGATAATTTGGCTGATCCTTTCACCAAGGCTTTGAGTGTTCATGTACACACTAGACATTTTGATGGTCTAGGGTTAGACATGTTGGTGATTGGCTCTAGTTCAAGTGGGAGATTGTTAGAGTTAGTGTCCTAGAGACAATCCATTGTAAGGACATAATACTCAAATAATATTCAATGTTGGTTTAATATTATTATTTATTTAATATTAAATATATGGCGTTGCACTTATTAGAATATTATGTTTGATTGTTTGCATTTGTTCTTATCTGTGTTCCCTTGAGTCACTGTTGTCATTGAGTGTGTGAGAACTCAGATGACGTAAGCGTGATTCTCAAATAGCCCCAATCGAGGATCATCAAGAATAGGATATTGATGATGCAATGGAGATTGATGTGCGATCTGCATCATACTCTTACAGAGTGTAGTAAGATCTCACTTACTACGAGATACTGGGTATCTCATGATGGATGCACAAATACCTAGAGGGTATTCATATACCCATCCGAGAAACTGTTTGATGTAGTTCCACTATATGTGTCTACGGGTGTCTTGGTTAGTGGGAGCGATGCGATACTCCTTTGACTTGAGGTCAATACGCACGACATATGTGGAGCGATGAACTTTGACCATGACCGACGCTTGCACCCTTCCATGGCTAGATATGGCTTGGATTGGGTTCATCACGAAGTGCATGTGCGTGGTAGTTGAGCCAAGAAAATGATTCATTCCTCAAAGTGGATTTAGAGAGAATACTCATTTTCTCATCATAATTGGATCAAAGTCATTGGCCAATGCATGTCAACTTGGACTTTGTGGCCAAGTGTGACACGAGTGATCAATTAGTGATTAGAGATAAATTGATTTAATTATTTGAATAGACACTTCATCATGTTCAAGACTAATCGAGTATTCGTGAATGAAATGAGGAAATCCCCAGATCCTAAGATGTCTCAGACTAGGCTTGCGCCCGGTCCACAACTCTCTAGAGGTTTTGGGAACCGATTTGGATGACACTAAATTCATAAAATAAGCCGACGTTTCAAAGGCATGACCCCAAAACGACTTGGGTAGATTTGTATAACTCATCATGGATCTGACCATTTCTAAGAGTGTTATGTTTCTTCATTCTGAAACCCCATTTATTAAGGGTTTCCAGGTGCAGTTAACTGGGAACACAATACCCTCGTCTGACAGGTAGTTCAAAAACTCATCATTGAGGTATTCGCCTCCACGATCAGATCGTAGAAACTTGATACTCTTTTCCCTATGATTCTCCACTTCGGCTTTGAACTCTTTGAATTTATCAAAGGTTTTGGATTTGTGTTTCATGAGAAAAATGTACCCGAACCTTGAGTAATCATCGATGAAATAGCCCATGTTACAGTTACATGTAGTTGCATGTTTCTCGCAACGTACCTCATATGTTGAGAATGTCTGATTTATTGTCTAGGGTTCAATTAAGACCGTTAGTTTGACTAATCGCTTGATATATGAGGGCCTATGGGTCACACAACAAGTAGTTCCCTTTTACGGATTATAGTTGGTTGATTAAATGTTAAATTGGATTTAATAGTTAATTTATGGAGAATTAATTAATAATGGATTAATTTGGAATTAATTATTTTTAATGTTTAATTAAATTTGATTTAATTAAATAGGAATTCCCAATAATAATATATGGAATATTATTGTAGGATTTAATATATATGGAAATAAATAGTAGAGATTTGACATATACGGGAATTAAATCCGTAGAGATTTTATATGTAGGAAATAAATATAAAAGATTTATTCAAATAAAGATTAGGGATTTTATTTCCTAATCAGGTTAGCTTAATATTTAAGCTAGGCCCCTCCTATATATATGAGCTCTTGGGAATCCATAAAACGGTTGTTCAAATTCTCTCATAAAATCTAGAGTTAGAATTTTCCTAGCAAATTCATCTCGGGATTCAACGCTGATAAATCTGTGCAAGTCTGTGAACGGGGATTACGTGGATACCAAAGTTGAGAAATCTGCTCTTGAATTACTGTAAGATTTCTTGTTATGTTTATTCGTAATCGTTTATGCAATTATATGTTCGTTGTTGGTGAACTGTTTAATTCCGCTGCGCATGTATTACGTGTTTAATTGCCTCTAAATTCCAACAGTATGAACAAATATTTTCTTCCAAACATCTACAATATGTTGAAGAGTAGTGAGAATGTATCAAAAAATTAAACTTTATAAGGTTTACAAATATTAGCTCCAAACCATTACAAAAGCAACAATACAATATCTTTACAGTTGTAGGTCCTTTTGTGTATATTTTAAATATGTAATTATCATTCTAATATAAATTATGCAGTCTTGTGTCATTTATGCAATGGACTATAACAAATCTTCGTTTTCAAGATTATCAACTGTTAATAATTACACTATAAACAGTTCTAAAGAACATTAGCCCAACTTAAACAGAATTATATACATTCTAAAGTGTATACATTTCAGTCTAAACAGTAATACTTTAACATAGAACAATAATTAATTCACTGGACAATATATACCTATATCAATTCTGTTCTAAATTGTAAATACCCAAATGTGTTGATAAGAAGAATATAAAATGTTGTGAAAACCTGTAAGTAATCTGAAACTTAATTAGTTGTATCCACTCATACCTTTCAATTGATAAACTGATACATTTCATTCTATTTTCGCGCATGAATGACCAATTAAATAATCAAATATGTTCAACTATCTGTTGAATTAAATCTTCTCACATTTAATGCCCAACAAAACTAATGTCCAATTCAATACCCAATAAATTTAATGCCCAACACAATTAATGCCCAATTAAATGCCCAAATATGTTCTCGCATTAAATGTTCATAATTATTTCAAATACAGAAATGCCCAAGGAAATCAATATAAATACACAAAAACATTGAGTCAAAACCTATAATATATATATATATATATATATATATATATATACTTACATTATCTGGACTGGGTTCTCGGTTCTTCGAAATCGTAAGAAATATCGCCGCCGAAAATAGGTTCCCTGTTCACACTGTCGCACTCAACCCAGGTGGAAATAGAATGTGTTTAATCCGATGAAGGGACGACACCGGCGGCCAGGCAATTTCCGGCAATAGAGGAATGGAGAATAACAAATGGAGAATAACAGATGAAGAACAAATGAAGGATTTGTGAATTTTGCAAAAATTTTTTCATTTTCTTTTTTTTGATCGGACAAAGTTAGTTGTTAGTAGTTAGTACACCAAACACCCAAATACTCCACAAATTCACCAAGCCACCTTATAACTCCCATACTCCAATTCGTTCCCGAAGGGAATTGAACCTGGGTCTCCCACTCAATTGAGGAGCCCATTGGCCAGGTGGCTAAGCACCTAGTTAAAAGGAAGAATTGTAAAATAAAGATTTTTTTTTTCACCTGGTTAATACTCCAATTTTTTTTTCATTTAGTTTCGTTTGTGTGTGTGTTTGACTATGTGTAATTGAGTTTTATGATTAGTGTAGGGTTGGACAATGGGTAAGACTAGGTTTGGAAAATGGGTTAGTGTAGGTTTGGAGGATTAGTAAGTTTTGACTTTTTAAATTGATGAAATACATATTAAGGGGCAAAAGGTACTCACCCCTAAAGGGCAAAAATGTTTTTTTTCACCAAAAGAGGGCAAAAATATTTGGTCACCTCAAATTTTGGGCAAAAGGAGGTATTTTCACTTTAATTTAGTATTTTATATGTTATGTTATTTTAAAAGTACAAGATTAAACTCAAGGGATAAGATACAATTGTATATGTAACCTCAAATTCAAGGAATTAACCCTAAATGGATTTTTGTGTAGAAGTAATTCATATAACTTTTTTTATTTGAACAAATACTTCAAGGGTTTGGATGTACCTTTACCCTGATCTTAAATGAGTTGATATCAAAATATTAATTTAGTATTTTATTTTATTGAATTAGCTTTTATTTATCGTTTATAATAATTTTCATAATTAATGGCTTCCCTAAATTAGATTTAATTATAACGAGGGTGTCTTGTTATTAAGGAAACTAAATAAACGAATCAATTTCACACCTCTCTAATTTCAGAGTAATTTTAGATGAGACATAATTTTTAACGTTATCAGAGCCTTCAGGCTCACGACCACGTCCTGGGTTCGATTCCCACTGAAAGCACATACATCCATATTAAATTGTTCGCTCGATGTGCCTCCTCCTAATGATGGAGTAAGATAATTCAGCCCTCGAGTGAGGGGGACTGTTAGGAAAATTAAATAAACGAATTAATTTCACACCTCTTTACAAGTTCGGACTTTTAGATGAGACATAATTCTTTCACTTGTTACTCTTGTATAATGTAATATATATAAAGTGAAATATTTAACTCAAAAGGTTAGAGCACCGTTACGTACGTATGTCGTGAGATCATGAGTTCAAATTATCATTTCACCTTTAAAAAAAACTTAACATGAAATTCCAAATTCTATATTTCGGTTATGTTCCTCTTAAAATGTGATTGGTTTGAAGCTCTATTAGCCAATAAGTGATATTCCGTTTCATATATATATATGAGACCGGCAATTGTTTTTATTAAAAAAAAAAGTAGAATATAATGAAACAAAAGAAAACATGCTGACATTGACATACATATTGACGGAAGCTTAATAAGATATTAATTTATTTATAAAAATAATACTTATATAATATTGTAATGTTCAAATATTGGGTGAGGGATCTTCCAGGTCTCAGAAATCTCGTGGGTCCTGCATGCGGCAATGGCCAATGCCTATTTTTCTATATATGTATAATTATAAACATTGCAAGTTCAAATAAAGTTTATTAACATAAATATATATATATATATACACGTATATATATATATATATATATATATTTTATCGGTCATAAATTCATGATCAATTCATTTGCTGGCATGAGAAGAGTTGAATTCTTGGCATATTTATGGTGCTCTCCGTTACATATTTGACTAATGACACGTTCACTTAAATTTTAATTTGATGCAACTGATCATATAGTAATGTGTAGAGTGATCGATTATATACTTTGGCAAAACCAAGTCTCTCAATCCTGATCACGTGTTTCAAGGATGACATTCCCTCCACAAATAATGAGATTGCAAGAATATATTCCAACAAAACCATATGCATGTTCCAGGGTCAAAAAGAGTGGATAAGGGTCGATATATGTAGTATGAAAGGCCAATGAGAATCTCTCCATTAAGAAATCTTGCCTATAAATAGAGATCGTATACATCGTAAATATTATATTACGAATACAATTAGGAAGGTATGGCTTGTATGAAGTGAAGAGTGACGTTTAGTAGCCAAGAATGACTTGCCCGTAATATCCTCTCTTCTTAAGAGAGAATGCGGCAATGCCCTCTTGTATGCAGGTTTTCGGGCAGTCATCTTGGCTAAGTTGACGTCCTCTTCACTATCATGCTAGTCGCATTCTTCCCTATAGCCTCTACCCTGCTCAAAATCATATTGAGTTAGAAACTACTAATTTATTGTGCGGTCCATAAAAAATTATCATTGAACTTCATATCAAAACTATATAAATATATATATAGGGTGATTCCATCCTTACATATACATAATTGTCTGTTTTATCTCAAGTCAAAGAAGTTTTTCAAAACGGAGTTCATATATAATAATTATTGTATCGGGTTTAGCTTAATGGCAATTCTTATGGATAGTCAATATTACTTTGGCCCATCAGATCGTCCTCTATTCTCATACTCTGGGATTAGATCAAAACTGGTCTCATGACTTATCACATTTTTAAAATGAGTCCCAAGAAAGTTTCACTAATAAAATTAGTCTCAATTTTCTTCGAATTGTACAATTTTAGTCCCAAAATTCGCCAGCCACACAAAACAGCGTCGTTTCGTGTCATGTGCAACTCACGCGTGCCTCCTTCTCCGACGGGTTTTGCTGATTGTGTTAATAATTATAATTTTCATTTATTTTTAAAGACAATTTCAATTTTTTTAAATTCATGTCACTATTTCCCCTAAAAAAATAAATCAATATATTAAAATTTAATTAACACCAAAATAAGTCTCCCCCAAATTAATACCCCCTAAAATTGTGTTGTCCATTCACCACCAATCTCAATCGTCTTCTTCCCCAAATCTATTCGAAGTTCTGCGGTGCCGCCGATTCAAACCGTAACAACTTTCCCAATTCGCCTGTGAAAATCTTACACAAACACCATATCTTCGTCTGCGTCGCTATACTGCATAAAAACTAGGGTTAGAAAACTGGAGAAAAAAAAAATTTTTGGTCCCATTACATATGCACTGTCCATTTTTCGTCCCAAAAAAATTTAATGTCCAATTTTAGTCCCATAACTAAATTGATTGTCCAATTTTGGTCCAATTTTCACCGAAAAATTGGAAAAAAAATGTCATTTTCGTTCTTATGCAAGTCACATGCCGATAAAATTTATTTGTTCTTACATTTACAAATTTGAAATTTTAGTTTTGATTGGATTTATTGGATTATTTACACATGTGTAGTTTAATTGATTGAAAAACGTAAAAAAATAAATAGTCAGTGTTCACGTCATCGAGAGTATGGAGAACCCCCAAATTTTATCGACACGTGAATTACATGTCATCAAAACGGCGTTATTCGCGATTTTTCGGCAAAAATGGGACCAAAATTGGACAATCAATTTAGTTAAGGGACTAAAATTGGACAGTTAAATTTTTGGGACGTAAAATGGACACTAGATAAGTTATGGGACCAAAAAACATTTTTTTCTCTAGAAAACTGCTGTCACGTCGCACCGCTGCTGTATGGTAGCATCACGCCACTATTTGTTATTTTTTTAATCCATGGCTTATGTGTTCGGTGGGTTTTTTTATTGGCTATTAAATCCTTGTCAGCATGACACATAGTGCCTAGTCATCATCTCGCTGGAAACCCCAATTTGAAGGCGCATGTGAGTTGCACATGACACGAAACGATGTCGTTTCGTGTCGTCGGCGAATTTTTGGACTAAAATTGTACAATTCAAAAAAAAATTGGGACTAATTTTGTTAGTCAAACTTTTTTGGAACCATTTCAAAAAAGATGATAAATTATGAGACCATTTTTTATTTAATCCCCATTTGTTTGATTTTTGAAATACTTAAAGAAATGATTGGTAATTGATTTATTAGGTTTATATCTAAGAATATGACAGGTTATCCACGTTGAATTTGTATGCGGGGGCATCAAAGTGTTTGGTCCTAATGAGGTCAATGGTAAAACGCAATCTTTTTGTTTATGCTTTTGTTCTTTTTGAATATGAACTCAATCTCCCCACTCCCTATATATTCTTCTCCTGGAGTTGTATTTTATCTTTTGGTAAGGGAATAGTGATTGGATATGAAGTGTGATTGTGGTTGTGCGCTTGTAATTTTATCTCTGTTTGAATTTGGTAAAAGTTAATTAACATTGGCTAGTCTAGTGAGTTCAGTTCTAGAATGATGATGATCCTAATATGCATGTAGGATGAGAGATAACTAGTCAACCAAGTTCAGTGTTGGTAATGATATTTGTAGTGTAAATGTTATATACTCACAGAATAAAGAATTAATAAGATAATATACATATATATGTTATCGAAATTTCACCCCTAAAAGGACAAACCACATGGATGATGTATTCTTGACTCTTGAGCTTCGATCTGATCTGCAAAAACATCACAGAGGATTTCCGGTAATCTTACGGCTAATGTAAGTGGTGTTTTGTTCACAATTATTATGAAAATATAAATAAATTATATGTTTCAATTTAATAAATTGTATGATTCAATAATACATTTGAGTTGCATAGTGCACTTTATGTATAGGAGACTACTTAAAAAAATGAATTAATTTCACATCTCTTTATAAATTCGAAATTTTAATTGAGATGAAATTCTTTCACTTCTACAATAATCTGCAATTCTCTCTTTCAATGTTCAGATTCTTTTGAACAATTTCATTATCAGAAGTCTCAAATACTGCAATGGTCTCTATGGTGGGAAGATTGGAAGCTTTCTTAGGAAAATGAGAGGACAAGAGGCGTTGGTTAAACCTCAATAACCAAAAGGCGTATAAACAGAGCAACAGCCTTTTTCATTTTCTTCAACAATTCAGAGTTTTATTGATGAATTGAGAGGAAAATTAATTGAAGAGTACCCTATATATCTTGAAGAGAGAGGAAGTAGAAAGATGTGTAATTTGTTAAGAGAGTGGAAGTTTACTATGAAAAAAATGATTAGAGAAGGAAAAATTAAAGGGGCAATGCAATTCGAAACAATAAATTCCTGACTTTTAGCAACGAGGAGTGGTTCATTACCCTTGAAATTGAGGTCCATGATCCATATGAGATGATTAGTCGTTATTGGTCCAAGCCCATGCAAAAGCCCAGGGACAAGACCCAATAAACAATGATGCCCTAATTGTATAGAAATGACAATATTACCCTCAGGTATAAAATATATATATACTCTTCCTTCTCAGGATAGGAGGATGACTCTTTACTTATCTTCTCTACCTCTCAACTAATACTTTTACTCTAATATTGTTACTATACACTATGAAATGAGATCAGAACTAATTTGATCGTCGGAGTCCCCGACGTAATTTTTTGCAAGCTCAATTGGATCGAGCTCAAGCCAGATTCGATGGAGAAGATGAAGGCCCGAAAAGCTGGAGTTAGAGTGTGTTTTGAAATACTAAAAACAGCTTCTAAAACAATTTATTTTCAAAGATATCTCTCACAGCTTTTAAAAATAAGCGCTTCTAGAAGCTTTAATATTTCAAAACATACCCTTACTCCCTTAGTCCACAGACACCAATTAAAGAATCATAATGAAAAGTTAATAGCATCTCTCGTGGCTTTACAAAAATCAATGAAGAAATTATGCATAAAAATATCATATCTTGTGAAAGTTATGGTACAACACTTATCAATCCAATCGAATGTATTTTAGCTTGCTCACAAACTTCTCTCTGTAGTCGTGCATGATTTGGCCTTAGTCTGTTGACTAATCATGATCTTTTGTAATTAGATTTTACCAATGATATGCTATATGATACATGGATAGTTTGATACTATGAATCATGCATAACGATTGGAATTTTAGGTTATAAATGTATAATATTTTATGTTATATTAAAACCTAAAATAACTTACATCAAAACTGTTTAAGAAATGTCATATAAAATTTTCAATAAAAATATAAATAATTAAAAAATAATGCATGCTTGAGATCTTAAAATATATTCTTCCTCTTTATCCATATATAAAACTCATTAAATTTCTTGATGATGTCACACAAAATCTTTTATTATTTTATCACATTATTCCCCTCCTCCACATTTCTTCGACCCATCAACATCATCATCAACAAAAGAATACCCAAGAATCAATTTAGAATTGGTATAATACATCAAAAGGCCCTTGAACTATTATCTTTTATTTCGAAAGACCCCTGAACTATTTTTTTTTTTAAAATAAATTTATACAAGAATAAAATATAAAATAAATTTATATTATTTCATTCTTATAATAATTATAATTTGGCCGGATCAACTAAACAAAATTCCTGACTCCACGAGGAGGAGGTTGTGGATGATCGGCCGGTTTAGGGGGTGGTGGTCCCGGCGCTCTTTTCCGCTTCTCTCCGATAATCAAACTTTGTTGGTCGGCGGCGGCGGTTTCATGGAGGTGGGTCGGTGGATCAATGTTGATATTATTAGCATTTGGGACAGAGTGTGCAAATGTTGTAAGAAGAATGGCTTGCAACACAAATATTGGCACAAGAATATTCTTACTTCCCTTCATCTTCTTGAAATTGATTCGTCATTTTTTTTCTCTCTTGTATCTGCTTTATATAGGAATAGCAAATACTATGTGGTAGGATTGCATTTATTAGAAAATGTCAAAGAATTAAGACCGTGTTTGTTTGGAGATGTGGACATTAATTCACAATCCATCATTTACTATTTGAATTTCCTCATCCGATTTCTACGGATATAAAATACACATACATATATTGATTTGGATCATATATTACAGCACTGTGTTGTGCAGTAAACACACATGGATTTATAGTGTACTTGGATCTAGCATGACACAAGCTATTAATTAGATCCGTATAAGTTTACTGTACACTACGGTGATGTACAACACATGATCTAAATACTACATGTTTATATCTTTTTTCACAAAATTGAATAATATTATATCATCATTTATATCTTTCACCGGCTTGTTCTCTGTTCTACTACTTATATCTTATCAAATTCTCTTTCCATGAGTTCATTACTTTTCTTTCGCCATAATTTCAATGGGTTAATTGCACAAAATTCCTTCGTGATTTGAAAATTGCACAAAATTTCCTTGTATTTTGCTAAATAGAACAAATAAATTCTCATTTTCAAAAAAATGGGTTAACGATCTTTGGTGTTTCAATCACATCAATCATTTTTCTTTTCTCATCAACAAAAATAACAAAATAATATAGTACAAACTTTTTTTCTCATTAACAAAAATAACAAAATAATATAGTATTAAACTTTTAATTTGAGATATAACTTCATACAACCCCTATTCCTCTCCCAACACGAATTGACATTAATTGGTTACTCACATCAACTGAATCCACATATACATCTCGTCCACATTCGTTCCTAAACAAACACAAACAAGATCAAATTGGCTTCATGAAAAATAAAGGAAATAATATGGGCGGATCCATTTGAGGGTAATTCCAATTACTGTATACATAAGTTTCGTTTTAGACCATGATCTAGCTAGCCTAGACAAAATCAATTAAGATTAATTATTTTTGGACTTTATGATAATGTATGACTATCAACAAAAAGTCAAATTCAGACAAAATTATAATAAGAAGAATCCCGCATCTCCTCCGCTATTATTTTCAAGAAAAAACCTTTTATATTAAAAACTCATTTCATTATTTTATTTCTGATAGATCAAAATTGTGATCATTTTTGTTTTATCATACAATATTTAACTTCAAAGTATATATGTATGGAATTTGATCAGAACTCGATTATGTGTCAAGCTTCTACGTGCATGTGGCACTGAGCTCTAACGACCATATATGTCAACTTATTACTTATAAACACCTAGAAGTAATTGTTTGGTGAATTGAATTGCAAATTTACATATTTGGTAATGTATTGAATTGAAAAATTAGAAAAAAAAATCGTTAGTAAATTACAAAAAACGATAATATTTTAATTTTTATACTTTTTTGTAATTAATATATATGTGCAAATGAAGAACCACATTTGCATGAGACTGTCTCATCGTGAGACGGGACGTAAATTGGGCATTGGTGTTTTAACACGTTGGGAGGAGTGGATGTGATTTATGCTTGATTGTACCACGTCTCGTGTATGAGACCGTCTCATACAAGTTTAATTTTGTCTTATGATGGACTATTGTATTTTACTAGGACTTGGGAAAATGCATAAGTTGCCTCCGATCGAAAGCGATCTTTTGGTGATTTCGCCAGCAGAATATATATAGACACTATAAAATGTGGGTGATTAGATAAACTAAATTCATTAATCATATAAATATATAGATTAGATAAACTAAATACAATCATATAAATATAGGCAAAGTCTTGTACACGCTACGTGCACGGTGGAACTCAATTGACTTTTTTACACATGCAATTTATTTTTACAGGTGCGTGTTTCCATAAAAAACAACTTGCATATATATTTAAAAATGGTATTTAAGTTGCACCCAATTATATATATATATATATATATAGATGGTAAAAGCGGAAGAAGAGGATTAACATGAAAGCGAGGAGGCTGTCAACTAAGCCAAGATGACTTCCTCAAAACCTTATAGAGAGAGAGGGAGAAAGAGATATATAGTTGCTTTCTTTCTCATGTGAAAAAGATATGAGGTAAGTCATTCTTGGCTGGTAAACAAAGCCTCTTCTCTTCATGTAATTCCTCTCTTCCTTATTATGCCATTATGCTTGTGACTTGTTTATGTTCTTCTTTCGGTAATTCATCTCTATTTATAGCCATGATTTTGTTCGAATCTCATGTCTTTTTCATTTCAATTCTCCATTATCAGAGTGGCCTTATCCAATATAATTTCCCCATTGACCAGAAATTTGCATAAGTTATCATGTCTTGCCCATGAAATTCCGATTCTTGCAGGAATATATTCCTATAAAAATATTCCATGAGGAATACAAGGAAAGGAATGTCAACTTAATTTGACACCTCATGCATTGAAATAATAACTCCATAATATCTGATCTAGGACTGAAGACTAATTTATAAAAATTATTGATCCATAAAAAATCACTGAACGTTTGGTTCTCGGGATTGATTGGGATAAGCTAGAATTATGATTTTAATCTAAATTAATCTAGTGTTTAGTTTGTGAGTGTCCATGATATACTTCAAGTCCGAGTAGAAACTATATTAAATTCATCCATAAAAATATATGTCAATCCAATGTGAAAGGTGAGATTAAATATATCTCAAATGCAATATTACAAATTGTCCTTCTATTGTTTAAGTAGATTGTCGAGAATGAAATGTGGTTGTTCCAATTCAATTTAAGGGTATTTATGATATTTCAATAGATATCTTATCTAATCCTTCAATCTAATCCTACAATCCAAACACATATCTTGATTCAAATAAATTCAGTTCAATCAATTTAATCTTATTTAATCGCTCACTCAATCCTATCACACCTAGTCAATCCAGTCCCATGAATCAAACACCCTCTATACAAATGTACTATATATTTATATTGATAGTATACGAACCGCAATACCCAAGGACTAGATTTTCTTGTTCTAAATATATATTTTCATATTACTGTCACATTCAATTTGCTTTCCCATTGTCCCTTGCACTTTACCAATTACATATTTTACATTTGCACATTTATTTTGGAGAAATTTTAATACAGCACCAAAATTTATCCCTAAAAATAAATCTAATTATAACAAAAATCCTTAATTTAAAATGTATCTCTTCAACTCTTTTATAATTTTTTTACAAATGACATCTGTGATAGATTTGTCCCTACTTTAAATGATCTCTTTAAAACCATGAGATTTGTATGTATTGGACTAGTCCAATTTTCCTCTATAACTCTTTTAACACTTTGATGCGGCACAAATATTACCTATTCAAAGATCGATGACGATACGTGTAGAAATATCACAGGATCATAACACCTGAAGGAATCCGCTTGAGGACACTTGGGTTGGAGTCAGCCATAAAAAGTTCAGGGGTAATTGCTAGGGGTACAAAAAAAACACCCCCTCTAGCTAATTGATACAAATTACTTTTTAAATAGCTAATCACTACAATTTTTATTGGCAGATTCCCTAAAATAGCCCTCGTGTAAAGTAGTGATTTTTTTTTTTTTCTTAATTACCCAAAATTATAAAATAGTCAAATCAATACTACTCAATCCCTCAATTATATCTCTTATACTGATAAATTAAGTTTAGTGGGTTATTCATGTGCTTATTGTGATAATTTTGTGGTTATTAATTCACTATCCTTTGGCATTTACTCAATTTATTTTATTTGGGCCTCGAGTAATTTGATTTTATACTTTTTGTGAATTTCAGGTAAATTTAGGATATTTTGATGAAACTTGAGACGGGCCAAATATGAAGAAAAAACCCAATACATTGGATTTTGTGCTGACGGTAGGAAAAGTTATCGGGAGTCCATTACTTAAATAATTAAGTATTAATCAAGTTTGTTAGTTACGGGAGCAGCCACGTAATTGGAAGGCCCATATGTTGAAGCCCATGATCTTTGCTAACTAACCTAGTACTATTTAATGCCTTGAGAGCAGAGAGCAAGAGGACGCTACTTTTGTAAGCAGACGCACGGTAATTTCAATTGAGGGAGTTCCGCGTGAGTTTTGAGAGTCTTTTTAGTTAGTATTTGTATTTCAATTTCAGGAATTTCTAAACTCGTACTTTAATATTTGTTATTTAATTTGAGACGTTTATAATATTTATTTATCTTGGGATTGTTTATTTCATCTAATTTAACTTTTAACATATTTGGATGTTTAATTTGGATTGACCACCTAGATTAGATTATTCTTGTATGTCTGTTAGTTTATAAATTTGTAATCCATAATTGTTGCATATTTATGGCAATTGGTAGCAAGTAGTAATTTGCTAGGGTGATTTAAACCGGGTTCTTTCGAATCGAGCTTGCGTATTGGGGAATTTATTTGTCCTTTATCCTAGAGTTTAATGCTTTTGACTGAGTTGAATTTAGATCGTATCTAGTCTATTCAGTTAAAAATAATTGTTTGAGAGCTTGTTTCAATTGAGTATAATTAAGGGATAAAAACCGGTAGTCAGAGCTTGTTGACTATTGTGGGGCATTAATCATGTGGATAAATAGAGTAAACGTCGATGTCAGTTAACAGCATTAAAGTCGATGGATGAATGAACTGTGAATTGGAATGCCTTTTTATTATTGAATTTCTTTATATAATTTATTGGTTTAAGTTTTAGTTATAGATTTCTTATCCAAATCCCCCTTTCTGTGTTACGTGTTTGTCCCTATAAATTCATACAATTAACATATTAATTATTTCCATGTTCCCTGTGGATCGACTATTACTTATCCTACTACACTCAAGTGGATCGGTTAAGAAAATTAATTTATTTTTGGGTGTCGGCGACAACACACCATATATCGTGTCTCTCTCCAATCCCTCAGATCCAATTTATCTTTCCAATCAGTCAAACGGTTCACTCTCTTCTCTCTATGTGAATCCCCTTATCTCTTTCTCTCTCTCTAAAAACACAGATAGTTAGTGTTTCTCAGGCAAGGAGCGTCCGCCGGTCACGCCTGCCGCTCTGTGTGTCGAAGTCTGCAGCTCACGTCAGCCGCTTACATTGAACGCGTCCATCAGCTCAATTTTTTGGTGGTGTGGAATGTAGATCTGTGTGTCGAAATCGGTGGATTTGTGACGACTCCGCTGAGTTTCCTTCTCACGCGCCGCTAGGGTGTGTGTGAGATTTAGGTGATTTTTTTGAATAGTGGTGTGTTTGTGATTTATGTTTATATGTTTGATTTATTAATGAGATTTGATGGTTGGATCTGTGTACAATTAATCAGATACTACTAAATATGTAATGAAGGAATTATGGGGCAAGTTTTTTATACGTATATACAAAGTGTTATTTGTATATGCAATATATTCAGTGTGTATGCAATTGAAATGTATTCTGTGTGTATGCAGTGTATTCAGTGTGTGTACAATATATTTAGTATATGCAATGTTTCGTTTACATGTGTATTTTGTGCATGTATGCATTTTCTGGACAAGGAATAGCAAATAATTGGACCATGTGCATTTTATTATTAATCATCAAAATTAAAGGAATAAAAGGTGATCTGAAAATTATTTAAGACTTTTAAACATTAATTACCACTTATATTAATAATAAAAATAATTACTTTTAGTTAAAATTATATTTTTAAAAGACGTCTTTTGTAAGAATAAATAAAAGAGTGATTAAAAAGTGTGAACTAAAAAGTAAACATTTTCGTGAGGTAAAAAACATGAGTCAAAATCAGGAAGAATTACTAATTATATTTTAAGTGGCGTAAAATTAAAATAAAATTGAAAATCAATGAGGGAAGTCACATGGGTTGAAATAAAAGCTGCAGTAAGAAGTGTCAGGCTGACACAACTTTTCATAAAGAACATGGATCAAAATTTTGTATTTGTAAAATTAGGGGTAATTTAGACAAATTGCATACCCAAAAAAGGTGAATTGTAGTGGACAACTTTTTTTCATTTAGGATTGTAGTTATAAGTGGCAGCCCAACTAAGTTTATAGTTTAGCAGGAATGGATAAGGATTGACGAAGTGAAATAGCTCATGTGGTTAGAGCACAACTACCTATGCTGTGAGGTTATGGGTTCGAGTCACCATTTACTCGATAAAAAAAAAAGAAATGGATAAGGATTGACCAGTAACGATGTAAGATTTGTGTGGACTGAACAATGAGATTAAGTCACGTTTGAAGGACAATTGAATTATCTCCGAGTCAAGGGAGGAATATTTCTTTGACTCCATAAGAAACCCGAGGTTGTTGAGGGTTCTACGGGCACCCACGTGTAAGCAAGGAAAAGATTGTTGAGGAATGAGTGGATTCGGTCAAAACAAAAGACGTGAGGGTTAATCAGTGACACGCAGATAAGTTTATTGGTTAAGATATCCAAGGGAGCTGAGAAAGAAGTCTCGGTTGAGATATTTGGGGCTGGAGAAGTGGCCTGCGAAAGGTAAAGAGGTCATGGGCTTTGATTTCCAGGTATTATAAGTAGATCATCATGCATTCTATATACATGAACAATGAGATACATTTACATTCAACTTGTTACGAGTCTTTAATATTATTGTTGGGGTTATACTGTAACTCGTGATTTTACTTTATATGTAACCAAACTTAATTTCTCATTTATTTACTGAAATAAATTATCTATCACTGTTGCATTAAATATGATTGAATATTATATATATTTACTGCATATGTGTTCATTAAATAGTACGTGTTACATTTTAGTTAATATGGTGATACCAGATCACAGAAGATCACATTAAAAAATCCTTGTAACTAAGTACAAAATTGACAACCTAGATGGAAATGAACAATCCATCGTGAGAGGTTGAAGTGTAAGGCTCAGATTGACTTGTCTTGATCAAGAGATTACACTAGTGCATTATGATGCGCTGAATAGGACCTACAGCGAGGACAAATTCTTCAGTACTGAACATGGAAGAGTTAGACCTCAGTGGTTCGTTATTTCTTAATCATCGTTCCTTAAATAGGATCAT
This sequence comes from Stenogyne calaminthoides, assembly GCA_037126765.1. Classification (NCBI taxonomy): domain Eukaryota; kingdom Viridiplantae; phylum Streptophyta; class Magnoliopsida; order Lamiales; family Lamiaceae; genus Stenogyne; species Stenogyne calaminthoides. Next base: position 3,596,582 of record JBBCBC010000022.1, on the reverse strand, counting down.
GTGAAATTAATAACTATTGCTTTGACTTATGTTGGGTAGAGAGTCATTGTGACTCGATACTTTATATCTTGGGCAATATTATTAGTTACACGACGATTGCTAAGATTTAATATGGAGAATCGTGTGCAAGTATGTCTTGCGTGATTTGTCCCCTTGGGAGGCTCAGAAGATTTATCATACCAAATTTTGCAAGTGGAACTAATTTCCGGTATGGATTATAATGTTGAGTCATTCTTAAACCAAGGATAAAAGATATTAATTAATATAAAGCTTTTCAATGGCTTGAATTAATTAATGGACTAAGATAATCTTAAACACGGGAAATAATAACCGGGAGTCATATTAAAACTATATGGGTTAAGATGGATAGTGCAAAATTAATTATGTAGAGAAATTAATTAATATTTATGGGCTTGAATAATATTGTGGCTCAATATTGAATATTCAAAGTCCATTGGAAGGTCCAATCTTAATTCTCCTAAAGGCTTCTTTAGTAGCCCAAAGATAAAGTTCAATAACTGAAAAAAGTGTTTAAAATAAAAGAAACATTGATATATTGCCACCATGTCTATGGCAAAGCAGATATCCGGTCTCGTGCACAGCATTGCATACATGAGGCCTCCTACAGCTGAAGCATAAGGAATGTCCTTCATGTCATCTATCTCCTTCTGTGTCCTGGGACACATTTTTTTGGTTAGATGAATTCCGTGTCTGAAAGGTACAAAACATTTCTTGGAATCTTGCATGCCAAATCACTTCAAGACAGTGATATGTATGAAGCTTGTGAGAGGCTGATCATCATTTTCCTGCGATCTCGAGTGATCTTAATCTCACCAGCTTCTCCCAAGTCCTTCATATCAAACTATTTTGACAGCAATGCCCTTAAGTCTGGTAACACCATTACATCATTTCCGATGAGCAGAATATCGTCTACGTATAGTACTAAGAACACCAAGGCAGTTCCGACGCGCTTTTTATAAACACAACTCTCGAAATTGTTTTGATCAAAACCGTAAGATTTTATGACCTGATCAAAACATTGATTCCAAGCACGGGATGCTTGCTTCAGTCCATAAATGGACTTCCTTAGCTTGCAAACCAGATGCTCTTGGCCTTTTTCAATGAAGCCTTCGGGTTGTTGCATATAGATTTCCTCATCAAGACTTCTGTTAAGGAAAGCTGTCTTGACATCCATTTGCCAGATCTCAAAATCTAGATGTGCAGCAATCGATAAGAGAATACGAATGGACTTGAGCATGTCTACGGGCGAAAAGGTTTCCTCATAATCGATCCCTTCTTTCTGAGTGTACCCTTTTGCCACGAGTCTTGCTTTGAAAGTTTCCACCTTACCATCCGATCCTCTTTTTCTCTTGTACACCCACTTGCACCCTATGGATTTTACCCCGTCAAGTGGTTCGACTAGCTCCCACACTTTATTGTGATCCATTGAATCTATTCGGCTTCCATTGGAGTTTGCCAAGAATCTGCATCCTTGTATTGGATCGCCTCGTTGTAAGTCCAGGGGTCTGATTCAATGTCACCGGGGATCAAGTCTGAGGACTCTCCTATCCCCATGAATCACTCGGGTTGTTTGACAACCATCCCACTGCAACGCAGTTCCGGTTGTGTAAGCGTTTCACGTGGTGTATCGACTTGTACTGTTGGCACTGGGGTTGCCTCTCTTAACTCGTCTAAGGTAATCTCATTTCTAGGCTTTCTACCATTCATATAGGCTTCTTCCAAAAATTTAAAGTGCGTATTGATAATGACATTTTGATCTTCGGGACTATAGAACATGCATCCTTTTATTACCTCGGGATATCCTATAAACAGCCTTAATTCCGAACGTGCATCCAACTTACCGGCTTCCTTGTCCAACACGTATGCCGGACACCCCCAGATTCTCATGTGTCTCACACTGGGCTTGCGCCCGGTCCATAATTCTCTAGGGGTTTTGGGAACCGATTTGGATGGCACTAAGTTTAGAATGTAAGCCGCTGTAAAGTGTGCTTTTATTTTATATATAACCAAATTGAATTTCTCATTTATTTACTGAAATAAATTATCTATCACTGTTCATTAAATATGATTGAATATTATATATATTTACTGCATATCTATTTATTAAATAGTATGTGCTACACTGTAGTTAATGTGGTGATACCAGATCACAGAAGATCACATTAACAAATCCTTGTAACTAAGTAAAAAATTCACAACCTAGATGGAAATGAACAATCCATCGTTAAAGGTTGAAGTATAAGGCTCAGATTGGCTTGTCTTGACCAAGAGATTACACTAGTGCATTATGATGCGCTGAATAGGACCTACAATGAGGATAAATTCTTTAGTACTTAACATGGAAGAATTAGACCTCAGTGGTTCGTTATTTCTTAATCTATGTTCCTTAAATAGGATCGTGTGAAATTAATAACTATTGCTTTGACTTATGTTGGGTAGAGAGTCATTGTGACTCGATACTTTATATCTTGGGCAATATTATTAGTTACACGACAATTGCTAAGATTTAATACGGAGAATCGTTTGCAAGTAAGTGTTGCGTGATTTTTCCCCTTGGGAGGCTCAGAAGATTTATCATACCAAATCTTGCAAGTGGAACTAATTTCCAGTATGGATAATAATGTTGAGTCATTCTTAAACCAATGATAAAAGATATTAATTAATATAAAGCTTTTCAGTGGCTTGAATTAATTAATTAATGGACTAAATAATCTTAAACACGAGAAATAATAACCGAGAGTCATATTACAATAATATGGGTTAAGATGGATAGTGCAATATTAATTATACAGTGGGATTAATTAATATTTATGGGCTTGAATAATATTGTGGCTCAATATTGAAAATTCAAAGTCCATTGGAAGGTCCAATATTAATTCTCCTAAAAGGCCCTTTAGTAGCCCAAAGATAAAGTTCAATAACTGAAAAATGTGCTTAAAATAAAAGAAACATTGTTCCCTTGTTTTTCCAATATTTTTGAAAATTATGAGAAGGAGAGAGAAAATATTTTCTTGAATTTCTTGGAAATATTTTATGGAATAAAGTATTCTTGGAGTACAAGCTTATCCCATAAATTCAAAAAAAGTCAAAGATCTTATTTCTTCCTTTGATCATTGAAATTTTCGAAATATATATATATATATATATATATATATATATATATATATATATATATATCGGGGAAGAAATGATATTTTGTGAATATTATGGAAATAGAATATATGAAATATATTCAAGATTGTATCTTGGGAAGATACAAAGAAATTTTCTAACTCTAATATTGCACCAAAATTTTTGCCTCCCTTGTGCCTATATATAGGGGATGATTTTTTCATCCCCAACACAATTCCATGTGTTGGAAAAATTAGAAATCCACAAAGGTGGTGGCATATATTTTTCTTTTTCCCTTTTTATAATTGTTCGCGAGCTTCCTACCACCGGATTGTTGAACAAGGACGTGAGAATACTAAAGAAGGACTTTGGGTGTGTTTGTTGAACCGTTGCTCATCTGTCACCGTTTAATTCGCCAAAATATGTACGCCTTACGTAACTCCTAGAAATCCTCATGTGTAGGATTTACATGGCTTTATTATATGCATGATGTGTTGTTGCTATTTGATTATTATTTAAATTAATATAGGATTAATTCATGCTAGTAATAATTAAATAATTTAAATTTGTATTTAAATTGCACCTCGAATAGATCCGGGCACCCTATTTCCCAACAATTATGTCAACATATTCGAAAGTTAAACACTGGAGATTTTGTGAGGAAGCTTTGAGTGAGATTGATATTAAAGAGAGTTCTCATCATCGGGATCTCTTCTCTTGTTATTAGCGTGATTTTTCGGTCATTTTACTTGAGCGTTGGAGTGTCCGCGCCGGAGAATCCTATGGCATGTTTTTCAGGTACCTCAAAGTCTTGAAGAGGAGTTTTGACGTATTAGTAATCCAGCAGTTTCACCAACAAAGGTCGTTCCACGAGGTCTTAAGTTCGATTCTTGCAGGTGCATTTATTTTGTATCTATCACACTTGTACATAGAATTTTTTAGAATAATTAGAATGTACTATTTGTATAGTGAATTGTGGAATATTTTGGATAATATATCTCAACTATTAAATTAAAATAATCATCACCATCAATTGAAGTGGTGAATTTGAATATATAGTGTTGATCATTTTACATATATTGTATTCTAGTTCACAAAAGAGTTAATAGAATAAGGAAAATTGAAGTTGCAGGTTATAAAAACACTCCCTTTTTTTCGAAAGCAAAGAAACTTAGTTTATTCCATTGCACGAGCAATTATTCGACGGAAGTCCAACCACAAAGTTCGGTGGATCAATCCAAACATAAGGGCTCTCATAAAATCGAGAAGCCCGGGCAAGCGCATAGAATTGGCATTTCGCTTTATAAAACCAACTGATAAATTCGGCGTACTAGAGAGAATTAACTTACATTTCTCAATGAAATCCCCAAAAATCGAATCCATCACATGTTCGGACGAGATAGCATCCACAACTAATTTAGCATCTCCTTCAATTCTGATTACGCCCAAATTTAATTGTTCCGCCCAAGATAAGGCCTCCACAAATCCCATAGCCTCTCCTACTTCCACATCTACGCAGCCGGGAAAGTTGACTGTACGGCCCGCAATAAACGCACCGCTACTATCCCTCAGAACCATTCCCACCCCTGTCTGGAAGAGTTCATTAAAGAAAGCCGTATCTACATTGATCTTAAACTCTCCCTCGTTCGGTGGATGCCAGGCTGTACACATCGGATGAGTCGTGCGCCTAGTGTTGGGAAATTATGGGTGCCCGGATCTATTCGAGATGATTTTAAATACATATTTAAATTAAATAATTAACTACTAACATGAATTAAACCTAAATCAATTCAACATAATAATTAAACAACATGCGTACACGTAAATCCTAAACATGTGGAACTAGGAGTTACGAGATTATATACCTCTTGTAGAGACAACCGTTGAGACGATGGATCAACCCAAAGTGCCTTCCCAAATATGTTCCAAAGTCCACGAACGTAACCTGGTGGGAGGATTCGCACGAACTATTTTAACAAGAGAGAAAACAAAAATATTATGCTACCACCTTTGTGAATTTCTAATATTTCCAACACATGAAATTGCATTTGGGAATGAAAAATTCATCCCCTAAATATAGAGACTTGGGTGGCCGATTTTTAGGGCTAAAAAATAAGGAAGAAAATCCTTTCTTGATCTCCAAGAAATCTTGAATATATCTCCTATATTCTTTTCTCCTTAATTAATTTTTTCATAAAAATCTCTTCCTCCTTTTATCCCAATTTTTAGAAAAAAACAAGGGAAAAAGAATCAAGATTTGACTTCTTGAATTTATGGGATAATTATGTATTCCTACAATAATTATCTCTTTCCATAAAATATCTACAAGAAAATCAAGACAATCTTTTCTTCCTTTTCCATAGATATTTTTCGAAAATATCACATGGAAATATAGAAAAATATTTTCTTCTCTCTTTCATTAATTGGACTTTATTTTGGGCTATTTGAGGGGTCTTTAGGAGAATTAAGATTGGACCTTCAATGGACTATGAAGTTATAATATTGGGCCAAATATTATTCAAGTCCATTAATATTAATTTATTCCACTATAAAATTAATATTGAACTATCCATCTTAACCCATATTACGATTTCACTATAATATGGCTCCCGAATATTATTTTCCGCGTTTAAAATTATATTAGTCCATTAATTAATTAAGTCACTGAACAAGCTTTATATTAATTAATATCTTTGTCCTTGGAGTAAAGACAGCTCAACATTATTATCCATACCGGAAATAAATTTCCACTTGCATGTTTGGTATGATAAAGGTTCTGAGCCCACCAAGGGGACAAATCAAGCAAGACGTACTTGCACGCGATTCTCCGTATTAAATGTCAGCAATCGTCATGTAATTAATAATATTGCCCAAGATATAAGGTATCGAATCGCATTGACTCTCTTCCCATCATAAATCAAAGCAATAGTTATTAATTTCACACGATCCTATTTAAGGGACGGAGATTAAGAAACAACACACTACTGAGGTTTAATTCTTGTATATTAAGTACCGAAGAATTTGTCCTCCTGTAGGTCCTTATACAACGCACCTAAATGCGCTAGTGTAATCCCTTGGTCAAGACAAGTCAATCTGGGTCTTACACTTCAACTTTTCATGATGGTTTGTTCATTTCCATTTGGGTTGTGAATTTGTACTTAATTACGAGGTGCTGTTAATTTGATTTCCAAATTAACTACAACGTAATACGTACTAACTTATTGAACGGGTTTGCAATAAATATATATAACATTCATTCATATTTAATGCAACAGTGATTAATAGTTTATTTCAGTAAATAAATAAGAAAATTCAGTTTGGTTATACAAAGTAAAAACATATTTTTCAGTATAACCCCAACAATCTCCCACTTATACTCAAAGTCTGCTTTTAATTATACAACAGCATGTCTCGTGTTCTATGTGACATCTAATGTCACCTACACGAACCTAATAATATTTCTCTCACTTATACTCAAAGCAGATTTGCAACATCCTTGACACTCATTCCTTCCACATGTCTCTCGAATGTACTCTGAGGCAGACCCTTTGTGAATGGATCTGCTAGGTTGTCTTCCGATGCAATCTTAGCCACCTCAATGTCTCCTCTCTTAACGATTTCTCGTACGAGATGGTATTTTCTTTCAATGTGTTTGTTGGCCTTGTTGGCACTCGGTTCCCTCGAATTTGCAATCGCTTCTCGGCGTTATCACGATGAAACCGTGATCGTCTTTGGGAAAATCAGGACAACGTCCAAGTCCACTAGGAAGTTCTTGAGCCAAACTGCTTCCTTCGATGCTTCACAAGCAGCAACCTATTCGACTTCCATGGTGGAATCGGAGATGCATTTCTGCTTTACGCTTCTCCATGTCATGGCTCCTCCCCCATGCAAAACACACTACCCGAGGTAGACTTTCTGGAGTCAACGTCTGATTGGAAATCCGAGTCCGTAAATCGATGGGGATTAGATCGTCGACTTGTAAACCAACATTCTCATCCCGTGTCCTTTTCGGATCGTCGGAATGTTCTTTCTTCGCATCCAATGCTCTTTCCTGGTTACTTTGATATCTTGCCACCATGCCTACGCAGCGGATATCCGATCTAAATGCACAAAGATTGCATACATGAGGCTTCCCACAGCTGAAGCATAAAGAATGCCCTTCATGTCATCTATCTCTTTCTGTGTCTTGGGACACATCTCTTTGATAGATGGATTCCATGTCTGTAGGGCACAAAGCCTTTCTTGGAATCTTGCATGCTGAAGCGCTTCAAAACAGTATCTATGTATGAGGCTTGCGAAAGCCCGAAGCCATTGGGGATGCTCATTCAGCCCTCTCTTCTCACCAGCCGAAAGAAAATCATTAAAGTCTCCAATGCATACCCATTGATCAGTATTGACGTTTGCAAGAGTTCGAATGAGGTTCCAGGAGATATTCCTCCTACTTCTATTCGGTACACCTTAAAAACCAGCTAATCTCCAAGGGGAGTTATCTTCAGCAATAGACAAATCAATATGATTAATGGAATAGCTCAAAACAGAAATATTGGTATTATCATTCCAAAGAATGGCCAAACCACCACTGCGACCAATACAATCCACCGTGAAACAACAATTAAAACGAAGCTTAATGCGCAAACACCATAAGATAAAGTCTCGGAAAGTAAAACAACATCGGGTCTCCGAACTCTCACAAGTTCACACAAAAACGGAATTGTAGCGGGCTGACCCAGGCCCCTACAATTCCAACTGAGGACAATCATAATTGTCGGCCGGCCCCATGATAGGGGCCTGCCGTTAAAAAATGTTGAGTATCGCCGACTTCCTCGATCATGTCCTCCGTATCTTAATTATCTTTCTCGTCCTCATTCTCAGTCTCCTTACCCTTTAGCAGTCATTTACGTTTTTTTATTTCATTAAGGGTATCTTGGTCATTCTCAGTGAACGTGTGTTGACCCTCTGACCGAGCAAAGCATGGATTGTTGACCATTCCATGATTTTCGAAGCCCCCACCCGGAAACGAATATCTTGCATTAATTTCGGGATTTGTGCCATAACTTCCTCCATGAATTACGGGTCTATCAATTAATTCTCGTGATGTGCGCTGGTTACCAAATTTGGTCAAATCCAGATCACGACCATCCCCCTTACTGCCGAAGGCTGCCCCATCTCTGGTAGCATTCGAAAAGCCCTCATGATGGAGCCATTTGCTCCCAGTACTGATCTGGGCTTGTCTCGGAGTTACCTTGATTGCAGTGGTCCAGTGCCTCTCCAATTCAGCCTCACCCGCTTCGAATAACTTATCGCAGAAACTCTCAGAGAGACCAAGCCTTCCACAGATGAAACAGAAAACTTGAAGGCGTTCGTACGCGAACTCAACCTCCACCGACGAAGACCCAGTTTTGATCTTCTTCTTCCTTTTTAGCGGCTCGTTAACATCCACCTCAACTCTGATTCGCATGAACGTTAGCCACGGGGCCACCCTATTGGATTCATCGTACTCCAAAAAATGACCAATAAAATTCCCAAGTTGTCTACCAATATGCTCTTTGAAGAATCTCATGGGGATCTTTGTGATTTGCACCCAAAAAGGTAGTTTATCAAGTGGGACTTGATGTGGATCCTCTCCAAAACGGAGATGGTGGAGAATAAGCGGATGAATTCCAAACGACCACGGGCCACGGTCGACAATTCTTTTGAGGTCTAGTTGATGAAAAAATTGGAACATGAAGTGTCCTCGTCCAATATCACGGATTTGAACACCCATTTTTGGCTTCCATAATTCTGCCATTCGCCCCTTCATAATGTTAGGGTTTATGACTTAGTCAATCAAAAACCTTCCCATCAAGCAGAAATTAGACGCTTCCTCCGATCCTTCCCCATTGTCCTCGTCGAATACCAGTTCCTCCTCCTCTTCCTGAGATATTCTCAGATTCTCCATCATACGATCCATAATCCGAGAAAACCACCAAGGACACAATACTAAGCGAAAAGAAACTCAAATAAGACAAAACAACACGCTCTCAACAAGGAGAAAATCAATGATATAAATAGGGCAAAGGCCCAAACTCTAAACCCTAAAAAAAGGAGTGGAAGGCACCCAAGACATCACTTTATCGATCATTTGTCTGGTTAGCGTTGATGTTTCTACCATCGTCCTTAGATCGGGGATTCTGCAGGCGCCCAAGGCATCACTTTACACGTTCATTTGCCCGGAAAGCGTTAACGTTCCTGCCAGAGAATTAAGATGACTATCAGAGAATTCTTCTTCCTAATAGTCAAATAAACTTAATTGTTTTGTTCCGTTATAAAAACACTCTTGAAGAAGAATATAGTAATGATAAAAAAAAGTTGACATGACATAATTTTCATGTGCATCTATCATTAATTATTGCATTTTTAAATAAAGTTTTTAATGGCAGGAAATAAATAGTGTCATTCTTCTCAATTTATATATAATAACATGATATTTTTTCTCATTAAAAACCATCCAAAATTATCAGAAATGATTAGAAATTAGGTCATTAGCTCATAATATGTTTCCTCAGTAATAGTTATAATCAAATTAAATTATTATTTATTTTAAATAAATTATAAAAAATATTTTAGAAAAAATTGACTAAAACTGACAAAGTATCATTATTGCATTTCTAAATAAAGTTTTTAATGACAGAAAATAAATCGTCTCATTTTCTCAATTTATATATAATAACATGATATTTTTTTACATTAAAAACCATCCAAAACGATCAGAAAATAGGTCATTAGCTATAACCTCTCATTATATATTTCCTCAGTAACAGTTATAATCAAATTAAACTATTATTTATTTTAAATAAATTATAAAAAATATTTTAGGTCAATTTAGTTATAATCAAATTAAATTATTATTTATTTTAAATAAATTAAATAAATTATTTTAGAAAAAAATTGATTAAAATGTACAAAGTGGAGCGTTATTGCTAAAAATTCAATTGACTAAAATATATAAAGTGGGGCGTGCAGGCTGGAAATCAAATTGACTAATCACTTTTAAATATTACTCAAATTGACTAATTATTTTTAAATATTACTTAAAATTACAAATAGGAAATTATAACTTAAAATTACAAACTGGAAATTAAATTGACTATATAATCACTTTTAAACATTATTTAAAATATGCGGAGACATACTGGAAATTAAATTGACTATATAATCATTTTTAAACATTACTTAAAATTACAAACGTGAAGATATACTGGAAATTAAATGGATTATATAATTGTTATGATATTACTTAAGAAATTCTTTTTCTTCATGTTTCTGAAGGAACTTATTCATAGGGGTCTTTGTGTAATTTATAAGTTGCAACCGTGCAACAAACTTAGCTAAGTCAGTTACGAGTTTGTTAGAGTAGGCAACACGATTGTAAACCCTTTAAATACTTGCTCTTGCTCAGATTATCAATTGAGCTAATAAACACATTTATTTACATGTTGGTTAGTTCTTCAACATGGTATCCAGAGAGTCAATTTTTGATTTCTGAGTGATAATCTAAGCGTTTTTTCATCTTTGATTCCTGTTTCCTGTGGATCTATTATCATTGAATCGGATTCTCTCTCTTTGATTCTGATATTTTCCCCAATTTCGTTGATTTTTCTTTAAATTTTTTGAGTTCCGATACTTTCTGCGATTTTTCTCCAATTTCTCTCTCGATCTCTGCGATTTACTATGGATTCGATGCAGAAACTTCCGAATTTCATCACTCTTCACATTCGTTTGGATCGAACGAATTTTACTTTCTGGCGAACTCAGGTGCTAGCGACTGTTCGTGCGCACGGTTTCGAGGATGTTCTGTTTTGCTCGTCGGAATCGATTCCGTCACCGGTGATTGTGGATTCGACTTCCGGTTCCTAGAGTCAGAATTCTGATGCTATTCTATGGCATCACAAGGATCAATTTCTTCTCAGTTGGCTGTTGAGCTCGATTTCTGAGGGGATGCTTGGTCATGTGAATCGTTGTACACACTCATGTGAGTTATGGCGCGTATTTGAGGATTTATTTCAGTCTCAATTCAAGGCACGCGCAATGAATCTTCGATTTCAACTGCAAACTATCAAAAAAGGTGCGATGTCGGTCGATGAGTACATCCTTCAAGTGCGAACTACAGCGGATGGTCTTCTCTCTGCAGGTCATCAATTGAGTGATGAGGATCTGGTTTTGTATATACTCGGCGGTTTAGGTCCTGAGTATGATGCTGTGGTGGTTAATCTAACCACTCGTGGTGAATTTTTCACTATTGCTGCTATTCAATCCATCCTTCATACACATGAGATGCGGTTGATGCAATCTGCTGCTGTTGGTAAGCAGTTTCCTCTTCAGAATATCACAAATGTGAGTTCTATGCCTATGGCGAACAATGTGGCCAAGGATTCTCGTGGAAACTCTAGGAAGTTTAAGAGTAAGGGAAAGTTCTCCGGCAAACCGAGGTGTATTGTCAGCTCTGTGGCAAAGTGAATCACATTGCGGCCAAGTGCTTTAAGCATTTTGACCAAAACTTTCACGGTTTGGAGACGTCTTCTTCGCCTACTGATGGAAATCAGTCATTTCAAGCACACTTTGCTCAGTCTGCCCCTTCTGGTTCTGGATTCTCTCCAGTTGGTGCTCCTCTTGGTAACAATTCTTTCCCTCTTACTTCTCATTCCACTGATATGGCCCCTTCTTCTCAATCCTCTCCAGGATCTGAGTGGTTCATGGATAGCGGAGCTACGCATCATGTAACTTCGCATCTTGGAAATCTTCACATCCAGGCTCCATACCAAGGTAAATCTCACCTTGTTGTTGGAAATGGTTCTGTAGCTTCTATACGGCATGTTGGTTCTGTGAATGTTCCTAGCTTGCAACAACATAAATCTGTTTTGCTAAATAACATTCTTCATGTTCCGGATATAACCAAAAATTTGTTGAGTATTTCTCAATTTTTACGAGATAATGATGCTGTGATTGAATTTCATGCTCAATATTGTGTTGTAAAGGATCTGATATCCCGCAAGATCCTGCTGAGAGGGGTGCTTAAAGATGGTCTATATCAACTGGACTTAGGATCTCTTGCCAAGAATAATGAGCATCCATCTTCTCCTTCATGTTTAACTACTTCAGCATCTATTGTCAATTATTGCGGGCTCCTTCTTGGCTAATAAAGGTACTTTTTGGCATCATCGGCTGGGTCATCCTTGTACACCGACTTTGGCTAGGATTCTTAGTATGTTAAAAGAGTCTGTACCTACTTCCTTTGGTTTTTGTGATAATTGCAAGATAGGTAAAATGCATCAAATGAGTTTTGCGTCTGTAACTCATTCCTCAAAGTATCCATGTAAACTTTTACATGTTGATTTGTGGGGACCGTCGTCTATTGTTTCTCGTGAAGGATTCAAGTATTATCTTGCGATTGTTGATGATTTTACTCGTTATACATGGTTATATCCTCTGTCTTTAAAATCTGAGGCATCATCTCTCATTCTGCAACATATAACTTTGGTGGAACGTCAATTTGATGTTAAGGTGAAGTCAATTCAAAGTGATATGGGAGGTGAATTTATGGTGTTGATGAATCTTTGAAATCACGTGGTATTTGCTTGAGGTTCTCTTGTCCTCATACTCACCAACAAAATGGTGTGGTTGAATGGAAGCATCAACATTTGGTGGAAACGGGTTTGACACTTCTTTCTAAGAGTTTTCTGCCTATGGAATTCTGGTGGGATGCATTTAACAAAGCCTCACTTCTTATTAACTTGCTTCCCACTCCTGTTCTCGATCATGTTTCTCCATATTAGAAATTACATAAGCCATAAATTACCCCGACTATAATCTTATATAAGAGAAAAGAGGATCGAAAATTTTTGGATGCTCATGTTTCCCTATCCTTTTAAACTTTAACCCTCCCAATTTGCAACAACTCGTCCAAGCTTCAATTTAAGGACTCGGCTTGAACCGTAAAGTGCATCTTTCTTGGGTATAGTCTATCACATCTCGCCGGAGTTTTTCGACGTAAGGGCAAAATATGGATATAAGTCTTTATCATCCATCAAGATTCCAAGTGGGGTATAGTCTATCCAAGAAAAATGTTCCCCTAAAGGATTTATATCTCCCGCATTTATATCTCGGATATATCGCGATGGAGTTCAATGAGGATGAGTTTCCGCCTCTTTTACATTTTTCTCATCCTCTCGCTCTTCGACTTCATTTGTTCCTACCTTTCGACGAGAGATTCCTCGGTTTGTCTCTACTCCATTATCTTCGTTAAAGGAAGATCTCCTTCAAAAGATCATATTGTTTTCCTCAGGTCTATTCTCCACTTCATTCATCTGACACAGACTCTACATCTTTGTCTCCGGCTCCTTCTCCTGTTCTTGATCGCCAATCCCCTGTTTCTACCTCGTCTTCTTCCTTCACCCTATTACCGATGGTTACTCGCTCCAGATTATCTTGGTGCTCTTAAACCCAATGTGTTTGCTTCATCCCTCAATTCCTTAGAATTTGAGCCTTATTCAATAATCCTTCTCTCTCTATTCCACTGGAAGAATGCAATGCAAAGAGGAGTTTGATGCTCTTAAAAACAATACACGGTCTTTGGTTCCGTTTTCTTCGATATGAACTTAATCACAATGAAATGGATTTTTTTTATGGGCTTGAATTAGTCAAACGTCATTCTTTGATGGGTTTGTTGATTAAAATAAAATAAATATTGCTTATATTTCAAATGGATAAAGAGGGAGAAAGATTTTCTTTGAATTTTGGTTGCTATGTATTCGTGGTTTTCAACAAAATCTTTGGTATTGACTTTTTCCACTTGAAAAGACGTTTAGCCCAAGTGGTTAAGCGAATCTCGCCACCTTTTTTTATTAAATATCATGTTTACGTTATGGGATATATTCGGTCACAAATGGATGAAAGATTCACATAAATTTTCATTACCATGGACATAAACAATGTGTTTCTCAATGGTAATTCGCTAGAAATATTAGAGTTCTTTTTCATTCCTTCCAACGGAAGGTTTCATTGTTTAGTCCGTGCCTTTTTCAGTTTGATGCCTTTGCTCAAGTTTTGTGTATAAACTTAATAAGGCCTTGAAATATTTAAACAAGCTCCCGAATAGTCATGCATTCCGACACCTTTGAATTCCTTTTTGGTTAGTATGGGTCTGATTCATTCCACATTTGATCATTGTCTTTTCATCTTGGAAATCTTCACATCGAGCCATCTAATGGCAAGTTGTTACGCTTTCGTCTATGTTGACAATATTCTCATTTTCACGGATAATGATCTTGTGATTCCTCTCCGAGGTTAATGCTCTTATTTCTTTTGCTTCACACACCATCTTCTCTTTAAAACACACAGGTGAAGTTAAGCGCTTTACGGGGATTGAAGCCGGTGTCAGATAAGGGACAAGCGTATTATCTTGAACCAAGTTAAGTATGCGTGTGAGTTGCTTCACAAGACGAACATGCTTGATTGTAAGCCATGTTCTCTCCCTCTTTGTTGTTAAGCTTTAAACTAGCTACCCGTTGAAATCGGTTGCTTTTCTTGATAATCCGAAGCATCAACATTTGGTGGAAACGACAAAGTGGGTGCTTTAACAAAGATTTAACTCTTACTCGTCCGGGACTTAGCTTATAGTGTAAATAAAAGGTGAGTCAATTTCTTCAAGATCCACTATTAATCAATCAATGGCGAGCTTGCAAGCTTGTTCTTCGTTATATTCTCGTGTAAATAATGAGGATTTAATCTTTACATTTAAAAACATTCATATTGTTTCCTCGAGTCGTTACATTTTCTTTGTCGATTTTCTCCTTCTTCGTCGATTGGAGTAACATTTACATCCGGTTTCCAATTTCCTTTCTTTTTCCCCTCAATTCATATTGAATTTTCCAATTCGGTCTTAAGGCTTTCCATCTGTTTCTCAATGGTTTTTTTTTTGGTTGCTTAATCACAAATGTCCTTGGGCGATACACGGCGCCCTTGATTTTTGTGTTTCCGTTAAATGGATGTTCTAATCTTTTGTCATTTCAGGGGTTTGTGTATAAACTCAATAAGGCTTATCTTTTCAAATTTGTGCTATCAATCTACTACCGATCTCTTATGGATTCTTTGAACTTTGTTTGTTTGAACTACATCTTTTCATTTTGCTCGGCTCTTCTCTTCTTTGGTGTGATAATGAGGGTGCAATCAAGTTGGCCTTTAGTCCGGCATTTCATGCCCGAACTAAACATATCGAGATTGATGTTCACTTCTTACGAGAGAAGGTTCAATCTGGTGTTCTTGATGTTCGGTATGTTCCGACTGAAGATCGGACAGCTGATATTCTCACAAAGTCCCTTTCTCCTTCCCGATTACAGAAGCTCTGCTTGGCTTGTGTTCTCCTGGTAGTCCACAACCAACTGGAGCATGTTATGATATTACTTAAGAAATTCTTTTTCTTCATGTTTCTGAAGGAACTTATTCATAGGGGTCTTTGTGTAATTTATAAGTTGCAACCGTGCAACAAACTTAGCTAAGTCAGTTACAAGTTTGTTAGAGTAGGCAACTCGATTGTAAACCCTTTAAATACTTGCTCTTGCTCAGATTATCAATTGAGCTAATAACACATTTATTTACGTGTTGGTTAGTTCTTCAACAATAATCACTTTTAAATATTACTTAAAATTACAACCCCATATTTCCTTATTTTTGTTGAAAGATAAAGTCTTGCGTGCAAATTTTCACAAGTGAAAATATGTTTAGAAAAATTGACTAAAACATACGAGGATCATGCTTGCTGGAAATTAAATTGACTAAAATATACAAAGTGGAGCGTCTTGTTGGAAACAACTAAAACATACCAAGTGTAGCTAGATAAAAATTTTGATATCAAACGTTGAGAAAGAGAGAAAATCTTTGAGAGAGATGAATAATATAAATTTGTTTTGTTTCAATTTGTTTTGTTTCTTACTTAAATTAATTTTAATATTATAGTTAGAATGATCTCTTTAATAAGGCTCCGTAAGCCAATCACTAATGGAGTTCCACCCATTCATACAATTATTTGTAAATAACCAAAAAAAAAATTCAAAATTTTGAATAAATTGAATTTAAGCTCTTAATAAAATATTAAAATTTTGAATTTTAAATGGAACTATTTTCGTGCTGCACTAAGTTCTCATGGGATGGAATCACTAGAATGAATGAAGAGTGTGTAATAATGGTTGTTGTGAAGTTGTGATCAATATTTTGGAGAGAGTGAGGAGAGATTACTGGAAAGTTGTGTTTTGGAGAGAGTGAGAAGAGATTGATGGAAGTTCGTAATTAAATTGGAAATTATTTTTTGTTTATCTCATAATTAAGTAAAATGATTAGGTTGATGTGGAAATCCAATCACTTAAATTAATATTAATAAATAAATAAATATGATGAGGGCATATGTCACATATCTAATGGAGCATAAATGATCTCATGTGAATTTGTCCTCATGAAAATGGTCCTTTTTTTTTATGAAAAATGGTCCCATAGAATTTTACAAGAAAAAAATAAATGAATTTTTGGGACCAAACTTATTTTTTGAAAATTCTCTTAAGACTAAAACTGTTAAATAAAAATCAAAATTGGACCATTTGTGAAAAAAAAAAGGGCCGAAAAAGAATGTGGACTAAAGTTGCAGACAAAAATTCACATGGGATTTTTTTTGGCTCTCTCTTTAGTGCTATATCTCTTATCCCACTTCTACAATTTACCCCATATTGGCTTCTATTATAAGCTCCATTTCAAAATTGTATGTGTGTATATATATATATATATGTGTGTTATGTTTATGCAGGTATGTAGATGGAGAAAGAGGAAGAAGAGGATTAACATGAAAGTGAGGAGGCTGTCAACTAAGCCAAGATGACTTCCTCAAAACCCTAGAGAGAAAGAGATATATAGTTGCTTTCTTTCTCATGTGAATCAAGAAGATATGAGGCAAGTCATTCTTGGCTGATAAACAAAGCCTCTTCTCTTCATGTAATTCCTCTCTTTCTTATCATGTCATTATGCTCATGACTCGTTTCTTTCTTCTTTCGGTAATTCACCTCTATTTATAGCCATGATTTTGTTCGAAACTACTGTCTTTTTCATTTGAATTCTCCTTTATCAAAATGGTCTTATCCCATTGACCAAAAATTTGCATAAGTTATCATGTCTTGCCCATGAAATGCCGATTCTTGCAGGAATATATTCCTATAAAAATATTCCATGAGGAATACAAGGTAAGGAATGTCAACTTTGGAACCACATGCATTGAAAATAATAAACTCATGGGAATAGGAGTACGTAATAATTGTTAATTTGTGATTGTATTTAGAATTAAGTTCTGCAATTTGGCAAAGATGATGAGCAGATTTTTGTACGATATCAATCTGAATTAGGATTATGTGTTTATGAGATTCTATATAATATTGTTGGAAATAAAAAGGATATATAATTACAAAATGATTAGCTTCAATGTTTGCTATGAGAATTGACCCGTTTTTGAAAGAAACTGGTATTCAATTTGACTATTCAAAATTTGCACTGATCGATGATAGTATAAGTTGATTCATGCTTGAGGTCCCAATACTACATTTTTGGTGCAAATTCCATCTCAAAGTCGTGAAAATTTTGATGATAAAGGCCAAAAACTCATTTTCATTGGCTACAAATAGAAAGGATATTTTCTTCTTGACCCCTTTTTCTAATAAAGTCATTGTGTCAGGTGATGTGATTATCAATACCCATCAACATCTCAAGTTGATTATTCCCAAGGCCCAAATGATGAAGGTCAAAGAAATAGTGAATTAAGAAGATCTACGAATCTAGTTAATTTGCATTATTCTCAACTTAACCCCAAACCACTGAAGAGGCATCAAAAGTTTGAGCAATGGACAAAGCCAAATACGTGCCGCCACATGCAAAACAATTTGGTTGGAGTTCATCAAATAACTACACAAGTAACTCCAAATGAAAGATGCTACTATACAATCTCAATTTTTCGGGTTATTACTTACTAGAGAAGAGTATTTTTAGTTACTTCCTCCGTTCCTGGACTAATTTACTGGACACATGAATTAAAAAAGTCGAGTAATGAGTAGAATTTTGAGAGATAATTTTATAAATCTTGATGTATAAAGTAAAAAAGTTTTTTGAATTATGTGTATATTACGTAGGCTAAAAAATAATGGCATTTTATGTAAAATTATGAATATTATGAGAGTGATGGTTATGAAGGGTTAGCCCATACTTTTTGTTTTTTTTCAATATTAGCGAATTTTTTTTTTCTCTCCAAATATACGTGTTATGCTTTTCTGTATCCGGATACAGCAAAATATATGTGCTAAAATTTATAAGAAACTAAAAGTATGGGCTAGAATTCATGATAAGAAACTAAAAGTATGATTTATTTTGCTCCGCAATTGATTTTTCATTTACTTTTTTGTACGGAGTTTAATATAAAATTTGTGTATTAGTATTTAAGGGGATAAATTGATTTTTAGTTGAGGGTATTATAGATCTTTTTACTTTATTATTAAAGTAGATAACAGGATAGAGTGACTTTTTATGTATATAAAATAATAACATGAGATGTAATCTTTAAAATATTGAGAGATATAATTAGAGAAAACCATCATTTTAGCATATTCTCATTTAAAAAGTTTTTTTTATTAACATTTAGTGTTTTATTCTTTTTTAGCCAAGTTTTTTGGACTATTATACCCTTATTGATCAAGTCAACAAAAAATTTAAAAACAAAACGATGGTACGGAGTTAATATATTGTAGTCCGAACTTAATTAAATTGTGGTATGTACAAACATAAAAAATGATGGTGCGTACGAGTTAAATTAAATTGTGGCATGGGTTTAAATAAGAGTTTGAATCACAAATGGTTCCATAACTTTGACATCAAATAGATTTAGTCACATAATTTTTTTGTTGTCGATTTAGTTTAAATGATTTTGACAATGTTCAATTTTAGTCTCAAATCGGTCAGAACAAAATCGTTTTGCAGTTCCAATTTGGGGCTTTATAGCGGATGTTGTGATTGGACTACCATATACATGATTTTCTAGAATAATTAGAATGTTCCATTTGTATAGTGAATTGTGGAATATTTTAGATAGTATATATTTGAACGGTTAAATTAAATGATCATCACCATCTATTGAAGTGGTGAATTTAAATATATATAGTGTTAGATCAATTCACGAGTACTGTATTCTAGTTCACAAAAAAAAAAAAAAAAAAAAAAAAAAAAAAAAAGTTCCACAATGAGTTCAAAGTGAAGCTACATATAGGTTATAGAATACACTCATCTATCAAAGAAGAGTCGATTATTTCATGAAATAAGTAATGACAAAGGGCCTGTGTGAGAAACGACTTCATATAATCAAATATGGTTAAGAAAATAAATGGGTTCACCACAAAAAAAAAAATTTGTTAGAAAAGAATTTGACCTGGGAAATGACCCTGATTAAATGGACCGCTACTTCAAAATACTTTTAGGATCTTTTAGGGTCTTGGCGGAGAAGTATCAACTAGAAAATTAAAAAAAAAATCTTATTAAAGCATGATCATATATAATTAAGGTCAATCTTCTTTTCTTTTACTCAATTAATTAATACGGCTAGAGTGGTGACCCCTGTGAAAGTTCAAGAAAAAATTTTGCAATCTGTAATATTAATTTATTTATTTAAAATGAATTAAATAAAAAAAAGTTAAATGTATCTAGTAAACATGAGTTATAGATTACTAATTTAAGAAACCCATTGAGATAAAATGGTGTAGATTTGAGACTTTAAACGATGGTCATCTAATAAACCAGCATAATGTGCTGGACATGTTAACGGTGACATTTGGTGTGGTGGACAATTAAAAAATATTAGAAACTTGAAAAGCAATATTTGTTGGGGAATTTTAAAAAATATATAAAAAAAAATTATTTCAATGCACATTTAATTTTCAACTCTTATATAATAATTTTTCTTTAATTCTTTCTCTATTAAAAAATATGAAATGTGGATAAATAGTATAAATAATTCATTAATATGTAATAAAAAAGTTTTCGTGTGAGACTATCTCATACATGATACAGATCTCCATCTTAATATTTATATAGTATATGAGACCCGTCTAATATATGAAAATCTCTTTATAGGTTTGGTCTTGCATGCACACAAGTACACTGTGCACTCATAATGTATTTTAAAAACATGTGACTTGTTATAATGAAGCGTGCGACTTGTTTACACTGAAGTGTGCAACTATAAATATGAAAAAAATAGTTGCACGATTCACTGTAAATAAATTGCACTTTTCAAAATATGCATGTTTTTAAAATGCACTATAAGTGCACGATGCACTTGGATGTACATGAGAGTGACTCTAAGGTTCAAAGTCACTTCTCAAGTGACTCTAAGATACAAATGTAACTTTATTTTGACTATAAGATACAAAATTATGGTTAAAACGTCTAAGATGTCCTTTTGTCCATTTTTTACACTTCTGACACGTTTTCTACACTTCTGACACATTATGACTTTTCTTTGGAACAATTTTGAAGTGCATTTTTTAAAAAAAAAATTATATTTTGGGCCAAGAAGTACATTTAATTAATTTTAAAAAAATAATTCTTTTAATTTTAGTTGGGCCAATTTTAAAGTGTATTTTTTCTAAAAAAATGTATTTTGGAATGCTTTTTTTTTTTAATTGTATCTTGAAGTGTATTTTTTCTAAAAATTTGTATTTTATCTAAACGAAACCTCGATTATCCCATCATCAACATTCAACAACAACAGTACAACACCACCTATTTAGATAGATATATATATATATATATATATGTATATTATTTTCTACTTTATCTATATATACGCGAAAAGCATATATATATATATATCATGAAAGAAATTGCGAAAGGGCTGTTGATTTTTTAAGGAAAATCATGGGCGATCAGAGAAGGCAACCACCCTCGATGAAACCCCCATTTCTCTGCGTCGTCTCATTTCTGTTAGAGAGAAAGTGGGTTTCAATTTTTTAATGAAATGAGAGAGAGATTCAGGTGAGACGGCTTGTGATGGTGGCCGTGGGCGGTGGTGGGTAGACGGCGGCGATTTGAGGAGATCCCCAATTTGATGAAGGTTTTTAGAGAGAAAGATTGAGAGGAAGAAAATGAATTGGGAAGAAGATTTGGAGAGAAATAGGAATGGGACCAAGTAGATTTTTTAATAAATTGTGGGTATTATTAAGGGTATAATTGGTATACTTTTATAGTGGAGAGTATTTTTTTAAAATAGGGGGTGACTTTCTAAGGTATAAATCACTCCCAAGAACTTATAAAGACAAAAGTGAGTTAAATCTTTAAAAATCGATTTAAAATTACTCCAAAAATTGCACTTTTTAAAATCAATTTTGGAAAGACAGCTTTTGATTTAACGCATTTTATATCTTAGAATCATTATTTTTTTGTATTTTGTACCTCAAAGTCTTTTTGTTATAAGTTTTGTACCCAGAATCATTATTTCTTTTAAAATTTTATATTTTAGAGTCATTTTGGTGAAAATTTTGTAGTGAAGAGTCATTAATTTTATAAAATTTTGTTATGCGTAATTTAACTTTCAAAGTTAAAATAGTTCACTTATACGTAATAATATAAATAATTCATTTATATGTAATTCATGTTACTTGTATAATTTTCTAAGGAAACAGTGATATTATTTGTTATATGTGTGATGCATGTGTAAGCAAATAAAATTGCACCCAATTAAATGATGTCACGTGTACAAATTACATATTAATATCAAATAAATTAGTTATTTATTTATTTAAATTAACTCTCTAAAATTAAATAAATACATGATTGATATTTAATATTTACACGGTTCAACTCAGTCAAATTTTACGAGCACTTAAATATTCGTATGTGGCGAATCAGACTGATATTTGATCATAAATAGAAGAGAATTAATGATAAATCAATCAAATTAAATGATTTGCATTAATTACGCCATCAAATCCCTTCAACCAATCAGAGGCCGCCATGTGGCACCTCAATTGTCACTCCTCACCCTATAAATAGGGGACCAAACTCTTCATTCCAAACAACGAACACCAACATTCAACTCATTCCAGACGAACAAGACGAGAACAATCCAGAGCTCCCTGCAAATGTTCTTGAAGATTCAAAGCAGCTTCAAAGGCGTTCTTCATGCAAATCAACCTAGAAAGAATGTTCGATCAGAGATTAAGGCTCGAAGTCCCTCCGATCAGACGTTTCTTCAAATGCGAACTCTGAAGATTTGAAGGTGTTCTTCATCAGCTCCAAAGCGTTCTTCACGAAATCATCCAGAGACGACTCCAAATTCGAGATCAAGGTGTTGGGCCTCTCTAATTTGGAGTTTCTCCAAAGACGTTCTTCGATCAACCCCTTGAAGATTCGAAGTTCTTCATCAAGCTCTTGAGGATTCAAAGATCGCTCTTCATCAAATTCGAGGGCGTTCATTCAAAAAAATCTTCAAAAGCCGCGTTCGATTCAAAACAAGACATTACGTCCTTGAATTAACGTTTGAAATCCCCCGCTTTCAACTCCAGATAAGATTAAGGCTAGGACCGTTACAAAATATGTCCAAGTCAAATTAAAGTTAAAGAAGAGAAGAATCCGAGGAAGAAATTAGAGGTTGAACCCGCTATATTTAATTCAAAAAATAAGTTGTAAATCATATTTCCGTGTTTTAATATTAATTCACGAAATTTATACTTACAGCATGTTAATTTTTTTAGTTGTCCATTAAACGAGTTTTTTGTGTTTCAAAATTCTAACATATTTTAATTGTCTACCACACCAAACGCTACCGTTTAACATGCCCAGCAAAGTATGCTGGTTTATTAGACCAGTAGGGAATACGGACCCAGAAAAAAGTTTGTATTCCCCATTGAATTGTTTTCTTGTGTTTTAACTTTTAATTGTATTCCTTTAATCCCTAAGTCAGATTTTTTTGCGTCTAGTAGCATAGAGATACCTAATAGCTTTAAATGAACTTTTAAAAAATAAATTTGAATTCCTTATCAGATTATTTTAGGACAAAAATTTGAATGCAATAATACATATTAGTATTATGTGTAATTGTAATTTAATTGGACTTTTTTTTTTTGCGGGTCAGGACCGGGTCGGGTTAGGGCAAACAGATTGACGGGTCTTATATGCCTTCTTCCTCGCGTCGCAGCTACAAACCATATTTCTTCTTCCTCCTTGAGGCGCTTCCAAATTCTTCTTCCATCTTTGCAACAGACCTGATTTCTTTTTCTTCCTTCCATCACTCGTGCCCTAATTTCTTGTCCTATTTAAATTTTTTTTCGATTCGTTCTGATCATTGGATGAAACCAGGTCATTCAATTTGGATTTCGATGTGGATTCTACGGGAATAAGAGAAAATATGTGTGTGGTGTTTGGATTACCCCTCAACACAAAGTGTGTGATGAATTCAGATCCTTCGCTCTTTTTTTTCATGTCTCCGTAAATCAGAATTCAGATCAAGATTTTTTTGGAGTCTGTACTGGTTTTTGTTCATGTAGTAACATTTTTTTGCTCATATGGTAATACTCTTTTTGTTCATGTAGTAACACATCAAATTGTTCATTAAATCTGTAATTCTGGACTAGGGATTTCTTTTCACGCTTGTACTGGTTTTATTTATGTGGTAACACTCTTTTGCTCATATGGTAACACTCTTTTTGTTCATGTAGTAACACATCAAATTGTTCGTTAAATCTGTAATTTTAGACTGAGGATTTCTTTTCACGCTTGTACTGGTTTTATTTATGTGGTAACACATTTTCTTCATATGGTAACATTTTTTGTTCATGTAGTAACGCATGTTTTTTTTAGTAATATGTAACATTGTTCATATATCGTCATAATACTATGTGAATACTCATGTGTTACCATATGAACAATAATGAGTTACCATGTGACCCATGTTACGTTATGAATATTTATGTGTTACGATATGTTTAATTACGTGTTACGTAAAATATGAAGTTTTTCAATATAACAATGTAGTAACACTTATACATAGATGTAGTAACACACAAAAATTTGACCAAAAAAAAATAAAAAAATCAAAATTATGTGTTACATTAACAACAAACATAAACCACTAGATTACATCGCATATTTGATAAACATATTCTTCTATAAATACATATGCGATCGCGCCAACCTTAAAGTCTATTGTCCGACCCACCCGGATTACTCGCCCGCCTTGACCCGCTTTTTTGAAGCAATTTTTATTTTTATAAACATAGTGTGTAATATTTCATGCAAGATTTTTCACAATATTATTTTTATTTTAGTGTTTATATTACAATATTTAAGCTGCATAATGATTGATTGTAAAATAATAAAATAATGATTGAATAACTATTGTAAAATAATAAAATGATGAGACCAGAAGCGAACAAGGAAAAGGAATAGGCCGGCCTTTCCATTGACCTTTAAATTCCCTTGAAATTGGTTATTATGCAGAATTGTTTATGTCAATCTATCATTCATGCCTTTAGTTACTGTTTACATAAACATTTTTTTTTCTTGATTATGTAAAATTTGCAGAGAAAATATTTTTCCAATGAAACTTGGAAACATGGTCAGCAAATCAGAAACGAAACACTACGCTGAAATATATAAGAAACAAAAATAAAAATCAGAACTGTTCCTATGTGCAGCTGGCTTGCTCTTTGAATAAGAGCCCATACAATAATATTTGACCTCCTCCTTTTTTTTTTTTTTTTTTTTTAACAGGTATTTGTCTTCCTCCTCAAAACAGAGTAAAGGTGAGAAACTGGTACATTCCTTTCTTTTTGTGTTGAGTCTAATGGGCCTGCTTTAATTTTTGGGGTCAAATCTAATGATATGCCATTAGTTGAATTGTTGGGCTAATATTTTTTAAAAGTAAATTTAAATTTGGGCCAGAAATTAATTGAACACAATAAAATGATTTTCTCTCATTCCCTTTCTATCTAAATAATTAGATAAGATATTGTGTGTATCATGTTCATCATAAAGTATTAGTTCTTACGTATTATAATAATAGTGGTGTACGGTGAAAATGATGCATATAATATTAAGCCAAATAATTATGGTCAAGTAATCATAATTTGATAAATTTATGGGCCCTTTCTATTCCTTAATTAGATGGGCTTATTTAATTTGTATTGGGCCTGGGACAAAGAATGCATTGATTTAGACTATTTAGTTGTCTCTTTTTTGGGATGAGAAAACCAAATGGGATGCTGGCTAATTTCCTTTGATCCAATCTTTTTGAAATTGGGCCGTTTAAAAATCTGCAGGGTGAACTTATAGATTAGTTTATTTTATAATATTTGATGTATTTAGACATGATTTTATTATTTTGGACCCCTTTGATTGTTAATATCAAATTAAAATTTGATTTGGGATCTAATTTGTTGTGCTTGAGAGTGCAAGTTATGTATTAGATTTAATTCAAATATATATATATATATGACTCTGTATAATTTAATGAAGAATTATTGAAGAGTTAGAGGGTGATAATATATGGCCCCATTTGAAATAGATTTTAATTTTAGTATTCTTATCAAACTTAAATTAATGGATAAGACTGGACTTGTAAAATTTTCAAATTTTGAGGATCTATATACTAGAATTAAGTGCTGATTCGTTTAATTATGAATTCAAAATGTTTGTTTTTCTAATACGTTTCAAAATTGTGTCAAAATTTGGTGAATGGTAGCTATTCTTAAATAAAAGTACAAGCATCTCAAATGTGGGGATGAAACATCTCCATAGATACATGGGTTTGTAGGGGGAAGAGGTATCTCCATGGGTACATACAAAATGAGGTGGTTAGCAAAGGCATAAGTTTAAACTTATATGGAAAACTTAAGGAAGATGGTGTCTATTGGAATATTTTCCACAAGCCATATGAATTTGTTTCATTAATCAAAATCTTATAAAGTCAACACATAATGATATAAAATCATGTGAATTGTAAAGAAATGAAAAATATTACAATTATCTTGAAGTGTGGGGAGCTAACGCCAAAGTCAGAAAGATCCACTGGAAAGACTGGAAAACTCTTACTAGGCCTAAAAAGGAGGGTAGTATGGGCTTTAGAGACCTGGTCACTTTTAATAAGGCCCTTCTTGCTAAGCAGATTTGGATAATCATCCAATACCCGGATTCCCTAGTGGCCAAAGTCTTCAAGGCTAGATACTTCAAACACACGGATATCATGGAGGCCACCATTGGTTCTAATCCATCCTACATCTGGTGTTCTATTCTCTGGAGCAAACAGACCATCTCTAAAGGGCTTTTCTGGAAAGTCAGTAATGGCGCTAAGATCCAAGAT
Source organism: Stenogyne calaminthoides (assembly GCA_037126765.1). Classification (NCBI taxonomy): domain Eukaryota; kingdom Viridiplantae; phylum Streptophyta; class Magnoliopsida; order Lamiales; family Lamiaceae; genus Stenogyne; species Stenogyne calaminthoides. The sequence goes on along the minus strand of JBBCBC010000022.1, from coordinate 3,570,043 downwards.
TGAAGGGATAACTGGATATCCGGCTTAGCCTCTGGCAAAATCACATCGTGTGCTACCTATGAGAGTAATGTCGGAGTTAATGAGCTTATCACCCCATTTAAAGAGTGGAACATCCCTAAAATCAAAAGACTCTTTCTCAAGTACAAAGTGGATGCGATTAGAAGGATCCCAATTGACCAAAATAGCATAAATGACTCACGCTTCTGGATCTTTGAGAAAAAAAGGCACATACACAGCCAAATCAGCCTATTGGAATAGTTATTCTCAACACAACAAGATTGATGTGAACAAAGCCAGTTCGTCGTTCGTCTCCCGAACTTTCTGGACGACTATTTGGGATCTTGATCTCCCCTCCAAAGTGAAGATCTTCCTGTGGAAAACGGTCAATAAGGCTATCGCCACCGAAGCTAACTTGGACACTCATCACGTTCCTTGTCCTACCAGGTGCGTTCTCTGCGGTTTTCACCGGACTTATACTAATCATGCGATTTTCTTTTGCCAAGTTTTTAAAGAAGATTGGAAACAGAGTAGCTGGTGGAACATCATTAAAAAAGCACGCCACTAGTCTCCTGAAAACCTTTTCCTATTCTTCATCAAAGCCCTTAAACGACCTGATTTTGAGAAGCTTGGCATGAAAATGTGGGGTGTCTGGAAGGAACAATGTGATTTGGCCCATAAGAACGACGGACAGCGGATGATCCCATCTCGGAAACCTTTGGCTAACTAGACTGACTCGTTTCTCTACCAATATCATAAGGCCAGAAGTAACCTTTCCCACAAAGGCCTTAACCTCGCTAAGAAATACACTCCCCCTTAATCCGTTGGAAGTAATAATACGTATTCTCTTAAAGTTGATGCGGCCTACAATGATATCTCTCTTTCCTTCGCAGTAGGCTTTGTCATCTATAACCCGAGTGGCAATATTTGGGTGGCAGGGTTTCACAAAATTAAGCCGACGAGATCGATCATAGGCGTTGAGCTTACGGAAATCATTGACGGACTTACCTTTTGGCTGGATCACACTCCAGGTAGCCTGATTGTTCTCTCGGATTCCATTGATGCTATTCAAGCGATTAACAACGACTCAATCTACATGGGCTACGAGGAGAACCTCATCAAAAAGGCTCGTTGCTGATCTCAAACACCCCAGTTAAAGGTGTTTGGTACTGCTCCAGAACCAACAATACGATGACACACAACCTGGCCAAAATGGCGACCAAGTCTCCCCACCCTCAAGATTGGATGGGCGACGACATACCTAGACACATTATGTCTCTAGCTCTTGATCATTAATCTTTATGTACTTGATTTGTTGAGCTCTTCAAAAATAAATAAAAAAAATATCATCTTACGGATAAAAAATCAAACTCTTATCTCAACTTTCATTTATATCAACCATCATTGTCATTTTTGTTTGTACACTACCCATATTTCCAATAAATTCAATCTATTTATCATGAGGATTGAATCATGTTGGCTCTCTTTTATAAGTGTTTGCTATTTAGACATATTTTTCGATTTCAACTTGTCCGACTGAAAGACCAACGGCACATGTGGGAGAAATTTCTTCTCTATTCCTCGCAAAAAATAAAGTCAACCTTAAAAGGGCCTAAAATATATTTTTCCATCCAACGTGGCTGAGTTTTTTTCTAGAATTTCCATATATGTTTAGCACTTGAAACCAAACCAAGTAGAGAGCAAAGAGAAAATCAAAGATTCAAGAGTTTTTCTCCTTTCTTCTTTGTCTTCATACGAAATCACATTCTTTGACTTGTCTATAAATTTAAGAAACGTGTTTTTGACCAAATTAAATTATTCGGATTAAGATTGTAATCAGAGATTAAAGGGCAACCTGTTTATGGTCGTTCTATAAGGTTCGATTCCCTTGTTCCACTTTTCGTATTTCATTGGTGTTTCACATTGTTGAATTTTTAACATATGGACACAAAATATAGTGGCTCGTTGAATATTTTTTATTATTCCACGTATCATTCATCCATATTATCAAATACAAAATGGAACACCAATTATAAAACAAGTGATCTCATTTTTGTTAAACATGGTTTTTTTTAAAATCACTGTACATAAAAAAGAAATATTATTTAAACAATATTTAATTTATAAGAGTTTTACCCTTTCAATTTTAACTACGCATGAATATTACTCCATTTTCACCCTTCTTATAAAATTAATTAATTTCTAGATCTGCTTCGAATTTTAATGTTACCCGATAGCCAGGTTAAATCTTCTCGTTGATCATTTGAAAGCAGTGTTTTCATAACCGAATCGATGATCGAACTGGACAGACCACCGGTTAGCGGTTCAACCGGTCGGACCTGTTCAACCGGCAATTCAACCGTTGAAATGATTTCTGCCTAATTTTTGTCAATATTTCCTATGTTTAGTTAAAAAAAATAAAATATATATTCCTACAAAAAATTTAATATATATTTTATAACTTTTCATATCATATTTAAGAAAACACATCGAAAGTGTAAGAGAAAAATGTGAGAGAAATAATATAAAAGAGGAAGAAATGTACCTCATATATTTATCTCACATCGAAATTGTTAGAGGAAAATGTGAAAGAAAATAATATAAAAGGGGAGAAGTGAACCTCATATATTTGTCCCACATCAAAAGTGTTGGAGTAAAATGTGAGAGTAAATATTATAAAAGGGGTGAAGGTGGAACTTGATTCATATATTTGTCTCACCTCATACATTTATCTCACATCAAAAGTATTGGAGAAAAATGTGAGAGGAAGTATTATAAAATTTGTCCCACCTCATATATTTATCCCACATCGAAAGTGTTGAAGAAATTTGTGAGAGGAAGTATTATAAATTTTTTTCTGACCTTATACATTTATCTCACATCAAAAGTGTTGGAGAAAAATGTGAGAGAAAATATTATAAATTTGTCCCACCTCATACATTTATCCCACATTGAAATTGTTGGAGAAAAATGTGAGATGAAATATTATAAATTTTGTCTCACCTCATACATTTATCCACATCAAAAGTGTTGGAGAAAAATGTGAGAAAATATTATAAAATTTGTCTCACCTCATACATTTATCTCACGTCGAAAATGTTGGAGAAAAATGTGAGAGAAAGTATTATAAGTTTGTCCCACCTCATACATTTATCCCACATCGAAATTGTTGGAGAAAAATGTGAGAGGAAGTATTATAAATTTTGTCTCACCTCATACATTTATCCCACATCAAAAGCGTTGGAGAAAAATGTGAGAGAAAGTATTATAATATTTGTCCCACCTCTTACATTTATCCCACATCGAAAGTGTTGGAGAAAAATGTGAGATAAAGTATTATAAAATTTGTCCCACCTCATACACTTATCCCACATCGAAAGTGTTGGAGAAAAATATGAGAGGAAGTATTATAAATTTTGTCCCACCTACATTTATCCCACATATATTTATCTCACATCGAAAGTGTTGGATAAATATGTGAAAGGAAGTATTATAAAATGGGTGAAGGTGGACCTTGATACATATAGTTGAAAGTTTTTTTTAAGTGTTGAACCGGTCTAACCGGTTCGACCGATTTTAGTCCGATTTTTTACCAGTTCGACCGGTTTTACTTCGGTTTTTAGGGGGTCTCTGGATCGGTTCCTGATTTAACCGGTTGAACCGGCCGGTCCGGTCCGGTTCTAAAAACACTGTTTGAAAGTATACTTAACTAGCTAGTATGAATTAAAAGGGTAAAATAACAAATGTATGCTAAAACATAGAGTAAAATTTATTTTTGATCCCACACGAGGTACCTCACGATTTTGGTCCCAACTTAAAGAATTTCGTTTCATTTAAAAGTTAGAACTTGTATAAATGTGTGTAATTAATTCATTTAATTTCTCTAGCTATCACTCTCATTCACTTGTGGATTGAATTCTCATACTTCATCATTGGGAGGAGACTCATCGAGTGGACAATTTAATATGGATAAAGTTGCTTTCAGCGGGAATTGATCACATGACGCGGGCATGAGCCTGAAGGCACTGATACCATGAAAAAATTTCATCTCATCTAAAAGTTTGAACTTGTAGAGATGTGTAAAATTAATTTGTTTATTTAATTTCCCTAACACCAACACCCACCAGGCCATTTTGGTTCCAAAATCATTTTTCATGCAGTTTTGGTCTCATCGTTACATTTTTCATTAAAGTCACATGTAGTTTTAATCTCATATAACAAATTTTGAAAATTAAACTACAGTTGAACTTAACGGATTTCATAATGAAAGGATCAAAACTGCATGAATGAAAAAATGGTGAGGACCAAAACTGAATTCAAAATGAGTTTGTCATGTATGTATCCGTCAATTTAAAAAAAAAAACTCAATCATCATTAATCAATATACTAATAAAACTCAATCATTGTCTATAGTTTACATCTTCGGTTTATTTCAATTATTAGATGTACATTCCCTCTTACAAAAAAGTGAGGCTAAGAATGAACCGGTCAAGAGTCGATTGTAACATTAATGTGATTGTCTACATCTTGATTTCAAATTTCTTATATATTTGTGATCTTATTCGAACACTCACGTCTCTGTTTCCCTCCACCCCACCCACCCCCAAAAAATGAAAAAAGGATAAAGAAAAGTGAAAGAAAGAAAGAAAGAAAGAAAGCAATCAAAAGATGTGTTGCATGTTCCAATGAACTTCGGCCTCATCTTGAGAAGATAACACGATAAATATTGTAATCAACAGATTAGGGTGCTATGCTCAACTCCCACAAAAAAACGCGTGTGTATTTTTTTTGTTTTTTGTTCTTAAATAAAAACATGTGAGTAATACTTGTATAAAATTTTTGTTCACGATTTCTCTCATTTTTTATCCATGTATATATGAAATGGATTTAATAAAAACCTATATATATATATATATATATATATAATTAAATTTTAAATGATTTTATAACTTTGTACATTTTTTAATTTAGTTCATGACCATTTTTTGAAACAATTTAGTCGCACGTAACAAAATTTATCCTCCTTAAGTCGATCGATTTATCTCAATTAACTAATTTATAAAGGTGCTTTTTATATTTCTTGTTTGCAATTTTTATTTATTTTTGTAGGTTTTATCGCGGGTTTTGTTCACATTTTGTGTGTTTTGTGTCTGTTTCGTTCGCCATCTTTGAGGATTAGCAGTGATAATGTTTATATATCCCCTAAGTTGAGAACATTTTATTCTCTCCTAAGTTGAGAGGTATGTATTTTTCTCCTGCATTGAGAGCATTTATTTTTTTTTTTTCTTTCATTTGGCTTATGAAGTGGATACTTTTGGTGGTTAATGAGAAGCGTTGGCTGCACAGTGAGAAAAGTGGACTTGCAAGTGCCACAACTTGTAGTTTTAAAGGTGGGAATTTTGGTGAAAATTACCATTATATTCTTATTAAAGCACGGAAAAGGAAAAGAGAATTAGAGTCACGTAGTGTTAATATGGAGAGGATCAGGACATGTGTATTTCCATCTGAAATGACACACACAACTATATTACAACAACATAATGATTACGAAATTGGTCTTATTTATAAGAATGTCAATGATTTGGCAAATCGTTTTATTAGAATAGCTAGTTTTTTCATAAACCCTCATTATTGGGTCGAGCTCTAACTATTGTGAATGACCTTCTAGATAGCCCTTTGTCTTTGTATTTGATCCTAAGTGTTAATGAATTAAGTTGTTCTGAGCTTTTAAAAATATATATATAGTAATTTAATTTGCCCAATATTTGTAAAAAGATAAATCTTGTATGCACCAAATGCACCGCACACTCTATAGTGTATTTTAGAAATTTACAATTTGTTGCAAACATGCAACTTTTCTACAGTGAAGCGTGCAACTATTAATATGGGATATATGGGACAATAGTTGCACGCTCCAGTTAAAAAAGTTACATATTTCAGTGCAATACATTATATATTTTTAAAAATACATTATGGAGTGCACGGTGCATTTGGTGCACAGGAGACTAGCTCTTCATAAAAAATAAATTATCATTTTACGACATATTTACTCTTACTAAATTAATTCACATCCCTCCCACTAGGTCGACTCATGTGCCACCTCGCACGACATTTTTTAGTAAAGATAAATGTGTCATAAAAGTATAAAATTATTATTTTTTTAATATGGGGCAAAAAAAATTTAATCATTCCATATTAAGAATTTACACATTTTCTTTAAATTTTAAAAGAATATGGTGTTCTTTCAATATTTTACTGAGTCTCGCGATATGTATTAAAGGCGTGTTTTCAAAAACTTATATGTGATTATAGTTACCTAGAATTATGTTCAAAAGTGATTTTGAGTGTTCTATTTTTCTTTTAGTAGCTTAAATAAACTCTCATAAGTTATAAGTTATAAATTTTAAAGAGAGTGATTTTAGTAGCTTATTAGTCTTTTTTAAAAACTTTTGACTTTTTTTGCAAATTACACTATCAACTTTTTTCTTTAATATTTTTACAAACACTATCAACTTTTACTATTAATTACTTTTTTATAATTATTAATTTTAATCACTTTTACAAACCATAACTTTTTGCAAACAACCACTAAGAATCACTAATTAAACTGAGTAGTTTATTATTATTTTATGATTCCGGAGCATCAATTTTTCCGAACCAATTACAAGAAAAGACAACTTAAGAAAAGCCCAAGACAAAGTAAAAGGTTGACGTAATCAACACTTTTAATTTATAGGAGATTAGATGACATCACTGCACTAAAAAAATTTAACGATATGATTGACGCGTATATATATCCTATACGTCTATATGATTGACAAAAAGACAACTTTCACAATTCAATGATACATTAAAACAAATGCATGTATACATGCATGCATGCATGTCATCAAGATTATCACAATTAATAGTATAAACTATTTACGTACGTAGCAAGAATTGTCAACTTTGGTAAATTTAAACGTCTCCTTCCCCCAAAAAGGGTATCCCCATGTCCCTCCTTTCCCAAGCAAATATATATATATATAAAGGGTGGGTCTCATGCATTCAGGTGTAAAAATAGTTGCACGATTCAGTATAAATAAATTGCATTTTTCAATATAATAAGTTGCATGTTTCTACAATATTATATGAGTTCACGGTATACCTTAATGCATAAATAAATGGATTATTTATATATTGGAATAACTATGTGCACTTTTACACACATATTGACCCAAGCGTATCAACCCTAACTCCACCTTATAATCATGGTTTAAAATGTTGCATTAATTAATCTCTTTGCCTAAGATTAGTCTTGCAGCGTAACCCGATGTGGGACGCTTTCCTGAAACTTACACACTTTTTGTATATTTATACGTATAATATTTGTTAAGTTAATTATTTATACCTTCAAATACAACTGTGAAATAGTTATTGAAATAATTTCATCTCATTTAAAAGTCTAAACTTGTAGAGAAGTGTTGAAATAATTCTTTTATATTATTTCTCTGACGTTCTTTCGCACGGGTGAGCTGAATTCCCTTATCTCATTATTGGAAGGAGATCCATCAAGTTGATAATTTAATATTAGTGAAATTGTTTTCAGCAGGAGTATACAGTGCGATTTAATATGGGAGAAGTTGCTTTCATCAGGAATTGAATAAGGCCGTCGATGTGAGCTTTTTGGCTCTTATATATATCATGAAAGAATTTTTAATAGTTCGAACTTGTAGAGAGGAATGAAATTAATTTGATTATATTATTTATGTACTAAAGAATTAGTATATGGGTATAAATAGTCGCACGGAGTTAATGTCAATCCTATTTTTTAAGTTTGGAAATTAAATCTGTCTCAAACTGTACCCGACTAATAAATTTAGTGAAACTGAAATTCCCAAGAGATGAAGTGAAGCTATTTGAAATAATTTCTTGAAAACCATTCATAGAATGAACGTCCTCTTAGTCATTTGGAGCTTTATAGTCATTTATATCTAAACATGGGATATGGACAACGGCGACAAGATTTATCTGCTGAAGTCACTCTTTCAAAACTCAACTTTTTTTAAGAAAATGGACATTCTTTATATAATCGAATCTTTGCTGTTGACCTTAAAAAGTGGGAAGATCAAGGATTATTAATTAATTTGGTGATTTTATCACAACAATCCCCACAACAATTAATGTGATTTCTTTTATATGCTCCAGCAGCAAATATTTTTGGAAGAAAGTAAAAATGATTCAATTATTGGGACACACCTTCATAATATTTCAATTAATAATAAATAATTCGCTCGTTAAAACATGAAAAAAAATATGTGTGAACAAAGAATTGGGGTGGGATTGGGAAGAATAATATATATATATATATATATATATATATATATATATATATATATATATATAACTTAATTGCAGCAGGGCCGTCTGGGAGAATTTGGTGGCCTGGTGCGAACTCTCAAATGAGTCCTTAAGTGAAGGTCCAAGTAAAAATATGAATATGAAATAATTTAGTTTTTATAGAAGCAATAATAATAATATTTTAAAAAAACATCCTAAATAAGATATTGAAGTTATTTTTTAATAAAATATTATAAAAAATTAAAAAATCACTTCAAAAGTGCAACTCTTTTAGTGTTTTGTGAAGCAAAATCATCAATTAAATCTTCATAGCTAACTTTTTCTGCCACATCATTTCTGAATTGCAGCAAAAATCTTGACACAAGTCGCAATTTTAAATTTTGATGCAAATGTGGCTTCCGGTAGTTTGGTCTCTATTCGAGTCCAAACCCACGTCGTCTCGTTTGATGAGTATACAACTAAGAGTTGAGTCATTGCATAGGTGTATATCCCACGTGGAATTAAAAGCTCATAAAAAATTATTAAAAAGAAGACGACGTGTAATACTAATAACACATCAGGAAAGAACCATTAAATTGTATCGGTCTGTTCAGAATAATCTTTTGGAGGTGATATTCTTCAAAAATTTAATCACAAATGGTCTCATAACTTTGGCCTCAAATAGATTTAGTCTCATAAATTTTTTTGTCTTTGATTTAGTCCCAATAACTTTGAGAATGTCCAATTTTAGTCTCAAATCAATCGGAACGTCGTTTTACCGTTTTTATTTGGGGCTTTCTGGCGGATGTTGTGACTGGACTGCCACGTATATTTTTTTTTTAGTTAATATCTGGAATTTCAGGCATATATAATTAAAATTTTAACTTAAAATTAAAACAAAATTGACAACAAAAATTAGTCAAACACACTTAAAATACACATGACAGTATATGTAATAGTCAAGTCACAACATCTGCCGGAAAGCCCAAAATAAAAAAGGCAAAATGATCTTGTTTCGGCCGATTTGGGACTGAAATTGGATATTGTCAAAGTTATTGAGACTAAATTGGCGACAAAAAAACTTATGAGACTAAATCTATTTGAGGCCAAAGTTATGGGATCATTTGTGATTCAAACTCGAACAATAACAACGTTAGATATGCAAGAACAACTTAAAGTAATTAATTAATTTGAAATAAAAAATTTAAAAAAAAAACTAATTTAAAAAACGATTACATATAATTAATGTACCTTTTTTTATCGGTAAAAACGATTTTATAAACGAAATGAAAGCGGGTACGAGGGGTACCCAAGTACAAACAAGTAGGGAATACTACATTCAACCTAAAAATAATCTAGAATTCGCAAACCAATCATTAAAAGAAAAACAATAGCAATCTAAATACTTAATACAACATCAACTCCAAAGTCAATTTTTGAGTTCCTCCACTACTTGATCTACTAGAAAATCATCTCCCTCGAAAATGACAGCATTACTATGTTTTCAAATGAGCCAAACCACGACGCCAATTTGTTGTTGATAATTGTTTACCTTTCTTTCCTTTGAGGAGGTTGCCATGAGCGATAAGGTTGAAGAAAGGATTAGAATGTAATATCGTAGATACACCGAGCCAAAGAAAGCTTTGCATCCACACTTCATGAGCGACGGGGCATTCGATGCTTCCTGGATTTGTGCACAAGTCAAATTCTGGTTCGCGTGCAATGCATTTCTTCTTCGAAGGTTTGTTTTTGTCGGTAACCGATTGGAGAGCAGCCTTCACGAATGGGCGATCACTTTCAAGGGTGTGACACTATTCTGCAAGAACTTGAAGCCGCGTTCTTTTGCCTCATCGATGTGGGGAGATTCTCGGACAGCCAGGATTGAATTGTAGGTGTCCTTCGTATTGTAGTATCTATTAGGTGAAACTGTCCATCTCCATGAATCGCAAACTTCAAGCTTAGGTAAAAACCTGTTAATCAAAGAAATAAGAGCATTAAAGGGTTCAATTTCTCGATCAAATAGGTTCCTCCTCCATCTCCAACGCCAACACCACACCTCCTCCTCCCAACTTCCCACATTCCCCACTTTTCCATCCTTGTCAAGACTAAGATGAAAAAGTGTCGAAAGTTTTGACTTCAAAGAAACCCCACCCATACGCACATCCTCCCAAAATGAGATCCCCTAACTCCCTCTCAAATCTTCCCTAAAACCACTCCCCCCGATCTCCAAGAGTGTATTTCACACGACCTTGCCACCACCCCCCACCCACCCCAACCGACCTCCTCACAATCCCCCCAATCACAACTTTTCAAGAAACGACGTTGTTCGCAAGTTTTCAACAAAAATTGGACCAAAAATGTACAATCAATTTAATTATGGGATTAAAATTGATCAATTAAATTTTTTTAAACGAAAAAATTGAACAGTAAATAAATTATGAGATAAGTTGATTATTTTTTTTTAACAGAAAATAAACAATAGATTAATTATGGGAAAAAAAATCTCATTTTCTATGGCTATTTCTCTCCGACCGACATCTTAATTATGGATTACAAAAAGAATTCGTTCATAATGTTGGAGTTGTCAAACTATGTAGTATGACGTTCACAATGTTTCATAATGAAAAAAGTGTAGAACATTAATACCACGATCACAAATTAAAAAGATTGAATATTAGGCCTAGTTATTATCAAAAGGAGAAGGAAAAGAAATCGTACTGCATGCATACTTTTCACAAAATTTAATGATTTTTTGAACAGCATATGTATACCTTTCACTAATTAAAAAAGAGTACTGAGGGATACCCCACGTCCCCACCCGTTATACAAAGAAACATGCAGTAGCATCACCCGTCACAATATTTAATCATTGAGTACTCTAATTCATATTCAAATAAATTGTAAAGTAGTATTTAATGGGTGCCTACTCTTAGAAAAATAATGATATAAGGGGGAACTAATAATTATTTTCAAGGGCATTATAGTAAATCAGGGGATTTAAGGACCATAACATTCTGGCAAATGCTGAACATAAATTTTTTCACGCAAATATAAAATTGTAAAAAGAAAAAAGAATACTACAAATTTAGGCCCATAAAATATTAACTTCGCAAATTTGAGCCCGTAGAATGTCCTACAACACATATTGCCAAAAAAAAAAAATTAGTGGCCTGCATTCCTATCAACTAAAAAAATAATGCCTACTTTTTGTTAAAATATAAATATAATTTTGATTTGACAGAATTTACAATTATTAAATATATAAAATTAAAATTATATATTTATAATAATTGTAGGCCATTATATATATATATATATATATATATATATATATATATATATTTATCAGTGTAATTTATTTTCAGAATTTATGATTAAAAATATATTATGAGTGTTATTTTTATAATATTAAATAATGAACCCTTGATTAAGACAAAAACTTGTATAGACCTGATTCATGCTATGAACTCGGTTATTTAGGTATCACTGTTACATACAAAAACTCTCACCATTATGTATAAAAACTATCACTGTTATGAACAAAACAATCACTGTTTAGAAAATGTTTTATATTTTTAAACAGTAAAAGTTTTTGTGTATAACAGGAATAATTTTTACACATAACAGTGATAGAGTTCATGTGTGAAACTGGTTCATATAAGTGTTACTCATTATTTGATCAAAGTTTCTGGTATATATATTCTAATTAATTTTCCTACAAGAACCCCACACATACATGAATACATATATATATATATATGCATGTATTAGAAACGATGTCGTCATTTTATTTAATTTCAAATTAGCATGCAGAAAAAGAAAATATGGGATAAGTCTCCCACTTACATCAGATAATCAGATTAATTAATTAAAGCAACGAAAAAGGGTAATTAAATCTTAAAGTACATAACCATATGTAATTAAGTTGGCAAGATACATGGGATGAGATGCATGCAACTTGATGAATTATGATCACATCAAGCTTGACATCCCACAGCCAAACTGCAGTGGTGGATATTTTCTTCATGAATTTTATCTGCGTTTAGAAGTGCACTTATTTTGACAATTTCAATGATCTGCTCATTCAATAGTTCTGGATTCTTTTGCTCGTGATCAAGAACGATGATCTGCGGTTGGGTTTCCGGAAGCTTCTTCTCCATGATCTTGTCTTCGCTTCGGTACATTGCGTAGAGTATCATTTGAAGCACGCCGAAGATGAACCCTAGTACGTTTGGGATCTACAAAGACAAGCTGATTAGATCAAAAGTTGAGTATATAAAGAGGATTCATGATCATATGAAAGATGAATTTACTAAAAGGGTTTGGTTTGATAGTATTAGTTGGTTTCATTAAATAGCATTAGATGTTTCAATAAATGGCATTAGTTGGTTAAATTAAAAGTATTAGTTGTTTTGATGTAATGTTGTAGTTGAGAATCAGTCGCTCGGTAAAACAATTTTATATAAGACCAACTCTAAGTTTGGCAATGTCTTATATAAACCACTCTTACTTTGTATTATGTTTCAATTTCTTAGCAATATTAGTTTAATTAAAAAATATTTGTTTGATAGTAAAACTGTTTTACATGAGACAAGCTCAATTAGTTTATATTATTGAAGTATATCAATGGCATTTTTGGACGGTTAATATTACCATTTTTTCATAATTAAATTTGGGTGATATGGAGAAAAGGTAGTTACTATGTATGCATGATTGGATGCACTTACAGCGATGTTAAAATCTTTGAGAAATAGGCCATAGAAAAACCACATAACAGCACTAATTGTAAGGAACAGTGAAAGAAGAAACGGCATGTGTTCAACACTTTTTGTTCGTACGACTTGTCTCTGCAACACAAAACAAAAAAAAAAGGAGAACTTTAGTTAAAGGAATTAATTGATCACATGCAACTAATAATTTCAAACCCAAAAAAGAAGCATAATTCCGAATAAAATTGAGATAAAACATATTTTATATTTTATTATTATGATCAATATACTTACCAAAATGCATAAAGGGGCAACGAACACACATAGAGAAAAAACTAGACAAATCCATCCAACAATAATCACACGTTCAGAGGGTTTCACAAAGGCTTGATTGACGCCCACAATTCCCATTCCACAAACTATAAATACAAGCAGTAACTTCACTGATTGAACCTGCAATTTAAAAAAAAAAATCAATTCCATTATAAAAAAAATTCATTTAAAAAAAATAGAGAAATTTTTTATTTGTAATTATGTACCTTGGCCTTCCTTGATGCGTAGAAAAAATGGAAGAAAATGTAAAAAGTCTGGATGAAAATGCCGACGGAATTTATAGTGATGAGAAGAGTTGCGTTGGACTTGAGAAATGCATAATATATCCACAGAACGGCACTGAAAAGAGCAACCACATATGGAATTGATTGATAGCCTTCGCTTGATTTTTTCTTGTAGATTCGATAGAAAGTTGGTCTGCAATTATTTCATATAAATTAATTCCGACTATTAAAATTAATATATATGGTGTGTGAATTGTTTTTTTGATTTATATTAGTTAGTAAGTTAAAGATGAAATAATATTATTTACATTGGAGCGAGGAACACCATGAACGAGATAATATTACCTGCAAAATATTTAAACAAAACATTAGGATAGTAACATATATGTATACATGCATGATGAAGGTTTAAATATTCAAAGAGTTAATTTATTAGAAAAATAGAATACTTTTCGTAAAATAAATTTAATTTGCTAGTGTACAAATAAAATAGGCTGATAAAAGAAAACACATATGCAGTGATATAGGCAAAAATTCGTGTATATCCAAGTTCATGGTGAACTATATTTCTTTAAATATTATTGTTATGTATCACATTATTATTGTTATTCATAAATATTATTGTAAATTAAAGATAAAATAAAATATTATTTAAATAGTTTTAATACATAATTAAATATAGAGTTGGTATGCTGTAAAACTTGTTCATCGTGAAACTAGTTTTTTTTTACAGACATACACTTTAGTAATATAAGTCACACCCTTTAGTAATATAAGTCACACACTTCAGTTATCACTACGACACTCTTTACTATAATATAAGTCACACCCTTCACTTTTATGAGTAATACTCCTTATAGTAAAACGTCATACACTTTACAATAAAAAATCACACGTTTTAGTAATATAAGTCACACTTTTTAATCAGTTTCACCGTAAAATTTATTCACACTATACTTTATCTTAAATATAACAGTAATAGTCTTTATAAATATTGCGATAGAGCTCAGTGTGAAGTCTGATTCGCATAAAATCTACTCATTAATTAACTCATTAATATAATGGTTACAGCAGAGCACTATCTTCTAAAAAGGGCACTCAAGCATGCATGCATGGCACGACACGTTACTTTTGTGATTGAAATAAATGATTGCTAATTATTTTCCATGAAAGATACTATATGAAATTAAACTAATCAATATATATGCACACAATTTTTTTTATCAAAAAAAAAAATATATTGAATTTATTTTCAAATAGCATAAAATATGAAAAAAAAACTATGCATGAAGATCTCATTATTAAGTTACATATATTAATTTAATAATGAATATGACGGATGACTAACGGGTTTGATCGTCTCAACTCTCAAGCGAGACTGATTTATGTGCAACAATATACACAATAAAAGAATTTCCTACAAAAAATTTCAACATGACATTCTTAATTAAAATAATTTAATCCTTAAATAGTAAGAATTACCTACAAATTTTTTTAATTATATAACCATTTTTATAAAATTACCTACAAATAATTTGCCTACGAACGTAATTCATAAGTAAATTTGTTTGTAGGTCATTTCTAAACTACAAATATAACTGTCTACAGAAATGTAAATTGTCTATAGAGAATTATTTGCTAGTTGTTTGTCTAAAAATTTTATTAATTTAAAGACAAATCGTAGGCAATCATGATCACTATTTCAGGACCAAATAATTTTTGTTAAAAAGCTATGCAGGCATTGGAATATTTAGCAGGTAATTCTTTATTTTCGCACAATGAATAAAACTACTCTATAACACAAAAGATAACCAAAAACTATGTAAGAATGTACCAAGAAGTCCAAAAGCAAATGCCCAGTGTCCAGAGAAACCTGCCATATTGATCTCTATGTAACAAAATTTAGAAAGGAATTGAAATTAGAATAAAACTCTCTAATTAATATCTTATATCTGATGGCCAACGATGAAAGGCAATGTACCTATTTATAAAGAAAGGGAGGGACACTTGTGCAATATTTGAATCTTGCCCAACTATCTGATTAACATAAAGTGAATGATAAATCCTGAAAAAGGGAAAGACAACTTTTAATTTTTTAAATGTTTTTTTTTTTTTTTTGAAGATGATCAGGGGCATATCAGTCAATTTATCATGGTGGCAAATCATGCATGCTTTATATCAGGAAACAGTATGGAGGATTTTTTATTTTCAATTCGCCCCCTCAATATGCATGTGGGAGGAAAATTTCAAATTAGTCTCCTGGCATGATAAAAAGAATTTGATTCAAATTTAAAATTGTAATAAGTCTCTTTTAACTACTGGTAAATGTATGAGTATGTGAGGACAAATTATGTTAGGTTTAGTTACCAATCAATTCCTATATATTCAAACTAATAGTGATTACTTCATGTGTTGTTTTTCTCAAAATTAATAATTGAGCCGTGACAATCAACGACTATAATTGTAAAATTAATTTTAAAGTAATAGTAATATAAATTTTAGAAAACTCTTTAATGATAACGTGTAAAAAAATTTGTAACAACTCGTATTCATACATAACTCAACATAAAGAAATTTTATGTCTTTATTATATATTATTAATATTACTATTAAATATACCTCGCTATCATGAAAGACATATTCAAGATTCATTATCTTGATTTTTTTTTACAAGACGAATACAACTCAACTAGAATAATTAATCTCTCTAGCGAAGTTAATTCTTCAAACCCAACTCGGAGAAGACCTACCTTGAACCAAGTGTGAAGATCGAATGAGGATGACACAAATTCTTCTAAACTGGGAGCGACCCTGGATATGAGCTCGTGGTATATGGACTAAGTCCGAACTAAGGCATTATCCACCGCACGTCACTAAGGCATTATCCACCGCACGTCGTGGCACATATATTTCGTCTAGCTATCGACTGGAATCTCAACCGCAGCGCATCTTTCTTTTTTCGTCTGGCTCCACAAATTGCTTCTGCACTCACTGCAACAAACTCATAGAAGGTGGAGAGAACCTGCAACAAACTCATATAGGGCGGAGAATACCCAAAGAGGGTGGAAAATTCCACTTAAATCTCATTAAAGGGGGGGCAGCATGTCTCGAACCTAGAACCTCTTGGTTTAGATAGTGGTGCTCTAACCACATGAGTTAAGCCACTTTGACAGATTCTTTATCTTGTTATTATGACTAAAGATAGGTGTTTTGTATGCCCGACCACATCGCAACTCACTTTAAACAATGTGTAGAGAAATTATAATTATAAATTGAAGGTAAAGTAACTAGTACAAAACAAAAGTACAAGGTACATGAACGTGTAACAGAAGAACAAATCCATCTTCAATCCGAAGAACAAAAGGATGTCTTAATAGAAGAAAAAATATAGTGATTTTATTGGAGAAATAAGGTGTTACTTGAAAAAGAAAAAAGTAATGTGATTCAAATTTATTGTAAAATTGAATAAAATTGGAAATAAGATCTTAACAATATATTTAGAATATAATATAGACATGGAAATATAGATAATGATTTTTTCTTTGAGGAAAAATTGAAAATAAGATCAAATAAAATAATATATTTAGAATAAAATATAGATACATAAATATAGAGATATAAATAATGATTTTTTTCTTTGGAATTTACAACTAGAAATCTATAATGAGATCAAATTTCTATGTTAATTTTATTTTTTTAAACCAAAATTATGAGTTTAAATATAAATTTTATCTATATTATTATTTTGAGTCCGTCACATATGAATGACATTGTGTGATATACTTTTGTCATTAAAAAAAGTTGATTAGAATTCTAAAAATTAAACAATATATTCAAAAATATTTTTTAATTAATATCATTGGAGTTTGTAAAAATATATTACATATTTATTATTATTTATTAATATTTATTCTTGTGGAAATATACTACATATTTCGAAGATTTTTTCCAATTCAATTGACTTTGGAGTTTGGGGATATACATTACTTAAAATATACTACATATTGCAAAATAAAAAATATTCAATTCAATTGACATTGGAATTTGTGGAAATATAATACATGTTCCAAAAAAAATCTCAATTCATGATTACTTGTTAATATTTATTTCAATTATTTTTTCTTAATTTGACATTGAAGTTTGTGAAAATATACTACATATTTAAAAAAAAGAAAAAAAGAAATCAATCCATTTGACATTGGAGTTTGAGAAAATATATTACCTAAAATATTTTTTTCTCAATCAATTATTATTTGTTAATATTTATTTCAAAGATCTTTTTTCAATTTGGCAATTAATTTTTGTGAGAGAATTCAATCGTTTCTAAATTTTGGTCAATTTCTTCTATTTATATATATATATATATGTGGAATATAAATTCATTAATGCATAAAAATTATTACCATTATGCATAAAAAATTCTCACCGTTTAAAAAATATTTTATATTTTTAAACAGTGAAACTTTTAATACATAATAATGATAGTGTTTGCTCATAACAGTGACAGATTTCATGTATAGATGACCTGGTTTAAAGGAGTATTACTCATAATTAAAATATAGTTTTGAAGAACTTGATAAATATGGAAATCAAACACATAAAGAGTGGTTTTCATGTGCACCAGGTGCACCGTGCACTTTATAGTGTATTTTAGAAAATGCAATTTATTGTATTGAAATTTGTGACTTGTTACACTGAAACGTGTTATTCGTAAAACATAATTGCATGTTTCAGTCTAACAAATCACATATTTCAATGCAATAAATTGTAAATTTCTAAAATACACTGGGAATATACGGTGCACCTGGTGCATACACGGTCTAGCCATATGTTAGGAAATTAAATAAATGAATTAATTTTACACATCTCTACAAGTTTGAACTTTTAGTAGGCTCAAGCCCACAATCTGGGTTCGATTCCAAATGAAAGCAGCTCCACTTATACTGAATTGTTCACTCGATGGGTCTCCTCTCAATGACGAAATAAGAGAATTCAACCCACGGAAGAGGGAGGGGGGGTATTAAAATAATTTAAAAAGTGAATTGATATGAGTTTGAATCACAAATGGTCCCTTAACTTTGGCCTCAAATAGATTTAGTCCCAAAAATATTTTAGTCGTTGATTTAGTCTCAATAACTTTGACAATGTTCAATATTAGTCTCAAATCAGCCAAAACAACATCGTTTTGCCATTATTATCTGGAGCTTTTCGATAGATGTTGTGACTTAACTGCCACGTTTATTGTCATGCGTATTTTTAACTGTGTTTGACTAATTTTTATCGTCAATAATTCTATTTTAATTTTAAGTTATATGCCTGAAAGAGAATTCAACCCACATCTGAAAATTATCACTTTCGACCATGCATATGCTGATCCAACGCCTGATTTGGCTTCTCCTGGACCTCATGTGTAGTTGTACAAAAATCATTTGATATTTCTAAAGATTTCATCAAATTATGTAGTAATCGTGTAACTTAGACAGAGGATGTCTCTTCAAGGGTTAAACGGTACCTTGCGTACTACCTTATACTTGTATTACTTAGGAATAGTACTTAATTTGTTAAGATTACTATAATTTTCAGATGACTCATTTTAAATTAATTCAGCTGCATGTGTAAATTAATATCTACAAGAGGGACCCCCCACCAAAAAAATATATATACATGAGGGACAGTCCAATGCAACTTGTGAAATATTAGCACATTTAAGAGTCAGGAAATTCGTGGATCCGTCCCGGGTCAACTAATCTTTCTAAGACCATCATACAAAATGAACTGAAAAAACATACATATTGATCTGTGTTATTATAGGAATAAATATGTGTTACTATGTAAGCAGAGATATGTGTAACATATATATATATGTCCATATAGCATTGGTGGATCTAGTATTTCAAGTTTGGGGGTGTGAAATATATATATATATATATAATTAATATTTAAAATCTCAAAACTCGATGCAAACTATAATTAAGTATAAAAATAGCATTGAAATTAAATTACTACAATTAAGTTTGTTGATTGTTCATATATTAGAAGTGGCCTAGGACAACATCATCTGAAATTTTTAGAAATATTACATCCTTCTCAATAAAGTGATCATACAATCATTTCATAATTTAATGAAGATATCAAGTTGATTTCCCAATGTCTTAGATTTCTTTGACATGGATGTATTAGTCGTCATTTCATAATTCAATTGATTGTAGGAATACAACGTAATCACAATTCTACAAAATAATTAAAAATTTACATATAAAAAATAATAATTTAAAATCTAAAAGCGAAAGGAAATATATTTCCAAAATCTCAATGTGATAACAATTTTGCAGCACTCGACTCAAGTGAAGTGGCTTAAGCACAATAATTTTGAATTAAAGAGTATATATTAATTAAAAAATATATCTTAATTAAAGTTATTTAACATGCATGTAGTGCATAAATCCTAGCAAATTCATATCAAAACCTTTAACGAATCAATTCATAATTAAATAATAATCTAAATTGAAGCCAAATGGTGGAAATGTATATTTTCATAATTTTAGGGGAACTTAGGTATATGCGTATAGTTGATGGAGTCAAATTAAAATAAATTTTAATTTTTAAATATTTTTTATGGCAATCTACTGCAATATGTTGTCCAATTCAGAAATATAATTCAATCTAGTATGCAATATGTCCAATTATTTTATAGCTACCACTTGGCATCAATTATAGAATGGGGCCATTTCTTTGGTCTTATTGCAGAAGATGGTGTGATGAAAAATGAAGATATGATTTTATTTTTATTTTTTTTTGAAAGAAAAAATGAAGATATGATTTACTAGGCTTATCTTGTCTTCGTGGTTTATGTCATGTTTGGATCACCTTTCATTCCAAACGAAAATGCTTCTGCTGCTTGATTGATTTCCAATCATCCCTTTTTCTTTTTAAAATTTTTGTGGATATATTTTTTTCAGTGTTTATAATGATAATAATAAGTACCGTCATATACATATATATAGAAAGATTTTTTTAACAAAAGCAGTGTATATATAGAAATATAATTTTTTTATATAAAGAAAAGCAAAAGCTTGTGGTTTACTTTTGATTTCTTTTCTTCTCCCTTTTTATGGGGCTGTTAAAAGGTGTTTAATCATATCCATGAATATTCTGCCGAATTTCGTCCAAACGTTGCCTTAAATTTGCTTTGTGGCTCGAAATGAATATTATATACGTGTTGCATTAAGAAATAATAATTGTACCTTTGTCCCCAGATATTATAGAACGTACGGATTATTTTGTATATTTGGCATTCAACAGAATGAATTACATACCCGCGCGCATACAATAATTAGAGTTGTTATTTGAGTTGAGTAGTAGAAGTCGAACTCGATTCGAACACTTGTCGAGTCGAATTTGAGCTCGCTCTATTACACGAACGAGTAGGAAACAAAATTCGACTTGACTCGTAAATAAATCTAACGAGCTTAATGAATCAAATGGTTTGAGTCGGGCCTAATTAAATTACAAGAAATTTTTTAAATATCGAGTCTAATGAGTCACGTTCTATTAGGGAACTATATACTGTTGAGGGAAATTAAATAAATTGATTATTTCCCGACCCTCTTTACAAGTTCGGACTTTTAGATGAGACGGAATTCTCTCATGGTATCAGAGCTTAGGCTCGTCCAGATCCTGGGTTCGATTCCTGTGAACGCAATCTACCCATTTAAATTGTTCACTCGTTGGGCCTCCTCCCCAGAGGGCAGGGGCAATGATTCGGCCCAAAAGTGAGGGGAAGTGTTGAGGGAAATTAAATAAATTGATTATTCCCGACCCTCTCTACAAGTTCGGACTTTTAGATGAGACAGAATTCTCTCACATACAGAAGAATTAATTCAACACCCCTCTACAAGTTCGAACTTTTAGATGAGACGAAATTCTTTCATGGTATAAGAGCCTCCAGGCTCACGCCCATGTCTTGGATTCAAAGTTCAAACCCTGACCCCTCTACAAGTTCGGACTTTTAGATGAGACGAAATTCTTTCATGGTATAAGAGCCTCCAGGCTCACGCCACTTGAGAGATAACGTGGCTAAGAAACTCGGAAGTTGGAAAAATAAATTCTTTACAGAGGGTGGACGGGAGACTCTCCTTAAATCTGTCATCCAAGCCATCCCGACGTATGCCATGTCATGCTTCAGAATCCCAACTTCCCTTAGTGGCGATATTGAGTCACTTTGTGCTAAATTTTGGAGGGGAGGCAATCCAGACGATAAAAGAGTCCACTGGAGGGATTGGAAAACACTTACCAAATCTAAGATGGAAGGGGGCATGGGCTTTAGGGACTTGGTCACTTTCAATAAGGCATTATTGGCTAAACAAATCTGAAGAATCATTCTTTACCCAGACTCTCTGGTTGCTAGGGTCCTTAAAGCCAGATACTTCAAGCATACGGATATCATGGATGCCACTGTTGGTTCAAATCCCTCGTATGTTTGGCGCTCAATCATGTGGAGCAAACCAATCATTGCAGAGGGTCTCTTTTGGAAAATCCACGATGGAACAAAGGTGCAGATGAGAAAGGATAAATGGATCCCGAATCTATACTCAGGAAAAATCACTTCCTGTACCAATTACGACAATGATATAAGAGTCCACGACCTCATCACGAGCTCCCATCAATGGGATCATACAAAACTCAGTAACCTTTTTCTCACTTATGAAGCAGATGCCATAAAAAACATCTCGATAGACCATCAGGGTCACTCAGACTCCCGCTTTTGGCGACATTCCAACAAAGGCCTCTACACAGTTAAATCAACTTATTGGAATGCGCTCCGTGCTAACCTCAATGACACAGATTTTGTCAGCAAGACCTCCGACCTTTGGTCCAGAATTTGGAAGCTAAAACTTCCGCCTAAAGTCAAAATCTTTCTCTGGAAGACACTTCAGGATGCGATTGCTACAGAAGCAAACTTGGTCGCGCATCACGTTCCATGCAAACCCAGGTGCGTAATCTGTTATCACCCTAATGCTGATACTAACCATGTTCTCTTCTTTTGCCAGGGGGTGAAGGAGGCGTGGAAAGATACGAAATGGTGGCCCCTAATCAAAAAAGCTAGAGGCATCTCGACCGAAAGCTTCGCCAGCTATCTATGTCTATCACTGGAGGAAGCCGATCTTGAGCAAGCTGGAATCAAGATGTGGGGTATATGGAAGGAATGGTGTCACGTGGTCCACTCAGATGGCGGAAATAGCCTTGGAAAAAAGATACAAGCAAAATGGACAGAAGCCTTTCTGGAACAATTCCACCTTGATATGTCCAAACTCTCCTCGGATAACCTCGGCTCTAATGTTAACGAGGCTTCACTCCAGCGCGATTCCCCTCATAATGGCTACACCTTGAAGGTTGATGTAGCCTACAAGGAATCCTCCAGGTCCTTTACAACTAGCTTCTTCATCCTTGACAAGGAAGGCAAACCCCGGGAGGGCGGTTTTCATAAAATCAACCCTCCGGAATCAGTCCTTGCTGCTGAGATTACGACCATTATTGACGGACTAACCTTTTGGAAGACCACCTCTACGGAACCAATCACTATCCTTTCGGACTCCAAGAATGCTATTAGCGTCATAACTACGGATAGCCCGTACAAGGAATACGAGGAGAGTCTTATCATTGGGGCCCGAAAACTCATTCAAAGCTCCTCAGTGGAAGGAGTATCCTACTGTCCTCGCAAGTATAATACCGAAGCTCATACTTTGGCTAAGATGGCCACTAAATCGCTCTTCCCTCAAGCTTGGGCATGAAACGATATCCTGCGACATATTCTGTCTCTTGCTCTTAAGCACTAAACTCTGTAATCCTAGTGCGGTGAGCCCTCAAAAAAAAAAACCAGTCTTCGTATGTGGAGATAGTCGTCGTCAGTTTTGCCGCGTCTAACAACTGATTTGAGGGAAAATTGTTGGAACTTATAGTCAAACAAAGTTTCAATCATCATCAAATTCTGCAGTAAGAACTTTGTTAAAAAGGTATGGATAAAATTAAAATTATATTGAAGTTTTTGACTCTTGCTATATTAACCTAAGCTATTAAATTTCAATTTGTGCTTATCATTAATTATCTCTCTTATGATCATGATGCAGAGCTGTTAATTAAGTAAAACGAAGCGCTCGGTTAGCCTCAGCTCATTAAAGCTTAAACTTGGCCAGTTTATATGTATAAACGAGTCAGATTTGAGCTTGTGTTGACTCATAGTTTCTAATACTCTCCCTCACTTGTGGTTTGGGTTGTTCTCTGGCTGTCAATGTTGGGGAATGAGTTGCACAGATCTATTCGGGGTGAATATTTAAATACAAATTTAATTCATTAATTATTACTAGCATGAATTAATCATATATTAATTCAAATAATAATTGCAACAACAAATCATGCATATAGAAAGCCACGTAAAACCTACGCATGATGCGAATCTACGGGTTTACGTGAACGCACGTCCTCTCGGGATGGCAAAGGGCTTTGGTCGGACGGACTAACCAAAAGGACTTCCCAAGTATTCCTTTAGCCCTTGCTCGACAATCCGGTGGAAGGATACTTAAAAAATAAACTTTGTTGCACCACTTATGTGGATTTGCTAATATTTCCAAAGACATGGAATTGTACACTACTCACAATTGTCGTTTTTTCAAAAAAATACAATCAAAGCTACAAAATATTTGATATTTTATCGACGGCAGATATTTTTTCCTAAAAACCAATTTTCGTGGTGTTACTGAATAAAACATTCCTCCCTATTTATAGAGGAGAGGGGACGAAAATTACATGTGAAATAAGAAGGAAAAAAATCTTTTCTTGATCTCCAAGAAATCTTGAATATATCTCATATATTCTTTTTCCATAATTAAAATATTCCACAAAATCCCACTCTCTTATTTGTTATGGAATATTTCAAATATTAGGGATCAAGATTCCAAGATTTAGATCTTCTTGAATTTATGAGATATTCTTGTATTCAAGAAATACATATCTTCCATAATATCTTTTCAAGAAAATCAAGAAAATCTTTCTTGCCCACTATATTTCAAAATTTTCAAATCTCTATTATGAATAACCAAGGGGAGATTTCTTGAATTTAATGAGATAATCTTGTATTCCAAGAATACATATCTTCATTCCATAACAAAATTCAAAGAAAATCTTTTCTCCCTCTTATCCATAATTTTTGAAATAATAGGAAAAATTAAGGATTTATTTTATTTTAATCACCTTTTTTTCATTGACTATATGTTGGGCTACTCTTCGTGGGGACTTTAAGAGAATTAAGATTGGACCTTCTAATGGACCTTGAATATCTAATATTGAGCCACAATACAATTCAAACCCACAAATATTAATTAATCCCACTACATAATTAATATTGCACTATCCATCTTAACTCATATTACATACAATATGGCTCCCGGTCATTATTTCCGTGTTTAAGATTATCTAGCACATTAATTAATTCAAGCCACCAAATTAGCTTTCCATTAATTAATATCTTTGTCCTTGGTCGAGGAACTTATTATCCATACCTAAAACTAATTCCACTTGCAAGATTTGGTATGATAAAACTTATGAACCTCCCAAGGGGCAAATCAAGCAAAGCGTATCTTCTTCTTTAAATCTTAGCAATCACATGTGACCAATAATATTGCCCAAGATAAAAAGTATTGAATCTCTCTCCGATTCGCTACCCATGATAAGTCAAAGCAATAGTTACCAATCCCACGATCCTATTTAAGGGACGAAGGTTACAACAACGAACCACCGAGGTCTAATTCTTCCTTGTTCGGGTCAAGAACTTATCCTCCTCAGAGGGTCCTATTCAAATAAGATCACCATGCACTAGTGTAATCTCTTGGTCAAGACAAACCAATCGAGCCTTACACCTCAACCTTTCGTGATGGTTGTTCATTTCCATCTAGGTCGTGAATGAATGACGACTTTTTTAGTTACAAGGGACCGTTAATTTAATCTTCTCGTGATCCGTATCACTAAATTAACTACAAAGCAGTAACACGACGTTTAATTATTGAACTCATAAAAGAAATATATATAACATTCAATCATATTTAAAGCATTAGTGATAAACAATTTATTTCAGTAAATAAGTCTGGAAATTCAGTTTCGATTATACAAAGTAAAAAGCATACTTTTCAGTATAATCCCAACAGTCAACTCTGTCACTGGGAGGAACAGGAAGTCCAACAAGTATATAATTTATTGTGGGTAGAATTTTTGCTCTCAACAGGATTTGAACTTTGAACCCAAGACGTGGGCGTGAGCCTGGAGGCTCTTATACCATGAAGAATTTCGTCTCATCTAAAAGTCCGAACTTATAGAGGGGTGATGAATTAATTCTTCTGTATATGAGAGAATTCTGTCTCATCTCTAAAAGTCCGAACTTGTAGAGAGGTTCGAATAATCCATTTATTTAATTTCCCTCAACATTTCTCCTCACTCGTGGGCCGAATCATTGCCCCTACCCTCTAGGGAGGATGCCCGACGAGTGAACAATTTAAATCGGTCAACTCCATCAGTGGGGGGAAGAAGAAGTCCAACAAGTGTATAAGTTATTGTGGGTAGAGTTTTTGCTGTCAGCATGGTTTGAACTTTGAATCCAAGACAATCCAAACTGCATTCTTTTACCACGGGTTGAGAAGGTAGGAAGCCCAAGATAGAGGTCGTGACCTTGACATATCTGGATGTGGAGACTGGTTTTGACTAACTCAATATTAGTTTGAGAGGTGTTTTTCCTACTCATGCATTCCCTAAGATCGTCTCAAATGGTCACCTCTCTGCAAGTTCGAACTTTTATATATAATATGAAATTATTTCACTTCTTGATATATAGATAATAACAATCAATTCATTTAAAATCCTTCGAACTCTATAGATCCACTCTTTCATGAATCTTTCAATAATTAATAGGAACTCTATTTGATCGAAAGTCCTAATTAGATACAAATAACTAGTTATAGTTTGGGTTGAAATTTAATCTTAAAAAATTAAAATGATCAGTGATCATTGATAACATATTTATATAGAATAATTGTAAATGAGTGAAAATAAGCATGCATCACTATAATTGATATAGGATTATATATTTAGAACATTTGGAGTAAAAAAAAAAAGCCTATATAAGTGATGGTGTATAATAAAGTTAGTCTTAGTGAGAAAATTTACCGTGCAAATTATTCAAAATAATAGGCCACTCAAATCTCATGTATAATGAAGTAGACAAAAACTTGTGTCTAGTCGAATTCACGGTGAACTCGATTTATGCGCAAAAACTATCATTGTTATATATCAAATTTATCACTGTTTAATTTTTGTTTTGTTTTTAATTGTAGTTTTTGTATATAATAATAATAATTTTTGTGCATAACAATGATAGAATTCATGTATAAATATGGTTCACAGAATTATTACTTGATAAACTATTTCTATTCTCTATCTCGTATATTATCGTTCACAAACTCTCGTGTGAACCATTACACTTATAAAGTGATATCACTACTCTTATAAACTATTACACATAGTATTTAAATATGATCTCAATTTATAAGTGTAAATGTAGTGGTATAAATTTTATACTACGAATAAATTTCACTAAAGACCTATTAATTATCGTTTATTAATCATATAAACAGCCACATCAACCCTCATACGTAGGTTTCACGTCACTCATGATCCAAAAATAACTATTAAACAACCAATTCTACAATGGTGGGATACTCTCTTTAAAATGACTTATCTTGAATTAATATGCTCGATGACATATTAATCAATATTTGACTAGCTACCCAATTCACGTTATAAGCGTGTCTAATGTATTTTAGTTGAATCGTAGATGTTGTATTCTATATTTAAGAACTACGCAATCGTAGATGGCACAACTGTATTACAATGATTAATTAATAATTGAAGTATACACTTTTGTAGTGACATATTTGGAGAAGACAAAGAACCTGAATTCATCGTGAACTTAATTTTTATAGTATTATTATTATATATAAAAATTATTATTATTTTAAAAAATGTTTTATATTTTTAAATAATGAAAATTTTTATGTATAACAAATAATAATTTTTATATATAATAATTATAAAATTTCATGTAGACCTGATTTACATGGGTGGTTTATAAAATTATTACTTGTTCGAGATAATAATAGTTACTTTTTGGTGCTACGCTTATTTTAT
This sequence comes from Stenogyne calaminthoides, assembly GCA_037126765.1. NCBI lineage: Eukaryota > Viridiplantae > Streptophyta > Magnoliopsida > Lamiales > Lamiaceae > Stenogyne > Stenogyne calaminthoides. The sequence goes on along the minus strand of JBBCBC010000022.1, from coordinate 3,542,232 downwards.
TGGAGAATCAACTGCCACAAAATCCAAGTCAATTATTGAGAATATTTTTTTTTATGTAAGATATTTTTCTTAATTTGCCAAAACTTGAGCTAGTCGATCAATCCTATATGGTGCAGCAATATCTCATTAATTTTATTTGAAATACTGCAAACACTGCATTCGTTCAGAATTCGTCTCAAACGTGTCAACTTCCACTATTTTAAAGGCGAGCTGCGTTGTTGCAAAGAATATCACGCAAGAAAAAAAGAGTTAAAATAGGAAATTAATTAAATGTAATTTCACAGGCTTATACTGTGAAACTAATTTCTTTTATACAGACATGACACTTCCATTATCAAGATTAATATCATTTTGTACTAAAAGTTACACCTCTCAGTTATCACTACTAATACCTCATGTTGTAATATAAGCCACACCCTTCAATTTTATCATTTATAGTTAAAAGTCACACCCTTCAGTTATCACAATTAATAATTTTTAATATTATAAGTCACACTCTTTAACCAATTTCACATATTCTTGTGTGAAACTTGTTCACCCTATACTTTATCTTATCTACTAACTTAATATTCATTATTTTCCGATTACCTTTAAACACATAATCGTCACATGTGTAATTATTTTATTATTCTTTTTAATTTTAAAGCGTCATTTAAATTTTTAATAATTTTAATTTTTAAAAATCAGGTTTTGGGTCGGGTTTAAAGACAATCTTTATATTTAAAGACAGAGTGAATCGGGTCGGTTTACCAAATATAAACGTACCCAAAAAAAAAAAACAACCAAAATACGCAGAAACCACTCTCCCTCCCAAAAAAATACACAAAATAATTTCGACCCAAAATCATTAGGATTGAAAAAGTATAGGTTGCATTTCGAAAAATTACTATTATTATTATTATTATTATTATTATTATTATTATTATTATTATTATTATTATTATTATTATATTTTACTGGACACAGTGACCTACTGCGAGGTTAAAAAATCAATTTCAAAATTTAATTTTGATAACTTGCAGAATCAAAATAAAACAAATAAAAACAATTAGGATTACAAAAAACTCTCAATGTCGATGTGATATTAATTTAAGACAAAAACTTGTGTGAACCCGAGTTCACGATGAACTCAATTTTTTTAATATTATTATTATGTGTAAAAACTATCACTGTTAACATAAAATTTATTATTGTTATGCACAAAAAATTTAACTGTTTAAAGCATACTTTATATTTTTAAACGGCCGGTGAATTTTTTTATACATAACAGCAATAGTGTTTACATATAATAGTGATAAAGTTTATGTATATACATTGTTCACATGAGTGTTAACTCTTAATTTAATCCCTTAATTTACACAAAAAAATGATATTAACTTCAAATGTGTTTGTGTAAATCTGTGAAATGAATTATAAATGTCGATACAATATTATAAATATGTGAGGTTTTAGCTAAACTTGATAATGACAAAGTGGAATAGCTTAAACAGTTAGAACATTATTGTAGCACAACTTATTTTGAATATGTGCCTGAAATTCGGTACGTCAGCAGTGCCCACTTAGGCCCACATCGACCCGACCCAACACGAGATCAGACACCCGAAGATAAGCAGATCCAACAAGATTAAGAGTCGACATCAGAATATCATTAACTTTACGAGACAAGATAAGAGTATTTAATGTAAAATAGATATAGTTTTAATGTTTAGATCAACAATTATAATAAAATTCTAAAATAAAAGGGTTGAGATGAGTTTTTAATATATTTAGCTCTTAAGGGTGGACCTTTATTTATAAAGATCAACCCCCCCTCCCCCCATTGTAAATCTCTACCAATGTCCCTCATTCTTCATATATACAAAAAACATATTTAAGGGAAGAACTCAAGAGTTCTTCCCTAATTGTTCGTGTTCATTAATTACTTGTTTGTATTATCAAGATTCTAAGCCACAGTCAAATTCTCTAATCCTATGTTTTGATACACAACAATTGACCCTAGAAGAAGGATACTCTTTAAGAATTTAGCTAAGTTTTTTAGCATTCTCATTGGACTTACTATTCTAAAATATAAAATTGTTTTGCACTTACACATACATACGTGAAATTTACACATTATGTAATTGATTATGTAAATTCGATTATGTATATACAAGTGTAGTTGTACCTTATCGTAATATACAAAAAGATGTTCCTTTAAAATAATAATTTGAAAAATTTATACCTTAAACTAATTTTTTTTCTTTTACTCAGTAAATTCTAATTTCGCTGCATTAAAAATACTTTAAAAATAAGATAAACATTAAAACAGTTATTATTAACAGAAATATGTTACAACAAGAGACACCAGAAAATCTTACCAACAGTATTTCAAGTAAAACAGAAAATGAACCTTAATCACTTGTTAATTTAAAAAGGGTAACATGCACCTTTATAAGGTGTAACATTAATTCATTATTTAAATTTGATTAATTGGGTGCTCATGATCGTCCACTGTAATTTGTATGGGGTCCACAGTAACTTCAACACCATTTTCCTCTGCGATATCTAAATTGTGATCATCTTGAATAGGTAAAGGGCATATTACATGATCTGAAACCGGCGTCGTTTTGTGCTTTAGAGTAGTTGGAAGCTTGTCTTCATCACCACCTCCCTTACGGTACTTGTATATCAAGTATAGGATTATTTGGAGTCCTCCAAATATAAATCCCACTATGTTTGGAGCCTGCAAATTAAAATTAACAAATACTTAATTTAAAAAAATATATGTATGTGAGTGCACGATTATTACAAGACTTAGTCATGTCAAATATGTTGTGGGATTTATATTTAAATTAAAATCGAAATGGTCCCGTAACTTTGCACCTTTATTGAAAAGGTCTCGTATATATCACATGTTTCAATTTAGTCTCGTATGTTTTCAATTTGTGTCGATTTAGTCCCAAATCGCAGGAAACCGGTCAAACTACCCAAAAACGACGTCGTTTTATGATGAATTCCCGGCCGAAATTAGGGGTGCATGTATCACACGCCCCTAAAACGACGTCGTTTTTTGGATAGTTTGACCAGTTTCAGGTTATTTGGGACTAAATCGGCACAAATTGAAAACATACAGGACTAAATTGAAACATGTGATATATACGGGACCTTTTCAATAAATGTGCAAAGTTATGGGACCATTTCGATTTAAATCCCCTCTTTATAATACTTTCATGTAATAAAATGAATAAATATTTTGTGGAGATAATTACGTACCGTAACGTAAAAATCCTTGAGCAGTAGGCCATAGAAAAACCACATCACAGCATTCAGTAAGAGGGCAAGTGTTAATGAGATTGGCATGAACTTCACACTTTTAGTACGAATAACTTGTTTCTGCATATCAAAATTATTTCAAAAAGCATCACCAATTTTTCTGATAATTTTATTATATTTTTCTCATCAGTATATCAAACATTAATCACACTAAATATATATGTACATAAATTCACAAGAATTAATGATGATAGGTTTTATTGCCATACTGATCCCACAAGAATTTTTTTTGCACGTAACTTGGACTATTACTATAAAAAAAGGACCCTTTTTGCAATCACTTCATTATTGTGGGATCAATTTTGCAATAAATTATAGGCAGAAAGAATTATACCATAACGCATAAGGGTGAAATGTACACGGTTGCAGTTAACGCTACGGATATCCATCCAAGAATTTGCACTCGTAAACGAGTTTCTTTTACTAAAAATTGAGTTGAAACAAGAACCGAGCCGAACCCAACTATGTTAAGAAGGAGAAGTAGCTTCAGAGCTATTATCTGCAAGCAAAAGTTATGTTAGAAACCATTCTTAATAATCTGAGGACGATATCTGAATGATTAATTGATAAATTACGTACCCTGGCATTTTTGGATGCATAAGTTATGTAGATGGAAATATAAATAGCCTCGATGAAACAACCGATGGAGTTGATAGTGATGAGAAGAGTTTCATTTGATTTGGTAATTGCGTAATATATCCATATCATGCAGCTTAGTAATGAAGTCATATATGGCACTGACTGAAACTCTTCCGTTGTTTTTCTCTTGAATATTCGGTAGAAAGTTGGCCTATCACGTTACAATCAAATTGAATATAAGAGCTAACATAAATATAGGTTAATATGACCACAATCGGACTCGACATTTTTTTAGGTCGGGATGAACAAGAATAATATAAAATTATTGAACAATAATACAAATAATAATTTACGAATAATACACATACATAATACATTTTAAGCTTATAATGTTATACTAAGAAATTTTAAGCCATACTAATTAGGACTTGATAATTGATTTTTTTTTTACATCTAAATTTGATGAGATAGAATTAATTTGTTAAATTTATGATCGAATGATAAAAAAAATTGATGAGATCAAACTTTGTTTGTGGAACTAATTTTGAAGCATTCACAGTTGATGAGATAAAAATTTATGTCGTATCGTTCACTCATCGATTCCAACATGCGTCAATTTTTTATTTTAATTTTTTAGGTGGATATATTATTTTATGTTATATTATATTATTCAGTGAATAAGAAATATTATTCACTTAAAATGGCTAATATTATTCAGTAAAAACAAAATTAAAAAATTAATAGTATTCAATTAAAACAACTAGCATTGTTAAAAGAAATACACTAGTTACATTGCACCGGTGTATATATATAGAAAGAGAATGAGAGAGTGGGAGAGCCCTTACGCTGGAGCAAGATAAACCGATAAAGCAACAATGTTACCTACAAAATCAAGAAATTTTTCAACGTTAAAAAAATTCATTATGATATACTACTTTATAAAAATTAGAGTAACTAAATTACTTTAAGAAAGAATTTGATGACAGTATTTGCAAGCAATAATTACCTAAAATCCCAAAGGTAAAAACCACTACACTTTGCATTGTAAAAAGTATTTTTCTCTCTCCCCCCTCTCTCTCCCTTTCTCTCTCTGTGGTATAATATTAGGAGAAAGAAAGCAAAGAAAAGAAAGAGGCAAAGACCCTAATTGATGAATATTTGAGGGTGGGAAAAGGCTATATATAGAAGATAGTGCATGAGTAAAATAGATTAGAATTTGAAGCCAGTTTCTCAAGTGTTGACACATTTAACATATACCTAATTATTGATATGTAAATAAATTAATATAGACTTCGCCAACTGTCCCACGGAAGTCCTTGCTAATTATTATTATAATTTGCAATTTTGAAAAACCGGCCTCAATTAAATTGTTATAATATCTTAAATCATAACTAAATTACTGACACTCTGGAATAAAAGGTTCCAGAAAAATTTAACTTGTAGTCCCAAAATCTTTGACAATTTCCTGATTCATATTGTCGTCGAATTTCCATCTAATGCGCGACAATATCGGCCAATATTAGAGATTTAATTAGAATTTGGGAGTAATTAAATAGACGAAATTAAATTTTTGGAATCTTTTTAATAGTGTCAAAAAATTTGGGACCAAAAAATATTAAACATAGAGAAGGTTTTATGTGAAACTGGTTTACCGTACGCCACTCATACTATTGCTTATAGAAATTAATACTATAACAACTATAGTATTAATTTTTACAAACAATAGTATGAATGGTGCACGATAAATCAGTTTCGTATGAAACTTTGTCTTAAACTTATCTCGTGTAGGTAGTGAGCTTATTCATGAGGATTGAATTTATTCAAGGTACATCATCACACAATTAATTAATAACCCCTGCAAATTAAATTCCCTTGTACTATATGGTATGACAATATGATAAAAATAGTATCTAGTACATGCAGTGAAAGTTACTATTGCTTTTTCATTTTAAAATGAAATGGTGAACCCTACACTTTTGGTATATGCGGGACGTGTCTCAATAAAAGCAAGGTTTAGTTTATTGTTGAGTTCATTCCATAATTTTTACAACAATTAATTTTCATGCGTCGTCCAGCTGTCTGTTGAACTAAAAAAACATTTCCGGTTTTAATTTTCGGGAATTTTTTTGATAATTACTCCTTCCGTTCCATAATTTAAGTTTATTTAAAGAATAATAATATAATAATAAAAATGAATGATAGTTTTAACTATTGGAAGAGAGAAAAAATGTATGTGGAGTAGTGAGTGACATTTTTTTGTAATATTAATGTGTAAAAAGTGAGGATAAAAATTATGGATAGTTAAGTTACATTTTCCTTTTATGGAATGAGAAAGTTATAGTGTGATGTCCATAAAAGAAAAGCGAGACAATTATATAGGACGAAAAGAGTACAATTTTTTAATACAAATTACTAGTACTGAATACAAATGAGATTACATATATAATTAAAGTTGCACATGAAAGTGTTAATATATTTACATATATACAATTATTTTTTACTTATTAATAAATTACAATCTTAAAATGTATCTACCAATTTATCAGTAAGTCTTCTTTAATTTTATACAATCTATCAGTAAGTCTCCTTTAATTTTATACCACTCTGAGTTACACATGTATATGTACGGGGCTACTAATTGCTTTCCATTAAAGTTGTCTAGTAAATTTTGAGGATGGAAGGCCAAGTCTTGTATGTATTTAGGTGCATCGTGTATTTATAGTGTATTTTTTAATCATGCAACTTATTATATTGAAATATGCAATTTGTTTACACTGAACCATCCAACTATTAATATAGAAAAATAGTTGCACGATTTAATATAGACAAGTTGCATCTTTCAATATAATAAATTGTATGGTTCTAAAATGCACTATGAGTGCAATGTGTACCAGGATGCACATAAGACACACTCTTTGAGGAATCACCTCCATTTCAAAAAATTTAAGTTGGATTAAAAAAAAAATTGTAGAATAGTAACTTACTTCATTTTGAAATTGATTCCAATTGTTTTGATTTTTTTATTTTGATTCTGTAAGTTTTTAAAAATTTGAAATCGATCATTTTAATCTATATATTGCTTATTTTATTTTTTTTCTTTTAATTTTGAAATGTAAACTAGCTAGACTTTTTTAATCCTAACAATTTTGGGCCGGAATTTTTCTGCGTATTGTTTTATGGAGAAGAGTGGTATATGCGTATATTGGTTTAGTTTTGAATTTTTGGGTCAGTTTAGATTCGGTAAAGTAATCTGATACGCTTTGCCTTTTAAAATTCATGTTATCTTTAAACCCGACCCAAAATCCGATCCAAAATTATTATGATTAAAAAAGTTCAGGTGACACTTTGAAATTAAAGGAAGAAAAAGATAAAATAATTACACATGTGGCGGTTACTTGTTTAGTAACCTGGTGCAACAGATTAAAGGATCAATTTTAAAATATTTGGAAACGTATAGGACCAAAATCAAAAAGTCAAAACAATCCGAATTAATTTCAAAATGATACGAAGTTACTTAACTAAAAAATATATAATCTCTTTAAAGTTTTAGTAAATCATATGCATCACTTTACTTGTAATATAATAGAATAAACAGTATTCCCTTTTAAAAGATATAATTACGAGACACACTTGAATGAAACGGTCTCACGATGAGACGTGTTGGGTATAATTTAATATGAAGTTTTAACACTTTTAAAGAGGTGAGTGTTAATTTATACACTGTCTCATGTATAAGACCGTCTCATAGTAATTTTTTCATCTTCCACAATTTATTACCTGTTTTAAATTGAAGGAAATTTTTTATCTGATTTAATTGATTTCATTGTTGACTGTTCTTATAACTGTAGAAAACATTTTATTCAGAAGGAGCAGAGTTCAACAGCAAATTATAATAAGTTGAAATTAATCGTCTTTTAGTTAAAATTAAATATCTCCGTTAATATTCATGCTAAATAATTTATTTTATTTTTTTGAAACCTAATCATGCTTAATAATGAAATTGCTATTATTTCTATCGTTTCAAATATTATTGTTTAGTAAATTTTGGCATGGTTCGTCTTTATTTATTTGTTAAAATCAGACAACTGGGTTGACAAAGAGCGAGAAAGAACAACTTCTACTTCAGGAATTAGTTTTACGTTTCATGAAATTATGCAATTAATATAAATATACATAGTTACAAGCAGACAACCTAAAAACCTGTTTAAAGAATTTTCTATTTTTAAAAGGATATTTATCATATTTTTATTATATTATTATTATTCTAAGATAAGTGCATGATAGTGATGGCATCACTGTACACCCGATTTGCACTAGATACAATAAAATAAGGAACAAGCCTCTTGTGAAGTTTATTCATTAGTTTCATATTCAGTTATCATAAATAATATTTTTTTATTATATAAATTGTATTCTCAATTATCACTACAAATATCTTTATTTCATGTAATTTCAATGTTATGAATAATATCTTTATATAGTAAAATATATATCTTCAATTATCACAATTAATAATTTTAATGATATAAATCATATATTTTAACCAGTTACAATTTTTTGCGTGAAATTTATTCATGTTTTGCTTAGAACAAGAGAGAATTCAGCAATCTAATTTTGTAGATGAAATATATATCACGTAGTTACATAGTGATTTAAATCAAATTCGTCCCTTAATTTTTCATCTTTATTGAAATTGTGTCATAATTATTAACATTTTCAATTTAGTCACATATATATTCAATTTGTTCCAATTCAATTCCAAACCACCTGAGATCGATCAGAAACACTCAAAACGATGTTGTTTTAGTCACAAAAATCAGGGGCACGTGATAGACACGTGACTAAAACGACGTTGTTTTTTGTGTTTTTAGTCAATCTCTGACGGTGTGGGACTAAATTGAAATAAATTAAGTACATATGAGACTAAATTGAAAAAAATTATAATTACGGGACCATTTCAATAAAGGTGAAAAATAATGGGACGAATTTGGTTTGGAGTTGGTCTCCCATCTATGCTATGAACTTAAATTATTTGACAAATTTCACTCATTTCTACCACATTTTTATAAACAACTAAACTTGACCCGTATTATACTCTGGGTAGGGTCAAATGTCGTGAATTAAAAACAAAGTTCATAGCATGAACCTAGGGGTGGAGGAAATACCGAAAATACCGTTATTACCGCACTTATAGTACCAAAAAATATCGATTTTCGGTGTGAAAATATAGAAAAATTTGGTATTCGAAAAAATTTCGGTATACCGAAACTATTTCCGGTATATCAAAAATATTTCGATGTTTCGGTATACATCAAAATATCGGTACTGTATCATTATGCACTATTGACATACCGAAAAATTTCGGTATACCAAAATTCCGATACGATAATAATATGTATTTTCAGTATCGAAAATTTATGTACGATATACGGTATGGCGAAAAAAATTTGATATGCTGTACCGATCCACCCCTACATGAACCAAGTCTATACAAATATTTGTCTTTAGTTTTGAAATATCCTAGTTACATATATCGGAATAAAATGTACATGAACACATCAACTTTCAAGAGAAATTAATCGCAGAATTTCAAACGATAGAACGTACGTAACTTATTAATCAATGTACGAATTAATCATCACCTGTTGAGACTATTTATAGTACTGACAACCCATGGACATTTAATTAGGGTTTCTTCCACATTAATCACTTAAATTTTGTTTTAATTATAAACCTATGTACAAGGTTGGCATATGAAATTGATACCATAATATGTAAAATTTATTCATAATATTAAATTGATATCATATATCACATTTAATTACAAATTAATACCATGTATTATTTTTATTAATTAATATCAGTACCATTTAATACTATAATTTTAATTTAAAAATATAATGATACTAGTTGATAAGTGTAGTGGTATTAATTTATAAGTGTAATGTTATAAATTTGAGTTTGAATCACAAATGATCTCATAACTTTGGCCTCAAATAGATTTAGTCTCATAAGTTTTTTTGTCGTGGATTTAGTCCAATTAGTTTTGACAATATCCAATTTTAATCTCAAATCGACCGAAATAATGTCGTTTTGCCGTTTTTATTTGGGGCTTTCCGGCGGATGTTGTGACTTGACTACCACGTGTATTTTTAAGTGTGTTTGACTAATTCTTGCCATTAATTTTATTTTAATTTTAAATCAAAAGTTTAATTATATATATATGCCTAAAAGTCCAGCTGTTAAAAAAATACACGTGGCAGTCCAGTCACAGCATCCGTCGGAAAGCCCCAAATAAAAAGGGCAAAACGACGTTGTTTCGGCCGATTTGGTACTATTGGACATTGTCAAAGTTATTGGGACTAAATCAACGATAAAAAACTGATAAAATCTATTTGAGACCAAAGTTATGGGATCATTTGTGATTCAAACTCGTATAAATTTCATAAGATGGACAAGTTTTACTGAAGACTTAGTCCAATGTAAATTGTACAATTGTTCTCAATTATCTTATACTCCCTCCATCTCATAAAGATAGGCCTGATTTTTTTTTTTGTCCGTCTCACAAAAACAGGCTTGATTTTCCATTATCGTGGGGAGTATATTTTGTACAAAATAAGGGCAACATAAGAAAATTAACTAATGAAGGAAGCAAAAGGGTAATAAATAAGAAAGGGGACGGATGAATTGGATACAAAAATTTGGACAAAAACTCGTATGAGACGGTCATTTACATGTGATGAGGTACAAACTAGCATAAATCAACATTCACTTTCTTTTAAAATGTTAAAGCACTGTGAACAAATTATATATCGTCTTATCTTGAGACCCTTGTGCAAGTGTACCTCCAAATTTATAATTCGTACTCCAATCACATGTAATGTATATATATTACGTCAAACATACTATTTAATTCATTTGGCCGAGTTACTTTCATGTGCACCAGTAGCTGCAGTCAGAACGGGCCGGCGAGTCGAGTCAGCCCACACCCCATTTTAGTTCACATTTTTTGCGGGTCTTAGCAGGCCAACCTACTGCGGGCTTGGATCGAAAACTACTCAACCTAATCTAACTCATAGCGGGTAGCGGCCTAACCAGCGTGCTTTTTTTAATAAAATATTATTTTTTTACATGTATTATTTATAATAAATTTTAGAGTAGATTTTCGGTGAAACTTGTTAATATCATTAAATTTTTACCACTACACTTATAAACTAATATAATAACACTTGTAAATTGATATCATAACATTAAATGGTAGAGGTATTACTTTATGAGAGTAGTGATATCATTTTATAAGTGTAATGATATTAATTTCATATATGAACATGTTTAACATGAGAGTTTGTGTAGATTTTAAGCAGCATATATATGAACAATAGATGAATAATAAAAACAAACAAATATTACAATAAACTAAAAAATTAAACAGCAATATCCACAAAATAATCGTAATAAATAAAACGTTTTTTATATGTTGCGTGCATAAGTGATAAATAAATTTTTTTTTTATATTTATATTTATGTATTTTAATTAAATTGAGTGGTATTATTTAAAAAAAGTTAAAAAAAAAATTAAGTATGCAGGCCAACCCACCCTCAACTCGCCGTCCATGTGGGCTAGCCCAAACGGGGTCGCTCCCCAACAGGCTCGTAACCGCCTCAACGGGCCTGACCAATTTTAATAAGTCACCGTGTAATTGGATACATGAGTAAAACATGCATATTAATATAATTGAAGTATAACACTGTATTTGATTTAAAATGTGAAATGAAATATATAGGCTAATATAACTGAAACGTGTATGATAAATGATAATATAACAAAAAGACACGAATCTTTATATGCCCAAATGTATATAAGACTTGGTCAATTCGGACAATTTGAACCTCTCAAGTCCAGATCTTAATACAAATCATAAGACAATGCCTCTAAAAAATTAATTTGGCAATCCCATATATGTCACTAAAAAATTAGAATCTAAAATGTTTAGGCTAGATTACCTATTCTCACGAACAACATATTTCATCTGATTTGGTTCAATTTCTCAAATCTAATTAAGTCAAAAAATAATCCAAGCAATCTATTCAGTGGAGTTAGCACTTACCAACTTTTGAATTTCTATTCTATTTATAACTAATTATAAAATTAATCCCCAACACCCACATATCATGTCATCACAGTTCCGGACTTATAACAGCTGCCACAATTTGCTGCTAGTAGGTCTCACGTTAACCATTTAGATGTATTTTTTAAATAAGCAATTTATTTTTAGAAACGTTCAGCTTACTCAGTGTACGTAAAACAAATTAAACGTTTTAGGGTAAACAAATTGAACGTTTCAAAAAAATAAATTACACTTTTTAAAAATGCATTTAAATTGCACGGTACATCTGGTGCATATAAGTAGGGATTTAAACTAAAATTATTCCATAACTTTGCTTCTTTATTATAATGGTCTCATAAGAGAAATAAAGTTTTTTGATCCCATAACTTATGCATTATCCATTTTTCGTCCCAAAAAAATTTAATGTCCAATTTTAATCTCACAACTAAATGGATTGTCCAATTTTGGTCACAATTTCACCGAAAAATTGGGAAAAATGTTGTTTTTGGTCTCATGCAAGTCATGTGCCGGCAAGATTTAGTTGTTCTTACATTTACAGATATTAAATTTTAGTTTTGATTAAATTTATTGAATTATTTGTACGTGTGTAGTTTAATTGATTATAAAACGTAAAAAAATAAAAATAAATAAATAGTCAGCGTTCACGTCATCGAGGGTATAGAGAACCTCCAAATTTTACCGGCATGTGACTTACACATCATCAAAACGGCGTTGTTCGTGATTTTTCGACAAAATGGGACCAAAATTGGACAATCAATTTAGTTATGGGACCAAAAATGGACAGTTAAATCTTTTGGGACGAAAATGGGACAGTAGATAAGTTATGGGACCAAAAAACTTTTTTTCTCGGTCTCATAATCATCAACTTTTCCAATTTAGTCTCATATGTATTCAATTTAGTCACAAACCGCCGGAGGTCGCTCAAAATTGTCGTACATATTCCAGTCAAAATTGGGAGCACGAGTAGGACACACGTCAAAAACGACGTCGTTTTGAGCAATTTGAGCGACCTCCAACGATTTAGAACTAAATTGAATCACATTAATACATGTGGGACTAAATTAAAAAAGTTGATAATTATGGGATCATTTCAATAAAAATTCAAAGTTATTAGACTATTTTGGTTTAATTCCCATATAAGTATGTGCCTTAACCGTCTTATAAGACAAAAAATTGCGAATTACTGTGGGCAACAAATCCTAAAAAAATTTGACATTTAGTGGCACAAATATTGACATTATTATCTTTTTAGCTAAAAATGTGTAGTGGCGTGACGAAATTTGATGTCATTAAAGATCATCTCCTGTTATTAAAGACTTTTAAATAGAAAAGTTATAATAATTAAGATTTATATCATCACAAATCAATTTTTTTCTAGTGAAATTACAAATTTTAGATACATTTAGCAGTTCTTCTTCTCTCTTCTTCTTCATCCACTGCCTTTTAAAAATAAAATTAAATTATACGATGTAACTATCGCATAAAAAATCTAATACTTTTTTTGTTGAATAAATGGTGATCTTACTCATGACCTCACAGCATAAGGTACATTTTTTTTAATAACAAATTACAATCAAAACTTTAATCAATTATTAGTTAATTCTACTGATCCATTATCCCTATATATATAATTAATAATGGATGAGATGTGATCAGCAAATGTTATTGCGCTCTATCTCCCACCCCTTTTTGACTGAAGGATTCAAATACAAACAAGTGGCACAATTAGAGTTTCTTGAGCAAACATGCATGCTTTTGCACCAGAACATAGGAATTAATGTCTATAATTCATCTTCTTTCATTATTAAATTGGACATTATTTTTTATACAAGATAAGGCATTCATACATGCAGGGATACGGATTTGGGGTGGGGACGAATGAATTTTGATTTTTTTTAAGTGGATCTCATGTGCATCAGGTGCACCGTGCAGTCCATAGTGTACTTTAGAATCATGCAATTTATTTATACTGAATAGTGCAATTTATTTTTTAAATTAATAATTACATGGTTTAGTGTAAACAAATTGCATGATTCTAATACAATATGAAGTACTGCACCTGGTGTATACAATATTAAGACTTTTTTTCCATTATATATGTGTAGAAATTTAATTATTTCTTTATTTTATATGAATTCGCCCATTGAAATGAAAAGATACATAATGTTATAAAATATAATGAATTTTGTTCCTTCAACTAATGTTGTAGATACATGCAAAACAATTTGTACAGTTGAGCTCATGTAAACTCTTTATCTTCAAGTATTACTGTTATGTATAAAAATGTCACTGTTATATATATACTCCCTCCGTCCCGATACACTTTGCACAGTTACTGTTCCGCTCGTGTTTTAGCGAGCGAGTTTTTTATTACTATTTGAAATGATAAAGTAATTTTAAAAAATGTGTATGACAAAGAAGGGTAAAGACTATCATACCCCACCTTAAAAGTCACATTATTATTTCAAATACTAATAAATAACTCACACGCAAAAACACGAGCAAAAAGTAAGTGTGCTAAGTGTTCTGGAACGGATGGAGTATACATATATTATTATTTTACATATAAAGTGTTACTATTTGAAAATCACTTCATTCTTTAAATAGTGACACTTCGCATGTACAATAGTGATAATACATATGCATAATATTGACAATCGAAAAGAAAAGTTCACGTAAATCTCGTACATGAAATACCTACTCCAAAATACATGTATATATATATACATATATGAATGCCTTAATGTATCTATTTGCAAACTCTACTTCATTAGTAGGAAGCACTTATTTTATTAAAAGTTGTTTAACAGCTTTTAAAAAATGTGTTTCTGCATTTTAGAGTTTCAAAACATTCCCAATATATGTATGTGTGTGTGAATTGTGAATATAATTACAAAATTTTCATCAATGACAATATAATACTCCCTCCAACCCAAAGAAATGTACCCCAACTTAATGACACACATATTAAGAAAAAAGTAACATGAGTGGAGTGTTGAGGAGTAATGTAGTAAGTTTATATATAAAATAAATAACTTAAATTAATTGAGTGTACATGTAGGCCCAAAAAATAATGACATTTGATGTAAATATTATGATGATTGAATCTAGTAAGGAGTTTCCTCTCTTGGCCTTGAATGTGTAAATTTTTGTGGGACGTACTGTATTTAATAATTTTTCTTTTATAATTAAAAAAGTAATGCTGCGCAGAATCTTTTAGGTACCGTACCTTAAGAAAACTAATAATCAACCAATTATTACCATGTCTAGCTTATAACATTAATATATTAAACGGGACTTATCTCCCTCCACGGGATTGCCTACAGATGTTTAATGAGTTCTCACTCTCTCGGGACTTATCTCCCTCCACGGGATCGCCTACAGATGTTTAATAAGTTCTCATCAAGACACCTGCAATTTAAGTTAGTCCAACTAACTTAAATTCCTTGCTTAACAAAACTTAACCTAACATTTGGTTTGGGTAAAGATTGTTTGGTGTCCAACTAGGGTGAGATTTTCCCTTACATTTATTTAGCCTCAATGCTAAGGTTGGGAAAATCTCTCTAAGCTTAGGATATTATATTTGTGCTTAGATCTAGGATAGAATACTCTTGTATATATGCATGTATATTTATTGCTCAGTGTTCTATGGTGGAAATGCTAGATGATTTGGCTCTGTAGCTTTAATGGTGTTTTTCACGCATTTCACACTTAATTTGATGGAAGATCTTGTATTTATAGTGTGGATTTGAATGTTACCGTTGGAGAGAATCACATTCAAATCCATACTATTCTGTAAGTTCTGCAGCTTTATCAAGATGGTTGTCTTCCTCTCATTGGTCCACGTCAGCTGAATCTAACGGCTATAATCTTCATGATCTATTCTTGATTCAGCAGATTTCTCTTCAGCGGACCTTTTCTCGATCGGTATAATGACACTCGTGCTAACCGAAGTTCAAATTTCTTCTAACCGTACAATCGACCCTCGAGTCACTTTCCTTTTCAGTTATCGATCATCGATGGCGTTCGATTCTCGATGAACATGACATCGGATGACTTGTCTTGGTGACTTGTCTTACGAGGACATCGGTCGGTGACTTCGGTTTTGATTTCTTCTCACCTGATCAGATCAGTATAACATCAGGTCAGCATATCAATTTATCTACATCAGATTAGCACATCAGGTAAGCATATCAGGTTAGTTGCATCAGGTCATCTTATCTGATATCGATCACGTTTGATCTCGATCAGTCTCATCTGCTCCTCTTCTTATCTGCAACCTCCTCTTCTGATCAGCAACCTCCTCTTCTGATATGCACCCTTCTCTTCTGATCTGCAACCTCCTCTTCTGATCTGGTCATCTGATCCGGTCTTGATCATCGATCTTACGATCTCGAGTCCATCCCGATCGAGTAACCGATTCTTCTGATCGATTGGCTTAACTTTTCTTTTCTTCTAATTGTGCTCAGCTCATCAGTTAACTCCGGAACTCATTCCTCATCTGATCTCGATCAGTCTCGTCTGCAGCCTCGTCTGATCTCGATCATCTACTTCTGATTTCGTGAGTTCCCCCTCAACTTGTTCTCTCGTTCTCCCTCAACTTGTTATTTGTAAGTTAGCTTGAATAACACAAGTTGATAATATTTTGGCATAATTCATCAAAACTTCAACTGTTGGTCCCGTGAAAAACCAATGTAATCAGAAAAATCATGTAATGCATATAAAACAGGGGTGAGGGAAGAGTGATTCCAATTTTTGCTTTTAAGAACGATGTGTGTTTTGCTTATAACCAAATGCATATGGCAAGTAAGAACATAAAGCAATAAAGACACAACAAAGTATAGTGGTTCGGAGACTCAAGCTCCTACGTCCACTCTCCCTTTTCCACAGGGAAATTCCTTAACCAATAGATATTTATCGAGCTCTCACTCAAACGGGACTTATCTCCCTTCACGGGATTGCCTACAGATTTTTAATGAGTTCTCACTCTCTCGGGACTTATCTCCCTCCACGGGATCGCCTACAGATGTTTAATGAGTTCTCACTCACACCCAGAATTTAAGTTAGTCCAACTAACTTAAATTCCTTGCTTAACAAAACTTAACCTAACATTTGGTTTGGGTAAAGATTATTTGGTATCCAACTAGGGTGAGATTTTCCCTTACATTTGTTTAGCCTCAATGATAAGGTTGGGAAAATTTCTCTAAGCTTTGGATATTACATTTGTGCTTAGATCTATGATAGAACACTCTTGTATATATGAGTGTATTTCTTGCTCAGTGTTCTTTTGTGGAAATGCTAGATGAGTTGGCTATGTAGCTTTAATGGTGTTTTTCATGCATTTCACATTTAATTTGATGGAAGATCTTGTATTCATAGTGTGGATTTGAATGTTACCGTTGGAGAGAATCACATTCAAATCCATACTATTCTGTAAGTTCTGCAGCTTTATCAGGTTGGTTGTCTTCCTCTCATTGGTCCACGTCAGCTGAATCTAATGGCTATAATCTTCAGGATCTATTCTTGATTCAGCAGACTTCTCTCTGACGGACCTTGTCGTCGGTATCTTGACACTCAGGCTAACTGAGTTCAGCTCTTCTGACTTCAGACAATTTGACCCTCAGG
Organism: Stenogyne calaminthoides; assembly: GCA_037126765.1. Taxonomy (NCBI): domain Eukaryota; kingdom Viridiplantae; phylum Streptophyta; class Magnoliopsida; order Lamiales; family Lamiaceae; genus Stenogyne; species Stenogyne calaminthoides. The sequence goes on along the minus strand of JBBCBC010000022.1, from coordinate 3,524,587 downwards.
TCACTCGCACTCAGGTTATCTGATCATCAGTAGCGTTTTGATTCTCAGTGAACATGACATCAAATGACTTGTCTTCAGGTGACTTGTCTTCTGAGGACATCAGATCAGGTGACTTCTGGTTTCTTATTTCTTCTCACCTGCTCAGATCAGTTAGCATCAGGTCAGCATATCAGTTTATCTACATCAGATTAGCACATCAGGTTAGCATATCAGGTTAGTTGCATCAGGTCATCTCATCTGATCTCGATCATGTCTGATCTCGATCAGTCTCATCTTCTCCTCTTCGGATCAGCAACCTCCTCTACTAATCTGCACCCTTCTCTTCTGATCTGGTCATCTGATCTGGTATTCTGATCATCTGAGCTTCTGATCTCAGTCCATCCGATCGTAACCGATTCTTCCGATCACCGGCTTAACTTTTCTTTTCTTTTGATTGTGCTCAGCTCATCAGTTAACTCCTGAACTCATCTTCCTCATTTGATCCCGATCTAAATCGCCATGACCTCGTCCCGATCTCGATCTACTTCTGATTTTGTGAGTTCCCCCTCAACTTGTTCTCTCGTTCCCCCTCAACTTGTTATTTGTAAGTTAGCTTGAATAATACAAGTTGATAATTTTTTGGCATAATTCATCAAAACTTCAATTGTTGGTCCCGTGAAAAACCAATGTAATGCAGAAAAATCATGTAACGCATATAAAACAGGGGTGAGGGAAGAGTGATTCCATTTTTTTGCTTTTAAGAACGATGTGTGTTTTGCTTATAACCAAATGCATATGGCAAATAAGAACATAAAGCAATAAAGACAAAACAAAGTATAGTGGTTCGGAGACTCAAGCTCCTACGTCTACTCTCTCTTTTCCACAGGGAAATTTCTTAACCAACAGATATTTATCGAGCTCTCACTCAAACGGGACTTATCTTCCTCCACGGGATTGCCTACAGATGTTTAATGAGTTATCACTCTCTCGGGACTTATCTCCCTCCACGGGATCGCCTACAGATGTTTAATGAGTTCTCACTCACACCAAGAATTTAAGTTAGTCCAACTAACTTAAATTCCATGCTTAACAAAACTTAACCTAACATTTGGTTTGGGTAAAGATTGTTTGGTGTCCAACTAGGGTGAGATTTTCCCTTACATTTGTTTAGCCTTAATGCTAAGGTTGGGAAAATCTCTCTAAGCTTAGGATATTACATTTGTGCTTAGATCTAGGATAGAACACTCTTGTATATATGCGTGTATTTCTTGCCTAGTGTTCTATGGTGGAAATGCTAGATGATTTGGCTCTGTAGCTTTAATGGTGTTTTTCACGCATTTCACACTTAATTTGATGGAAGATCTTGTATTTATAGTGTGGATTTGAATGTTACCGTTGGAGAGAATCACATTCAAATCCATACTATTCTCAGAAGTTCTATGACTTTATCGGTGGTTGTCTTCCTCTCATTGGTCCACGCCAAATTTGAATCTAACGGGCTATAATCTTCATGATCTATTCTTGATTCAAATAGACTTCTCTTCAATGGACCTTGTCCGATCAGTATATCTTGACACTCGAGTGGCGAAGTTCAAATCTTCGACATCGCATAATCGACCCTTAGGTCACTCGCACTCAGGTTATCTGATCATCTGTAGCGTTCTGATTCTCAGTGAACATGACATCAAATGACTTGTCTTCATGTGACTTGTCTTCTGAGGACATCAGATCAGGTGACTTCTGGTTTCTGATTTCTTCTCGTCTGATCTAATCAAATTCAACCGATCGAATCACTCACCCATCGATCGAGATAGCATCGTCGACATATCAGTTTATCTACATCAGATTAGCACATCAGGTTAGCATATCAGGTTAGTTGCATCAGGTCATCTTATTTGATCTCGATCACGTCTGATCTCGATCCGTCTCATCTGCTCCTCTTCTGATCAGCAACCTCCTCTTTTGATCTGCACCTTCTCTTCTGATCTGCAACCTCCTCTTCTGATCTGGTTTTCTGATCATCCGATCTTTTGATCTCAGGTTCATCTGATCAGGTAACTTCTGATTCTTTTGATCAGCTGGCTTAACTTTTCTTTTCTTCTGATTGTGCTCAGCTCATCAGTTAACTCCTGAACTCATCTTCCTCATCTGATCTCGATCAGTCTCGTCTGTAGTCTCATCTGATATCGATCATCTACTTCTGATTTCGCGAGTTCCCCCTCAACTTGTTCTCTCGTTCCCCCTCAACTTGTTATCTGTAAGTTAGCTTGAATAACACAAGTTGATAATGTTTTGGCATAATTCATCAAAACTCCAATTGTTGGTCCCGTGAAAAACCAATTTAATGCGGAAAAATCATGTAATGCATATAAAACAGGGGTGAGGGAAGAGTGATTCCAATTTTTGCTTTTAAGAACGATGTGTGTTTTGCTTATAACCAAATGCATATGGCAAGTAAGAACATAAAGCAATAAAGACACTATAAATTATAGTGGTTCGGAGACTCAAGCTCCTACGTCCACTCTCCCTTTTCCACAGGGAAATCCCTTAACCAACAGATATTTATCGAGCTCTCACTCAAACGGGACTTATCTCCCTCCACGAGATTGCCTACAGATGTTTAATGAGTTCTCACTCTCTCGGGACTTATCTCCCTCGACGGGATCGCCTACAGATGTTTAATGAGTTCTCACTCACACCCAGAATTTAAGTTAGTCAAACTAACTTAAATTCCTTGCTTAACAAAACTTAACCTAACATTTGGTTTGGGTAAAGATTGTTTGGTGTCCAACTAGGGTGAGATTTTCCCTTACATTTGTTTAGCCTTAATGCTAAGGTTGGGAAAATCTCTCTAAGCTTAGGATATTACATTTGTGCTTAGATCTAGGATAGAACACTCTTGTATATATGCGTGTATTTCTTGCTCAGTGTTCTATGGTGGAAATGCTAGATGATTTGGCTCTGTAGCTTTAATGGTGTTTTTCACGCATTTCACACTTAATTTGATGGAAGATCTTGTATTTATAGTGTGGATTTGAATGTTACCGTTGGAGAGAATCACATTCAAATCCATACTATTCTGTAAGTTCTGCAGCTTTATCAGGCTAGTTGTCTTCCTCTCATTGGTCCACGTCAGCTGAATCTAACGGCTATAATCTTCATGATCTATTCTTGATTCAGCAGACTTCTCTTCAGCGGACCTTATCTGATCAGGTATACTGACACTCAGGCTAACTCTTTGCGAGGAGTATATAGAAGTCGGATTTGGTAATTGGATATGATTTCTATCAATGATCTGGCAAATTACAAATCCAAATTCTAAAATCTGGAAAATATCCATTTTTCTTAAATAAAAAAATGGATCGAGGGCTAAAAATATCTAAATTTGATTTCCACTATTCTGAAATGTTGATGTAGTTAATAAGGGTTAAATCAACTGAGTAATCAACTTTTGTTTTGAAAGTCTTTCTAAGAAAGGAAATGATGTATACATAGGGAAAGCCGTGTGCAATGAAAAATGCAAGCACGGCTTGGGGCAGACAATCTGACCCTTAGGTCACTCGCACTCAGGTTATCTGATCATCAGTAGCGTTCTGATTCTCAGTGAACATGATATCGGATGACTTGTCTTCAGGTGACTTGTCTTCTGAGGACATCAGATCAGGTGACTTCTGGTTTTTGATTTCTTCTCCGATCTAATCAAATTTCACCGATCGGATCAAGATAAAGATCGGTCGATATCGGTTTATCTACATCGATTAAGACATCGGGTTAGCATATCGATTAGTTGCATCGGTCATCTTATCGATCTCGATCACGCCCGATCTCGATCGGTCTCATCCGCCTCCTCTTACGATCGAACCTCCTCTTCTGATCTGCACCCTTCTCTTCTGATCTGCAACCTTCTTATCTGGTCATCTAATCTAGCCTTTTGATCATCTGATCTTCTGATCTCAGGTCCATCTGATCAGGTAACTTCTGATTCTTCTGATCAGTTGGTTTAACTTTTCTTTTCTTCTGATTGTGCTCAGTCCATCAGTTAACTCCGGAACTCATCTTCCTCATCTGATCTCTATCAGTCTCGTCTGCAGCCTCGTCTGATCTCGATCATCTACTTCTGATTTTGTGAGTTCCCCCTCAACTTGTTCTCTCGTTCCCCCTCAACTTGTTATTTGTAAGTTAGCTTGAATAACACAAGTTGATAATGTTTTGACATAATTCATCAAAACTAAAATAACCCAACACTCCCTATCACGTAATTAAAGATAATTTATCATTAAATAAGGCTAATTTTGGTATAATTTTTCTTTCTTAATAAACGTGCAAAAGGTCAAAACATCTTATATTTTGAATAGGAGGGAGTATTATCTTGTATTTATATATTTTAAAACATATTATCCAACATTTCTAAATTCTTTAATTTATTATTTTTAAAACACAATTTCCAAAGTTATTGTCCAAATAAAATATTTTTCCCCATATCATGTTATTATTTTATCAAGAGTATTATAAGTGAGGTAAATGTAACATGGGTCATTCACAATAGTTAATTTTAACTGTATGCAACATAACATAAATGAATCCTCTCATAAGTAAAAGATTAAGAAATTCTATTAAATATGACAAATTGGATATTAATTAAAATTTTCGGGTAACAATTGAACACATGCCAATTACTGTGGAGTTAACACGAAGAAGAATAGTCATGTAACATAGAATAGTATGTCCAATTTTACTATGTATGCTTCTACTTGTACAATTTTGATCCTTTTGGTGCAAGATTAAAATTGAATGCAAAAAAGAGGATTAAAATTGAAAAAAGATAAAATACACTGGGCCAAAATTTTAATCATGTATATTATCAAATTTTCAATTTTAAGTAGGAAAATATGATTAAAAATGGACGAATTCTAAGATCCAAAAGGAACCTTGATGTTAGTCCCAATTATTACATTGAAGTCTTAATTTCATTGCGATTTTATTTATCTTTTATTTTATTCGGTCGATAGATAATCGACATTTTAGCTATGTAACATCATTGGTTCTATGGTGTAGTGGTTAGCACTCTGGACTTTGAATCCAGCGACCTGGGTTCGACTCCCGGTAGGACCTCTTTTTTGTAATTTTATTCTCAAATAAGCCTCTTTTTGAAATTTTATTTTCAAATAAGCCCAATAGCGTGTTCTTTTTTTATTCCAATAAGCCCAATAACATATTTTCTTTAACTCGTTTTTTTTTTTAATCAACTACAAAAAGTTTCCAATAAGCCCAATAACACACTTTCTTTAACTACGTTTTTAAAATTTTATTTTCAAATAAGCCCAATAACATATTTTCTTTAACTACGTTTTTTTTAATCAACTACAAAAAAAATATATATACGGGCTTCTTATAACCCATAACGAGCGTGTATTATTTGGCTCAATTTTCTAATATATTAATTATTTCGCTCATATTCTACAATACCAATCAATTGTTTGCCCAATTCATTTTTATAATACATTATTAAATTTAAGCTTGTACACGATTATTGATGCGGTTAGTTATTTTACTCCGATATAATTTGTTCACAATATTAAAATTAATATTATTACACTTATGAATAAATATGATTATATTTATTAACTAGTATCATTCTACAATAAATTAATATTGTAGTATTTTTGTGTGAAATATTATGGTATTAGTATGAATTCAGTTTTAATATGAGAGACATATCAATAGTGACTCTGAAACGTTCATGATCTCGAATGGTCGGTGGTTACATAGACCGCTAGGTTACCAGGTCCCAAGTCCACGTTTCGTTTTGTAAAAACTATAAAAAAAAGACGCGTTTTAGAGACTAAAAATTTTCTGTCGCAAATTGAGACGGAAGCAGCCAAACGGTCATAATTGATCAAATTTGAGACGGATTTAAGATGGAATTTGACCGTTGACGTTTTGGACACCAATTTGGGACGGAAAAAACCGTCTATAATTATACGGGTCGAATTTGAGACGGATTTGAGACGGTTTGTGACCCGGAAAAATGTACGTGATTTTGACTGCCTTATTTGAGATGGTTTTTCCGTCTCAAGTTTTCAAAATGGAATTTGGGGCGGTTTCGGCCATCTCAAATTGGAACAGATTTGAGGCGGTTTTTCCTTCTCAAATTTTCAGCAATAATTACTAGTGTATAAAGGTTATATAAATAAATTGTATCATATTTAACTTTTTTTTATATAAATAAAGAAAATTTAATTTTAAATTGGAGGAGAATTTAAAATTTTAAGGTAAGATAATTAGAAATACAAATTTTAAAATAATATAATATAATTTAATTAGAATTTAAAAATAATAAAAAATAATTATAATTTTAAAAGGTGTGGAATTAATGCACATATATATAGAAATTAATACAATTATTTTTTAAAATTATTTAATTTATGTACATATACAACTAAAGTTGTAAACTAAACCAATGAAATCTAGTATTTGAGTGGTTGAGCGTCCGCCCTGTCGCCCAACCAACCTGGGTTCGATCCCTGTTGGAAGCGAAATTCGCGAATTTAATTTGCAGACCTGAGAAGGCTTATATACCATGTGATTTGGTGGTTCATCACCTGCTCAGGCCACCTAGCGGCGCATGTTCGAACCATCAGAGCCATTTAAAAAAAAAACGAATTTGAGACGGTTTTTCCATCTCAAATATACGTCAATTTTTTTAAATATTAATTTTGAGACGGTTTTTAAGACGGAATAGAGACGGAAATTTGACTCAAAATGGAGTGGATCCGGGTCAATTGTCGACGGTTCAAACCGTCTCAGATTTGGGACGGATTTGAGACGGTTTGAACCGTCCCAGATTTGAGACGGAAATTTGAAAAACTGTCTCTAAATTTAAGACGCCTGATTTAGGGACGGAAAAAAAAACCGTCTCAAATCCGTCTCAAATAGGGTTTTGAGATGGTTTTTTCGTCCCTAAAACCGTCTCTAAAACGCATTTTTTTTGTAGTAGCGACTACAACTGATATTGTCACTTAATTTTCCTTTTAAATTTTTTTTTGATTAATTTAAAATTTTGCTTATTTTGATTGAGTTTTTTTATTATTAATTTAATTTAATCAATCTAACTCCACCAGAGAGTTATCCCCACTTGTCAGAAGCCAGGAAAAAAAGAGAAGGATTGCGATATGTGACAGCCAAGGTAAAATTTTACAACATCACCGTGGCATTAGTCAATTATCGAATTTCATTGTGGCATTCCGTTTCGTACATGAGACCCAGCATGATTCTATTATTGGTTCATGCAGATTGCCCTAATTATTTGAGATTAAAGACTCTATATTTTTTAAAATTTTCAATTTAGGTCTTTAAAATTTGCGTATTTCAGTTTGAGTATATTAAAATTTTAATCTCAATCCATTCTTATTTGTTTAGTTGTTATAACTATGTGACAACGTACAATATTGGGGCTACACCTCAAGCATTTAGGTTTCATGGATCAATAATTCAATCAAGTACTTACTTCTACTACCGTGATTCTCCTACAATTGAGAGGAGAGTATTATGAATTCTAACGAGTTGAACAGTGATGGAATTACATCATGGTTGTCGGGCCCTCTACAATTTCAATTTAACACAATCATTATTCTCGACCAGTGACGGATTTAGGATTTAATGGTGGGGAGGGCTGAATATTTTTAAAAGTTTCGTCACATTAAAATTTATATTTATGTATAGCATTTTTCTAATATATTAATTTAAGTGGTGTCATATGGGATTTCAAAACATAAAACTCATCAATAATTACGTCCGAATTTATCTATATTTTTAACAAAATATATTCCAAAAGATTGGTGTTCATTTATAAAATATGTTGCTTTTCTATTAATAAATAATATTTAGTTAAAATAAAATTATACAATTTATACTTAGTATTTTTTTTATTCATTTCAAGAAATGTTTATCAGTTTAAAAAATATCTCATTTAACTCATGTTAGTACATTATTACATTTATAATTTCTCTTTTTCTAATATTAAAGTGGCTAAAAATTTATCATTATCATAATTTATAATAGATAAAAAAAATTATTAATACATATTCTTCAAAAGAAAAAGACAAAAATTGAGAGAATAATGTAGATATTTAATATTGAACAAGTTAAATAAATAAAAATACTAAACGAAAAAAATAGAACCATATTCAGATGATTAAACTCTAAATGTTTGGGTGTGAGAGTCTCAAGAAAGCACATTCAAAATTACAATAAAATAATTTTTTTGGTTGTGTTTCAATACTTTAATTAAATTATAATAAGAAAAAGAAAATAGAAGGAGAGATAGATAGATCCAGAAAAGAAATTTATATCAAGTTGTATCTTAATTTAATAACTGAATAGAGAGTGTGGGGATGATCTTTAATTTTAGATTGAGATTCGTAAATTAAATATAAAATAAAAAATAATATTGGGCTGGACTTAAATACGTATATTGAATTTTATTCATATATTATATACAAATGTATAATAAGTTAGTGGGGACTTGCACTGGGCTGGAGCCCGGTGCAGCCCCCTCTATGATCCGTCCATGTTCTCGACAGACCCTGCTGTCGAATCAACGTTAAAAACTAGAGGTAGTTTGCTCCTGAAAAAATTGAATTGTCATATTCATGAATGTTGAATATATTAATTGCATGAGGAACAATACTTCTATGCATGTGTTGAACTGCTTTCTTTTATGAAGTTCACTAAGGATATTAATGTCATTTTCTTTCTCAATATTTGAGTTATGCTAAAAATCATGGTTGCAGAACTCGGTTTAGGCGGTCGCCGGCCGCCCCAATTTTGTCAAAATCGGCGAGAAAAATCGTTTTGGCTGCTAGGCGGCCGCCTAAGCGGATCTGGACGGATTTATGTTAATTTATTTTGCAATTTAAAAAAAAAAAAATGGGACCGATTTCCGACTTGTGCTTCGCTAAAATAGGGTTGATAAACATATCCCTATTTGAGTCATCCTCCACAAATTTACCTTACATAGATTAATAAACTCCGTCAGGTCTCGTTTCCAGATTTTCCAAGCAAATAATCATTCTCTTTATGAATCATGAAAAAGGTTGAGATTTTCTATCATTGGTTCCATAATTTCTATGAAGATATAGAAAAATGCCACTTCGACTAATTAGGAAGAGAGATTTTTTTCCAACTTTTAAATAAATTAATAATTTAAACCGGCCTTGTTCCATGGCTCTTGTGTATTTTGAAATCGAAAGGAATGGCTAATGCAATTTTTTTTATTATTATTATTATTATTATTATTATTATTATTATTATTATCATCATCATCATCTTTACTTACCATTACCAATTCCCACTAAAAAAAAAAAGAAGAAGAAAAAAAATGTCCCACCACCAATTTTGTAATTAGCCATCGTCGACTCATCATGATTCATGAAGAACGACATAGGCACCGTCCAATTTAAATAATTAATAAATCACCTCTAATCATAAAATGATAAAATAACCTAGTATATAATTTTTTTAAACAAATCTCCTGAATTGTAAATTGTTGCCGCCTCAGAGAATTGACAATATTTACAATGTTTATATATTTAAAAAGAATCCACCTGGTTATGCCAAGACAACATAAATATCTTTCACTAGTATTTAGACTCGCGTGCTACGCGATTTGAAATATATCATAGTACGATTATTGAATTATTTTTATTATTAGATATAATAGGTTTAGGTGTATTTTATACTATTTGTGTAGGTTTTTCCTTATTAAAAATAAAAAATAATTTTGTTTATATTAATCGATATTTGTCATGTATATATTAATATTATTTAAAATATCAAAATACGAATATTAATTTTATGGTCAATCAAATTTATATTACAAAATGGGAGAAAATTTTAATACATAGCAATGAAGAGCAATAAATAAAATAAAATAAAGTATTCTCAATTGTAAACTAAATAGTAGAGAAACATATTAAAAAATTATAACAATAATAATAACTTTCATATTATTATATCTGGTGTTTGTCATATATCTCCAGTTTCTGGCATTATTCCTTCTCAAGTTTGACCGTCAAGAATCGCTTAGTGGCGACACTTGAGTCTCAATACCACCATCATCATCTTCCTGATATTCATACCCTTCATGCTTCCTCTTGTTCTCAGGAGTTATTTCATCACATTCCACCATTTGGTCGTCACAAATTGATGAAGGAGTAGTCTGTTAGAGTAAAATTTATAAATTAATATTCATAATTTGAGGAATAAATAATATGTATATTTTTTAAATTTTACCAAAAGATTTTTCTCCTCTATTTTTCTGATCAAATTTTCATCGGTAGATAACTTCACAATGATATATACGTCGTAATTGTTTTTTAAATTGAATTGTGAAATATGAAATCGAAATATGAATTTTCTCCCAACAAACTTTTCTAGTTCTTATGGGAATTTATCACACAATCCTTTCTGCATAGTGAAATAAGATGCATGGAGAAAATGGATGAATAGTCGTATATCCAATCTTTCATGTGCAATTGTTTTGTTGGTGTGTCTACCTTCTAAGTACTTTGCTATTAATTTGCATGTTTTGAATGTTTCACTCTTCAATTTATAAATACACTATTGGTAAAAATTACATTATTTTCATAATCATAACAAAAATTATACTTTTATATATATATATATATATATATATATATATATATATATATATATTTTATATAATAATTAAAAAAATATAGGACTTTAGGGTGTTATAGTAAACATACAAACTTATATTATGTACACGTATACATAAATGAAGAGACTATATAATCACATTCTTTTTATTTTATTTTTTGACAGGTATATAATCACGTTCTTTAAATATTTATAAAATGTAATTTCTCTTAATATTAATTTAATTAGGAATTTTATTATATTATTTGTAAGATATTAAAGGAAAAATAAAATATATGTGTAAGATATGAAGTATGATATCTTTTTAAAAATTATTATATCTTAGAATATTTTAGATATACGGTTGAGATTTTAAAATTAGAATTATTGGGATTAGGGGGATTTTGAAATAGAATGATTTAACTTTGACTAAAAGTTTGTCTTTATATATAGTGAAGATTTGTTTTATAAAAAAAATCTTTTAAAAGAATAGGTTAACGTATTTCCAATATTAGCAATTAGGTAGATGCTTTAGAAAATCAAATTTTGATCTAAAACTTAAATGAGATTGATACTGATCACATTAATTAATTCTATTATATGATTCATGAGCTTATTAAACTTCGAACCAATTATCAAAATGGAACACAAGCGTCTCTTATCAATTTTAACTTTCAAATTAACATTAAAAAATAATTGAAGGTCAAAGTTGTCGGATTGATTAAAAGGAATTCAGTTGCAAATGTTATATTTAAAGGTTGTTGACCTACTCAACTTCTGTAAACATCTGAGCACACACACAGCTCCAATGTCGCCTGTATGATTATTTAATGGATTTTTGTTTATGTGACAAAATTTTAAGTTAAATTGATCTTCCTTTGACACATGTTTAGACAATGGGCATCGGGTAGGTCCCAAATACACCTCGCCTCTATCCTACCCAATTTATTTAAATTTGTGTTATAATTTTTTTTTTTTTTGTTCGGTTTTGTTTTAACTTTAATTTAAGTTTTAGAGTTTTTTTTTAAATTTTTAAATACCCAACCCGACCCGAAACCCGGCCCGAGTGGTTCATAATTTACTCGACCCAAGTGGTTCATAATTTACTCGACCCAAGTGGTTCATGGTTCACCCGACCCAAATGGTTCTTATGTAATTTAAGGTTCACTATTTAGGAGTTAGGGTGTAGAGTGCACCAATTTACACCAATTTAAATTGGTGCACTTGGTGCACAGGAGACCCACTCATGGGCATCAGGCTCATCTGACGAAGTCAAATTTAAAATATCAACTCACCTATGTTTTGTTACGAGGGACTTCCATGTACAAATATTGTAGGTATGATATTAGTACAAACTGAAAATTTTTAGATTTTGAGCGGGTCGGTCTGGATAAGGCGAATATTTTTTAAAAATTTGCACAAAAATAAAATAGGAAGACTTATTAAAAAGTGCAAGTATGCTTTAATGTTAGAAAAAGTATATCTTGCTACGTTATATAGAAAAAAAAATTACTAATTAATTCAATTGTGTAATCTGGTGGTATGGACATTTAGTTAAGGTAGTTAGTGACAAGTTTAAAGAAGAATTAGATAAAAATAGAAGGGGAAATGGATGAAATAGAGGGAGTGTCGTTTTGTTCGTATAGTAATATGTCTTTCCTTTTACTGTAACACATTTGTGTGTATATAATAATACAATTTTCAACACCTTATATGCGTTACTGTAAAGATAAATATATGTACTAAAAATACAAGTATGTATTACTTATCATTACAGTAATATATATTTATATTTGCAGTAATACATGTTTGTTCTTATAGTAATATGGATTTAAAAGCTAGTTTTCCTATTTCGTCTTGGCATAAATTTCTTGGAAAAATCTGTTTAACTCGATTTAACTCCTAAATATTCACGAATTTTCAATCTAATGAATAAAATGAGACGGGTATGAATTGTACAAATCTATGATCCGTACGATATTGTATATAAAAGTTTGTCACCTACAGTCTACTAATACTCAAAAATTAATGGATGAAAGTGTATGCACATCAAACATTAATAAATCGACCCTAACTTGGTCAAACTTAACTTAGTTTTAAAAAGAGAAAGTCAAAAATTGCATCCGAAATCATTTTATTTTATCAAAAATATAAATATCATCATGATTTTTAAACATTATACCTGTCATTTTACACTCATTATTCTTCTTCTTTTTTTAAATTCTATAAATGATACAAATAAACTTAAGTTCTGATATCAAATTGTGATCTTGAATGAAAATCTTAATCTTGAGCGGTTTCATGTTAATCTGTGTTCATGTGAACTCTTTTTTTTTAGTGTTATTAATATATATAGGGACTATCATTATTATGTACAAATGGATCAACGTTTTAACACCTTAAAAGAGGTGAGTATTGATTTGTGTTAATTAGTATCTCGTCTTATGTATGAAACCGTCTCTTATAATATTTTGTCTAATTTAAATACATTATCTCAAGTACAAATTCTCAACCTACCATCTTACATTCTCCAGTGTCCCGCACTCCACCCTACTCCTCAATATCTATGTTTTATATTATATTAGTATTAGTATTAGTTAAATTATAGTTGGATGAAAGATCAATGGATAAATGATAATTTTATTGTATATATTGGAAGATAAATTTTTATAGTGTTATAATGAGTCAAACATGGAAACATTTCGTCCATAAAAATTCATAGATTTCAATCATATTAGACTTGGTTGCTAGTAGGTAAAACTTTTTAATATATTTTATATTTGTATTTTTTTGCCCCCATTATTAAAAATTCTTGGATTTGTTCCTAGTTATGCATATGCACTATCATTGTTTAAAAAAATAATTAATTTTTTAAACAGGGATAGTACATATACATAAAAGCGATGGTATGTATACATGACAGTGATAGTGCGTATGCATAACAATGATACTTGAAGAAGAAAAAAGTTCACATGAACTTTGTTTCACAGAAGTTTTTACCTTTAATCTTAAGGAAGGTTAAAAAGGATTCTTAAGAGATAAAGTGGAATAGTTCAAGTGATTAGAGTATCACTATCTATGTCGTAAGGTCATAAGTTCAAGTCACTATTTACCGGATAAAAAAAAAAGATTCCTGAGGATATAAGGATAGACTATAAGGATAGTCGTAAACATTTACACCTATTTTCGTAGTAAATTGATTAGGGGTCGTCATTGCTTGTATTTATGTGATTTTGAGCTTAATTTGATAGCATTTCGTGATGTTATTGCACTAATTTCACTTAATTGTGCCTAAATGTGGAGAAAGGGCATGTTGGGTTCATTGTGCAGGAATCGAGTCAAAAACGAAGGTTTTATGAAGAAGTGGGTAAAAGGGGTTGCTCGAGTCGTGCAAGATGGCTCGAGTCGACCAGAGCCTAAATCGGGCTTGTGGAAATGCGATTTTGAAGAAAATGTCAAAGGAGGGTTGCTCGAGTCGAGCAAAAGTGTTCGACCTCCTTCTGGTCGAGCACAGGAGAAGTTCGGCAATATTTTCGAAAATTTGAAGTGCTCGACCTCCTTCTGGTCGAGCAACACTGCACGAGTCGAGCAGCAAGAGAAATGAAAACGGGTGCACGATTTCACCCCTGCTCGAGTCGAGCAGCCCAAAAATATCTGAGGTCCCATTTCTGACCTAGGGACACGTGCCAGAGGAATCAAAAGCATATAAAAGGGCAGGAATTCGTTTTTTTCAGCAGATAGCAGCTGGGAGAGAGATAGAGTAGAGAGCAAGTGATACTTTTGAGAGCTGCAACTAATACTTTTACATGTTTTTCAATGTTTTTCATTTTTTCTTCCATAGATAGCTTAGATATTCATTGCATAGCATAGATATAGTTGCAATTTCAGTTTTAAGCAAGTCATCTTGCAGTATTGATGGATTTTGTATGGTTTGGAGCTTGAATCTTAAGAGTAAGGTGTTTCTTTCTTTCTTTTGTTTTATTGTTGCTTATTTTGATATGGGTTCTATGATTTCTTGTTGTTTAGCCATGGGTTTTGCCTTGTGCACCATGGGCTAAGGTTATTAGTGTTTGGATGTTTGGAATTGTGGTGATGATTGTTTAATTGTTTGATTATGGATGTTTATTTCTATTGATGGTTATCCTTTAGATTAGGGGAATTTTATTGTTCTTTTTTGGTGGTTTTGCTATGAGCTTGTGTGCTTTTGCTAGTTTACTTCAACGAGAGTTGGGTAGACGGGTTTAGGCATATGAGTATTGGTTTAATTCACCCGAATTGGAGTCGATTAAGTCCTATCGCAACGAGAGTTGGGTAGATACTTTAGAACCCCTCTAATCTACATTATCTTCTTGAGTTAAAACCTTGGGTGGGTAGTGAAGAGCACATAGGAGCATCAACCTTAGTCTACAAGTGGGAACACACGGTGACGGAGTAGTTAGCTAATTAGAGGACCATATCCGTGCAATTACTCGGGTTAGCAAAGGGAGATTCACCTCTCGGTCCTAGAATTTCAACCGATATCGTACCCTAGGCTTACCAAGTACGGGAATGTTATATGTGTAGTGATCGCCCTTATGGAATAACCGGAAATAGAGGTAAACACTATAATTGATCTTTTGACAATCGTCTCACAAGGAAAAACACCCGAGCACATCTTCTCTCGCTAGTGAACAAACTCGTTTGCTATTTAATTGATTTCTCTTAGCTTGCTCGTTTATTGTTTATCTTTGTTTGGTTGTTGGATATTGCTTGTTTTTAGTTTCCAAATCATTTCACACTATAATCATGCGACAACACATAGCAATTGGGCTATATTCACCATCCTAGTCCCGTGGATCGATATTTAACCGGGCACAAAACGATCCTCTTATACTTGAGAGGTTAGTGTGTTGCAAAACACGTGCCATAAATGCACTAACCCCTTTTTTAACAAAATATTACTCCCTCCGTTCCAGGATTACTTTCACAATTATTGTTTTCTAGTGTTGTAGCGGACGAGTTTTTTATGAGTTTTTGAATGATAAAGTAACTTTTAAGGAGATTTATCATACCCCTCCTTAAAAGTCACTTTATCATTTTAAATACTAATAAACAACTTGCTCGCTAAAACACGAAAAAAAAAGGTAGTGTGCAAGTAATCTTGGAACGGAGAGAGTATAATATTTCACCAGATTTATCAACATCAACATCGAGTATTTTCCCCACATCTTGTATTCTCAAAAAAAAAAAAGGTCTTAGATCTCCACAAGCTTTGGCATCGATCTCTAGATGTACAGAAACAAATGCTTGCCTCTTGTTTAACAACATACAGAGTTTTAAGGATCCATTTGACGTTGGAAAGGTGTTGCTATTAAAACTTTATTGTATAGAAGCAGGGATGGATTGGGGTGGGGGGGCGCCGGGGGTGACCGGATTACAATTTTTTTTACTATATATGTCAAAAATTCTATATTTATGTCTTAAAAACTTTAAATTTTGTCATTTCACCCCGTTGGGATTCTAAAATTTTGCCACCCTTACCTAATGAAAAATTTTGCCCCCATTGGAACGAAATCTTGGATCCGTCCCTGTATAGAATTGGATGAAAGTGATGCCATCAAAATGTGCGAGAGACAGAAAAGTTTACACAACTGCGAAGATTAGGTATTATAAAGTTAGGAAGGAAAGATGGAGAGGACCTTTGCTTTTCTATTGCCAAGTTAAACAATCTTCGCTCATCAATGGTATCTTCTTTTGAAAAAGGTGAAAAATTAAACCTAGATTAATATTCAATCAATTTGCAATTTTTAAGAAGCCTAATTTTGAAAGAGCGAATGGGAAAGTGTGATGCTTATAGAAGCCTTATTCAATCATTCATTTTTAGCCAATAGAATTATTAATTTTCTAACTCTATTATTTTTTTATCTTTTCATTATTTTAGTCCATACCATTATATATGCATCTTGTACCGACATCATTTTAATCTGTACCACAATTTAATTAACTCTGTACCACTGTTAAATGAAGTCTGTACCACAATTACCGGTACCACTATCACTTCAGCCCGTACAACTATTAAATTAACCCTGTACCACCCTTATTTAAACAAAGTACCAACATTATTTAGCGCGTACCACAATTATTCAACTTGTTCTATCATTTTTAAGTTTGCACCACAATTTAATTAAGTCTGTACTCCAATATATTACCCCATACCACTATTAATGAAGCTCGTACCACCATTTTTTTAATTTTTTTATTGACTTCATTAAGGTATAATTGTCCAAAAAATTATTCTCTTGATAAAAACGAAATATTTTAAATGAGAAGGGGCTAAAAATGAGGGTTTTTTCTATGTTATTTGTTTTTTGTCAAGTTGTGTGTGTTACTACATGAAAAAAGTGTGATATTTATAGAAGCGAACTGCATTACTACATGAAAAAAATTTACATTATCAATCTCAAAAAAACTACATTATCATGTAATTTTTTATTATGTTACTACTGTTGGGTTTTGGAGTCTGAGTTGAGGAATGAGTCCAGGGAGGACAAGACTTGCGGAATGAGTTCAGGGAGGACAAGACTTGCGGAATGAGTCCAGGGAGGACAAGACGTTCGACCTAGTTGAGGTCGTGCACTTCCCCTCCAGTGTCAGTCTCCAGGTTCAGTCTCCAGTTGGGAGATTGTTGGGTTATGGAGCCTGAGTGAAATGGGATGCAGGGTGCAGGAAGCGCTCGACCAGTGCTCGAGGTCGAGCACTAGTGCTCAGTCGAGCGCCCCCCTATCCAGAGCCATGAGGGCGCTCGAGCTAGATAGTTGATCGAGCAGAACCGCTCGACCAAATGCCCTGGTCGAGCGGTTCCGGAGGCCGAGAAGCGGATTAGGGCTTCGGCCCAGTTTCATCTTTTAGGGTTTCGATGTTTTGTATAAATACCCCCCTGACTCCCCCATTGTATCTTGCACTACTTGCACTATCTTATACGATATAGTAGATCTCTCCTGGCTTGGTAGTGCCCCCAGATGTAGTCATTCCTGACGAACTGGGTAACCAAATTGTTTGTCTCTAAATTTCGTAGTTCCATTATTTTCTCCATAATTGCTTGTTTAATTCCTAACAACTACATGTGTGTGTTACTACATGAAAATGGTGTGATACTTATAGAAGCGAAATGTATTGCTACGTGAAAAAAAAATTACATTATCATTCTCCATGTGTTTGTTTTTGCCAATTTTTTGAGTATGTTACTACATGTGTGTGTTACTACATGAAAAAAGTGTGATACTTATAAAAACGAAATGTATTACTACATGAAAAAAAAATACATTATCATTTATTTTTAAATTACATTATCATTTTTAAAAAATTGCGTTATCATTCTCCATGGGTTATTGCATGGATAAGTAAATTTTACTACATTATTATACTAAAAAAATATCATATCTTACGCAATACATATTAAAACATAATGTAACACATGAATGTTTACAAGGTCATTGTTGTTCATATGATAACACGTGAGTATTCACCCAATATTACAAAAGCATGTATACGGTGTTACATATTACTAAAAAATCATGTGTTACTACATGAACAAAAAAGTGTTTGTGTTACTATATGAACAAAAAAGTGTTACCATATGAAGAAAAACGTGTTACCATATGAACAAAAAATAGTACAAGCGCGAAAAGAAATGTCCAAAGAGATGAAGAACAACCGAAGAAAACTAAAAAAAAAACTGCAGGTTCGAAGAACAACATGAGAAAAATGCAAGAAATTGAGAGAAAAAAGAAGAAGGACCTGTAAATTTGTGAGGATGAGAAAACTGAAAAAAAAAAATATGGAAGAATTTGAATAAGGAAGAGGGAAAAAAAAAAACAAGAGAAGTAAAAACCTAAAGATGCGCCGCTATGAAAATCAACTGAGATCTGATTGTGAGGAAGAAGAAATTTGGAGAGTAGGATCCTTTTAAGCTAGCCTGACTGGCGAAAAATTAAAAAAAAAACAGATGTGGACTATATTACACAAAAATAGAGTATGCATACAAATTTTTGCTTTAAAAAATTGTAAAAATCTATAATCTTTATAATGCAAAACCTCCCTAAGATGATGTGGCAAGTCATAAAATGATGTGGCAATGATGTGGCAAAACCACATTCTTCTATTTCAAATCTCTCTAATCTCATTCATTTAGAGTGTTGTTTTAATCTTAGCCATTGATTTTATCTTCCATTTTTTATAAATTGTGACCTCTCTCATTCATTTTTTCTCCATTCTATTTTACAATTTCTCATTTCTTCATCCTCAATTCTCAACCAATTATTTTTATCATTATTTTAGGGTTTCATATCACATTTCTCATTTGTTAGATCATATTTGTTGATGTTGATTTCACTATTGTTACATCAGTTTGCATTTGTTGTTTCTATTATTTTTTAATGATCTAACTATTAATTATTTGTGATTTTCAGATTTTGATTGTTATTCATATTGTATTTCAATTTTCTAATAATCGTGTTTTGATTTTTCAGATTTATATATTATCGATCAAGAAGATTGCTTTTGAAGAACGTGAAGTTTATATGTGGAAATGAATTCATGAAGATGATTTGATGTCTACAATGAAGTCAACATGTTATCAAGTTTCGTTTGTATTCTATTGTAACGGATATTTGTATCTTCAATATAATTTCTTTGAATATGATCTAATTTCTTCTATTTATAACAATTGTCCTCTTTCACCTATAATTTCTAGGCATACGACCTATCAAAAAAATTCTGCGCATATGATGATATATTTGGCATATAGTTATTTCTTGGTGAATAACAATGACATTCCATTAAACAAGATCTTATTTTATAATAAAAATAATTAAATAAATGGTAACTTTATATAACATAATTTTAATATATATGTTCAGTATTTTTCAATTTTATTATCACTTAATTATATTAGGAGATATTTCTTTTAGAATTTTTGCAATAATATTATATTTGAATTTACTTGAATTAGGTGGCAACTATATCAAAATTAAGGATTATCATGGGCCAATCAAAAATCAATTTTTTTAATATATCTTTAAAATAGAATTAAAATTATTATTTAAAATCAAGATGTAAATTAAATTTTGAATAAAATAATTTTATTTGAATTTTCTTTAGCTTTAAATACTTTTCTTTTTTGTCACGGATAGATAAATTCTTGCCAGCATACCCAATTCTTAAAAATTATAATAACCATTAAACCTAAAAGTGTATATCCAATTAAATTTTAATATTTTAGTTTTTGTATTGTCATAAAAAAATTTAAAATAAATTTTATTTCTAAATATATTTGTAGGATTGTAGGTAAATATAAATTTGAAATATTTTATTTTTAGGTCTAAAGTTATATTAAATAATCCTTGTTGGGATATTTTAGTTTTGATAATTTATGTCAAAACATTATTAACTTATGTTATTCAAGCTAATCTACAGATAACAAGTTAAGGGGGAACGCAAGAACAAATTGAGGGGGAACTCATGAAATCAGAAGAAGATGATCGAGATCAGATGAGGCTGCAGACGAGAATGATCGAGATCAGATGAATTAGATGAGTTCCGGAGTTAAATGATGAGATGTGCAAATCAGATGTGAAGAAAAGCTAAAGCCAGCAAATCAGAAGAAAAGGTTGCAGATCAGAAGATGAGCAAAAGAGACTGATCAAGATCAGACGTGATCGAGATCAGATATGAAGATGAGCAGATGAGACTGATCGAGATCAGATATGATAAACTGGTATGCTAACCTAATACAGATGACCTGATGCTATCCTGAGGATGATCCTGGAGATATGTTGATCTAATTAGTTGAGCTGATCAGATCAGGCAAAGAAGAAATCGATAGCTCGAAATCAATGTGACTGAGGGTCGATGTTAAATTCGTTCGAATCGAACTCAATAAGCCTGAGTGTCAGTATGCCTGATCAGACAAGGTCCGCCGAAGAGAAGTCTGTTGAATCAAGAACCTGAGACTCAGTAAGTTACTGAAGAACCTGAAGGCTCATATAGCTCAGATAGCCTGAAGGCTCAGATAGCTCAGATAGCCTGAAGGCTCAGATAGAACTGAAGATTCTAAAGAATATAGCCGTTAGAGACTCAGAAAAAACTGAAGAATATAACCGTTAGATTCAGCTGACGTGGACCAATGAGAGGAAGACGACAAGCCTGAAAAAGCTGCAAAAAGCTACAGAGTAGTATGGATTTGAATGTGATTCTCTCCAACGGTAACATTCAAATCCACACTATAAATACAAGTTCTTCCTTCATTATCCAAGGGGAATGCGAGTGGATTAATGTGGAAGAGTATGGAGAATGTAGCAAACGATGCTACAGAGCTAAGAAGATATGGGTTCCAGCAGTTCCTAGCCAAGGTCGTTTGCCAGATGATGCGAGTCCTGAAATATGGCCTGATCGTAGCACGACTAAGTCTACAAAGTCAAATTATATTTAATTAGATCAATATTTTTTTTATGAAAATTTTGTAACGACTAATTGAACATAATTTCTCGATCTAATTTTTAAATTATGTACGTATGTCAAAGTATTCGTAAATGTAAATAATCTGATATTAGACAACAAATGTTTTTTTTTAATGTACAAATTAATAGGAACAATTAATCACATATTTAATTTAATCAAAGATCTAAAATGTACATATTATATTATCATGATTGGTTTTTTTAGTATTGATTTTTTAATGGATAATATTAACTTTTTAATATAAAAGTATAGATCATTTAAATTTCAATTAACTAAAATTCATTAAGATATATTAATTTTTTTGAGATTTTCTCAAAAAAATTCAATTTTTCACTTAATTAATGAATATAATTAATTAATTAATTATTTAATTATTTAAAATTATATGAATTAATTTTTTATCTTAATTAAAAAATATTCGATAATTACTGAAGATTTATTTAACTTGAAAAAAAATCACATTTATAATTGATGTTACACGAAAAATTCTGTATTATGGTATATTAGTTGTGATGAAATATATATACTTTTTATCGCTATAATTACAAAAAAAATAATTAATTGAATATATAGATTTATATAATTAATGTTGATGTAAATTTCAATATTGATTGCCAATGTACTGTTGTAATTGTATTTGACTCAATTTTTATTTTTTATAATATAATTAAGTGATATAATTTATTATTTATATTATTTTATTAATTATTTAAGTTGTCTAATTTAATTTTTAATCTTAATTCAAAAACATTCGATAATTACGGAAGATTTTTCTCTACTCGAATATATCCATCTTTGTAATTTTTAATGTTATACGAAAATTCCTCCCACATGATTTATAAGTTATCTCATTCATGATGAACTAATACATCATTTTTCCCTATAATCACATAAGAAACTTTTAAATTGAAAATATAAATTGGTATAATTAATATTGATATAAAAATTGCAAAATATTATTTCTAAGTTTATTTGCAGAATTGTAGATGAATATTAATTTGATTTTTTTTAATATATAGATTTAATTATATTTAATGTCTAATTAATAATAATTAATAATAAATTAATAACGAAATATGCAAAGTCAAACTATATTTAAGTAGATCAATTTTTTTAATGAAAAATATGTAACGACTAACTGAACATAATTTCTCGGCCTAATTTATTTAAAGTTTTTAAATTATGTACGCGTGTCAAAATATTCGTAAATTTAAATAATCTAATATTAGACAAACAAATAATTTTTTAATTTTTTTTGGATAAGGCATTTAAACATACAAATTAGGGGAACGATTAGTTACATATTTAATTATATCAAATAACTAAAATGTACATACTATATTATCATGATTGGTTCCTTTTGTATTAGGCTTTTAATGGATAATATTATTTTTTTGCTAATTGAACATAACTTATAGGCCTAATTTATTTAAAATTTTTAAATTATGTATGCATGTCAAAATATTCGTAAATATAAATAATCTAATATTATAAAAACAAATTATTATTTTTTTATAAGGCATTTAAACATATAAATTAGGAGGAACAATTACTTACATATTTAATTAAATCAAATAATTAAAATATATATATATTATATTATCATGATTGGTTCCTTTAGTATAAGGCTTTTAATGGATAGTATTAATTTTTTTAATAGAAAAGTATTGATCATTTAAATTTTAAATAACTAAAATTCATTATGATATATTAAATTTTTTGTTGATATTCTAAAAAAAATTCAAAATTTACACTTAGTTAATGAATATAATTGATTATTTATTTATATAGTATTATTAATTATTTAAATTATCTGACTTAATTTTTTATCTTAATTAAAAAATATTCGATAATTACTGATTTTCTTTAATTTGAAACAAATACACATTTATAATTAATGTTACACAAAAATTTTGTGTTAAGGGATATTAGTTTTGATGAACTATATATTTTTTTATCGCTATAATTACAGAATAATTTTTTTAATCATATATATAAATTTACATAATTAATGTTGATGTAAAACTTTCAATATTGATTCCTAATGTACAATTAATAAATTTCATTGCGTTAGATTCGAAAAATTCCGATAATATAATTAAGTGATATAGTTTATTATTTATATTATTTTATTAATTATTTAAAGTTTTCTGATCTAATTTTTAATCTTAATTAAAAAACATTCAATAATTATGAAATATTTTTCTCTACTTAAATATATCCATATTTTAAATTTTTAATGTTACACGAAAATTCCTCCAACATGATTGTTAAGTTATCTCACTCATAATTACGAAAGAAACTTTTAAATTAAACATATAAATTGGTATAATTAATATTAATATAAAATTATAAATATTATTTATAAATTTATTTGTAGAATTGTAGATGAATATTAATATATATATATATATATGTTTAATTATATTTAATGTCTAATTAATGATAATAGGTAATAAATTAATAACCAAATATATAAATTCAAACTATATTTAATTAGATAAATATCTTTTTTATGGAAAATATGTAACGACTAATTGAACATAATTTTTCAATCTAATTTATTATTTAAATATTTTAAATTATGTACGCATGTCAAACTATTTGTAAATGTAAATAATTTGATAATAGCCAAACAAATGAGTTTTTTCTTTTTTTTGGATAAGGTAGTTAAACATACAAATTAAGAAGACCAATTAATTACATATTTAATTTAATCAAACAACTAAAATGTATATATTATATGATCAATATTATTTCTTTTAGTATTAATTTCAATGGATAATATTAATTTATAATAGAAAAGTATCATTTATTTAAATTTTAAATAACTAAAATTCATTATGATATACTGATATTCTCAAAAAAAAAATACACTTAATTAATAAATATAATTGATTATTTATTTATATAATATTATTAATTATTTAAAATTATCTTACTTAATTTTTTTATTTTAATTAAAAAATATTTGATAATCGCTAAAGATTTTTTAAATTTGAAAAAATTCATGTTTATAATTAATGTTACACGAAAATTCTGTATTAAGGTATATTTGTTGTGATGAACTATATAGTTTTTTTGTCTAATTACAAAACAAGTTTTTTAATTGAATATATTATATAATTAATGTTGATGTAAAAATTTCAATATTGATTTCCAATGTACAATTAATAAATTGTACCTAGGCTATCGTTGTGATGACAATTTTCAATATTGATTTCCAATGTACAATTAATAAATTAAGAGGAGACAATTTTTAATTATGTTATTTGTTGTGATGACGATATATAAAAGTCGGTCAATCGTTGTCTACTGTGTGTTTGTATCTTCCAAAGCCAATTATCACACACGGCAGATATATATTGCAGTCTGTAGAATGAAAAGTAAAAGAGGAATTAAAATCCTATCTCTTAGTTCTAATGTGAAACCTTGCAAGTGTATAAAAAATGTTGTTTACAAAGAAGTTTTTCGACATTTGTAATTGTGTGTGATGTATTTAATTCTGAAATATAAAATTGTGAACTTTTTTTTATTATAAAAAATAAAGTATAATGATATGTAAAATCTCATTTTAGATATTTAGATTACATTATTATTTTTTACAATAAAAAATACTCCCCCGTTTCACCACACATTGCAGGAACTTTTGGACACGTATTTTTAGAAAAATGTATAATGAGTAGAGTTTTGGTGGGTAATTTTGTAAACTTTTATGTATAAAATAGTTGATTGAGTGTATGCTTAGGTCCCAAAAGAAATGACATTTTGTGTGAATATATGAGTATTGTAAGGGTGAAGTTTAATGAGGAGTTCAATTTTTTGAGTATGCAAAGTGTTGTGGGACGTTCCAATTAATAAGAAAAATATGCAATGTGTTATGAAACGGAAGGAGTAAATTAATTAAACTTAAGAAATTTCTTTCGGCCCGCGTAGTACGCGGGTCTAACACTAGTAATAAATATATATGTGCAATGTACACATTTTACCCTTTTATTAATCTACTTGATCATTTAATGCATATTATTACAAAAGCAAATATAATACCCCTCCGTCCCATAATTATTGTTCAGTATTCTATTTTGGGCGTCCCACAATTTTTGTCCATTTTCCTAAAATGGAAAGTTTCATCAATATAAACACCATTCACAATACATATAAATTACACCAATTGTCACTCACTTAACCCCTTACACTTTAACACTTTTTCACTTTTTCAATTTACAATAAAGTTGATTTACCAATTCTACCCCTTACACTTTAACACTTTATCATTTTTTCTTAAAAACCAATCACACAGTAAACCGAACAATAATTATGGGACGGAGGGAATAGTAAATTTGGAATATTTCATTTAATGCTCCTTCCCAAGTACAAATTGGCATTTACTTTTTGAGACAAAAATTCATATGTGAAAAAAATTCATTTCATATGGATTCTCTACTCTTTTGGTGGACAATTATAATATGAATGTAATTATTTTGTGTGGGAGTCGAAAACATACTTTTTCTTTATTTAGTTCTATTACTACAAAAAGAATTTCATCAAATTTGTAAAGAAGTCTGAAGATTTGGAATTTATCCATTTATTTAAATAATACGGACCGGGGGAATACTCATCTTTTATATTAAAGCACTGTTTTCAAAATCGGGTTGAACCGGCCGGTTCAACCGGTTGAACCGGAAACCGGCCGGTAACCCGGTTAAAAAATACTATATAACCGGATTTCAGGTTGAACCGGGTTGAACCGGTCAAAACCCGGTTCAACCGGAAATAACCGGTTTTTTTCTTTTTAAAAAAAAAATTAAATTATTAATTTATATTAAATATTTAAAATTTTAAATTTATATTCCTCTCACATTTTTCTACAATACTTTCGATGTGGGATAAATGTATGAGGTGGGACAAAATTTATAAAATATGATATGAAAAGTTATAAAATATATATTTAAATTTTTGTAGGTGTATACTTATTTTGTTTTTTTAACTAAACATAGAAAACGGTTGAACCGGTCCGACCGGTTGAACCGCTGACCGGTGGTCTGTCCGGTTCGATCATCGATTCGATTATGAAAACATTGTATTAAAGTATATCTCCAAATCACCAAGTGTAACGTGCGATTTAAATATATTTTTTAAACACTTAATTTGTTGAATTAAAACATACTCCTCCGTCCTGGAACACTTTGCACAGTTACTGTTCCGCTCTTGTTTTAGCGAACGAGTTTTTTATTACTATTTGAAATGATAAATAAATTTTAAAAATGCGTCTGACAGATGAGGGTAAAAACTATCATACCCCACCTTAAAAATAACTTTATTATTTCAAATACTAATAAACAACTCGCACGCAAAAACACGAGCAAAAAGTAAGTGTGCTAAGTCTTCTGGAACGGAGGGAGTACAATTTATATGTTAGATTGTATATTTTAATATAAATAAATTATACATTTTAATAAAATAAATTGCATGTTTTAAAAAATACACTTGTACGGACATATAAGATCCTACTTTTGTTATGTGTGTATACTCCTTCCGTCCTGTTTTAGATTACACATTCACTGTTTGACTTGTGTTTTAGCAAGTGAGTTGTTTATAAATATTTGAAATAATAAGGTGATTTTTAAGGTGAAGTACGATAGTCATACTCCTCATCTATCTTATACACTCTTAAAAGGTAATGTTACCTTATACCTTCTTAAAAGATAATTTATCATTTTTATAATTTATATACTAATAAATAACGCGCTCGCTAAAATACAAGTAAAATAATAAATGGACAGATCTAAAACAGGACGGAGAGTATATTTTATTAATATTTTAAAAGGAAGCTGATGTGTATATATATTGTTATGTTATTTCAACAGACACCCACGTTTTCTGTTTAAGTCCTGTCGCCGCCGCACACCGGCAGCGGTTGATCAGCCGGAGTGTGACGTCAGCGGTCAAAGTCAAAGCCCAGTAGTGTAACGACAAGTTGGTGTATACAAAAGACTTTTCTCAACTCCATTCCAACTATTCATACTTAAATGCAATTCACCCCTCTCTTCTGACTTTGCCAACCGCAATTTGATTATTATTTCACACCCTAATCATTGCGCTTCATTTTCCGATTGTTTAGAGAGAGAAACAGGGGGTGTATTCTGTTTACAGGAAGGATTATTAGGGAGACAGAGATGAATTCAGTGGCGCCGCCGGTGTCCCGTGGTGGCGCCGTCGTCGCTGAGGCGGAGGTGGTCCGGACGTACCAGGCTTGGGAAGGCAGTAATGTAATTCCGATTGCTCGTTTCAGTTTTATCTGCTTTTGCTGAGATTTGTTTTTTTTTTGTTGTTTGAGGAATTGTGATTTCAATTGAGGTTTAGAATTTTGAATTAGGGTCTTGAATTTTAGGCTTTTATGGTTTTGCTGATTAATTTTATAATCTTGGTAGTTAAAGTATTGGGGGAGGATATGGTTTCTGAGATTTTGTTTTGGGTTTTGGATTGGTTTGAAATATGATCAAACTTAAGCTTTGTATAGGAAGTTTTTATACCACATGCGATCTTTTTAGAAGTTTTCTGATACTTTTGTAGGCCTTATTCTAGGGAACTGAAAAATTTAAGATAGAAAGGAGGAAAATTCTTGTCTGACATGATTTCTGGTGATCATAATGATTTGAAATTAAGTAGAAAGGAATATTAGCTTGTAATTATTGTTTTGCTTTAAGGTTTCTAGAACCAGAATTCATTTCTTTTAAGGCATTATTCAACATTCGATTGCTGTATTAATTATGTCTGGATAAGAGACCATAAAGCAATTTTATTGCTCCTTACGAGATTGGTCAATTGTCTATTTCTTGCAGATATTCCTTCTTGGGGGAAGGCTAATATTCGGGCCTGATGTAAGGTCAGTCTTTCTGTCAGTAGTTCTTATAGTTGCTCCTGCTGCCGTTTTCTGCCTTTTTTTGCAAGAAAACTGATGGATAAATTTTCTGGACATTGGGGGACTGCAGTTATGGTTGTATTTATTGTTTTCACAGTATATGTAAGTCCTATTTCCTACTTTGAAGTCTTATTTTGGTCCCAAATGATTCAGGATCCAGCCCCCCTTCTTTGAGATTTCTTGTTTACACTGGTTTTAACAATTTGAACGTCTTGCTTTTTAGCTAAGAGAACTTTAAGTTGTTGTTTGGGTAAGAGTGTGTGATTGATCTTTTCTATTTTCTATCTCTCCTTTTCTGGGAATAGTATATCCGTGAGCCTTGCGAGTGGTAAGAAATTAGTAAGTTCTTACTTTATAATCGTGGTGCTGATTTATGGTTAACCTTGTAGAAATTGGAGTTCGTTATCTTGGTTCTGTTGATTTAATTGGGAAACTCTATCTAGCTGTTGCTTGATTACTTCATAGTAGTATACAAACAACATGGATTCTTTTGTTGTTAATGTACTCCCCACCCTCAACTTTCTTATAAAATTTTATGAACAACTTTAAGGGACTCCAATTTATTCTACAATTTGATCTGTTTTGTACATCATTTCACTGTACGTGCCAACTTGCTGAGCTATTTAAGGAGGTTCATAAAGTTGTCATGAATATAATATTGCGAGGTGGTTTAGAAACTCAATTTTCCCCATCACTTTTAAAGAATGTTGTAGTACAAACTCATTAGAAGGAACTTCCCATGTGGTAGATCAAGTCTGGATGGATTTGACTATACAAGGGAGAAAAGTGGCCCTTAATGTTTTTTTAGATAAATAGAGAGGAGTAGCATATATACTAAATATTCCATATGAAGGTATACATGACTTTTGATCTATGCACCACTTGCACCGTGCAATTCAAGTGCATTTTTAAATGGTATTAGTTGTTTTACGAAAAGGTGTTAGTTGTTTTCACTGAACAGTATTAGTCTTGCACCAGTTGCTCGGTGCAACTAGTGCATCCAAGCGTATTTTCTAATTAATTGTTGGTTTGACTGCAAAAGATAAGGTATAGGGAAGCAGGCATTCTTTAAGGCTAGAGAAAAGGTTTTTCATGAATAAAGCAAAACATAGTAGTAGTTAGATGCTGTGGATAAAGATATTGGAATTACTGCAAAAACCAATATCATATGAACCCTTCTCAAATAAGATAAACTAAAGTAGAGTATTTTCTTTATTCCCGTGTCCTTATTCAAAATTTGACAATATTATATGCTTATATAGGTGTTGGTGCTTCTTCTGTTGACATCTAGTAGGGATCCTGGTATTATTCCTCGAAATGCTCAACCTCCCGAACCAGAAAATTACGAAAATAGCCTGGAATTTGTCGCTGGGCAAACGCCTCGCTTGCCTCGTACAAGAGATGTAATAGTTAACGGAATTATCGTGAAAGTTAAATATTGCGACACTTGTATGTTATACAGGTCCCCACGCTGTTCTCACTGTTCGATTTGCGATAATTGTGTCGAAA
Source organism: Stenogyne calaminthoides (assembly GCA_037126765.1). Classification (NCBI taxonomy): domain Eukaryota; kingdom Viridiplantae; phylum Streptophyta; class Magnoliopsida; order Lamiales; family Lamiaceae; genus Stenogyne; species Stenogyne calaminthoides. The sequence continues at coordinate 3,495,021 of JBBCBC010000022.1, read as the reverse complement.
GATTTGATCATCATTGTCCCTGGGTTGGACAATGTATTGGACTGGTAAGTATTTTTCTTTATTTCTGATACCTGCTTTATCAATTCACTATAAACAAATCCTGCTTGAAATAGTTACTCCTAAAGTGTTATTAGTTAATACATGTTAATATTATCTATATTCAGAAAGGCAAATACTTCTATGCTCCAGTTGCACCGTTCAACTCAAGTGCACTTTAAATGGTATTAGTTTTTATACTAAAATGTACTAGTTGGTCAGTATTAGTTGTTTTCATTGCCGCATTACTTGTTTTAATTGAATAGTGTTACTTATTAAGAAATATCTGTTTTAACTGTTGAACTTAGCGACTTTCTTGATTTTGGTGCAGAGAAATTATCGCTTCTTTTTCATGTTTGTTTTTTCAACGACGCTGCTGTGCTTATATGTTCATGGATTTTGCTGGGTCTACATTAAGAAGATAATGGATAGTGAGCATTCGTCAATATGGAAAGCAATGACTAAAACACCTGCCAGCATCGCACTTATTATATACACTTTTCTCTCACTCTGGTTTGTTGGTGGGCTTTCAATTTTCCATCTCTACCTTATCAGTACGAATCAGGTAACTTCCCTAATCATTAATATCTGTCAATTTCTTTCATTTATTATCCGTCTGTTCTTATTCCGGTACCTTATTGAAATTTATCCCTGATTTCATCAAGTTTTTCCTGTTCTTCAGTTCAACTTATGAGTCATGATTCATAGAGTTACACTTCGTCGCACCAATTATACCGTGCAACTGGTGCAATTTTGACCAAATTTTTTTAACCAAGTTATTTTTCTATATTCTTTTGCGAATATAGAAAAAAAGGGTAAAAAAGTATAAGTTCATGTGATGAAAGATATCAGCTCATATACTGAAAAATAGTAGTTTCATATTGAAAAAGTACTAAATACAGCCTATAAACTAATTCTTCTCATACATATTTCAGTGTCTTTTGTGAATGATCAAACTTTGGTCAAATTAAGTCAAAATTGCACCAGTTACACAGTGCAACTGATGCTTTGAAGTTCTTGCCTGATTATGATGCTTCCACTCAATAACTTGCTACTATACCGTTTTGACATGTATGCGATTTTAACATGGATTCTCTTCTTCTTCTTTATTGCAGACAACTTATGAGAATTTCAGATATCAATATAGCAGAAGAGCCAACCCTTACAACAAGGGAACAATTCAAAACTTTATGGAGATATTTTGCACTGGAATTCCTCCATCGAAGAACAAATTCCGGGCAAAGGTGCAAAGAAAGCCCGAAATGCCTTCTCAATCTGTTAGTGCTAGATTTGTTGGCTCAAACTTGGGAATTGACAAGAGGGAGCAAGAAAAGATAGCTTGGGAGGAGCGCGGTGACAGAGTCCTCTCAATGGGGTCCAATCGAACTACACTTGTTGACGATGATGATAATGATAGAATGGGAAATCGGCAATAACAATTGAGTCGTTAAGAAGAAAAGATCGTCGACATGAATTATCTGGCAAATTGGGTTGTTGTGTGCTAATGTGTATATGTAGTTAATTTGATAGAATTAGATTTTGCAATTATTCAACTTGCAAGTGTGTTTAAAGGTGTAACTGAATTTCGAGTTCAATTTTTTTTGGATGGCAAGCTGGGTTGAACTCATGCTCCCCTTCATCTTATACGTAGAGTTCAATTAAACTCATTTAAAGGTTTAATTCCATCATTGGTATTATGTATGAATAATTGAGGCCTTGCCCACTTGATTCAGAATTCGTTAATGAAATGATAATGAAAATAAGCAAGGGTTGATTATGGTGATTAATCAAAGTAGAAGTTTAAATTAACCTAAATCATACTTTTTCATTGGAGGACCTGAAACTCAAAATAAATTAATTATTACTATATTTTAATTAACTATTTCTCATTCTATAATTGTTTCTCCTCACTTATTTTATTATTTCTTAACCAATAATAATTTTTTATCCGCTTTTTTTAAATTTTATTATTTCTAAATAAATATTCATTTTTTATTCACTTATTTAAAAAATAGAGCTCGACACTAAAAATATAAACATTATTATAATTTAACATGTTATGTTCTTATTATCATTGTCATTGAGAAATTTAAAGTTTAAACCAAGCACACCCTAAAGGAAAGCTTGCAAACAAATCAAATTGAGTATTTTGCAAATTGAATCCACTTTTTTCTCATGGTGCCGAATGTGCTCGATTGGACAGCAATTGAATGTTGTAAAAAAAAACATAAATTTATAAAAATATGTGAAATTAATGAGAATCTGATTCATAGTTTTGGATCATAAACTCTCTCCTAAAGCTAACAACAAGCAGAGCTTAATTTCATAATAAGATGGAGTTAAATTCTGGACGTGAGCTTGAACCTAAAGACTATGATAACATAAAATAAGTCCGAATTTATAAAAATATATGAAATTAATTCTTTTATTTAATTCCCTTTTTTATTTATAAAGGTACAATTTATTTCTTCCATTGTTTTGGTAATTTGGTTACGAGATTAGTTAAAAATTATTGCCAAAAGAATGTATTTGTTTCATCGTCTTTATCTATTTTGAACACAGTTTCCGTTATTGAAGGTGCAACACTTTTATATGCTGACCAAACGAAGAACGCGCGAATACCTCTCTTCTCCCCCTCTCTCGATCACAAAATGGGACAATTGAGCGCCAGAGATGGAATAATGCATCAGCATATGCTGATTCATTTCCCGATTTGCTTTTCTCCACAGTTTAATTGGTCTTGTACTGATTCTCAGCCGCATTTAGGTCTGGGTATGTATGTTTCTGTGTATCAGTGGTATCTTAATTTAGGTGTTGTCGTTCCAGATTCGAATTTTGAGAGTGGAGATCTGATTTTCGTACGTTTGTGTTGTAAACAGGCATTTGTTTTAAAGAGGTGAAGAGATGTTGGGGATTATAAGGCAAAGGGCGGCCGCCAAACTCAATCATGCTTCGGTAATTTGCCGATTTCCTTCTTTCCGATAAATTGTTGTAATATTTATGTTGCAAGGGGTAGTTGGATGTACGTGTGCGTAGAAGAAAGGGAATACTGAATGAATGATAGATGTGTAGCATCAAAAGGATCATTATTTTCTTTTTATATTTGCTTTGATTCTATGTGACCCTTATTATTCTTGATATTGTTTTGGCTTGAAAGGGTTTGGAACAAGGAATTCGAGCTGTTGCCTCGAGGGTCTTCTCTTCTTCTGGCAAGGAGGTAATGAGAGTCTCTACTTGGTTAGATAGAAATAGTGTGTTTGATGAAGCACTGATTTTCTCTTGTACAAAGTGATTCTAGAAGCTATTTGTAGAGCTTAAAAACACTTCTGACCAATGTTCTTTCACTCCCCTCTTGAGAGGTGGAAAAGAGATCTGGTTTTCATGTATAAAAGTTGGCTTCATGGTTAATGTAACTATTCATGTGAGGCGCCTAATTGGTCCAACTATGATTGTTCTAGTTTTATGTGAATTATCAGTTACAGGTTATGTGTACTATATGTCACTCAAGGTGAATGATATCCATATCACCATTTGTTGCAGATGACAGTGAGTGATGCTTTAAATTCTGCACTTGATGAACAAATGTCTGCTGATCCCAAAGTCTTTATAATGGGTGAAAAGGTATGATAATTTTTTTTTTATTGGGATTATGAGAGGAAAAAGACTGTATCCGTTTCGGTGTTTATCTTCTTGGGTTCCATTGTACTTGCTGATTTGTTAATCCTGTTATATAGGTTGATGAATATCAGGGTGCATATAAGGTAAGTGCATGTTCAGTCATCACCTTAATTTTAACGAAAACTTTTATTGCAACATAGTTCCTGATTTACCCAGATTACCAAGGGGCTTCTGGACAAATATGGTCCTGAAAAGGTTTGTGATACACCTATTACTGAAGTTGGTTTTGGTCCTATAGCTGTGATCTTTCTGTTCTTAATTTAGTGGCAAACAGTTTGATGCGTAACCATGTGAAATCTTGTCTTAGGCGGGATTTGCTGGAATTGGGGTCGGTTCAGCATATCATGGTCTAAGGCCTGTAATAGGGTTCTTGAATTTTAACTTCTCGATGCAGGTTAGATTTCTATCTCCTGGTATGATATTTTAGCTTCATCCTTCTGCTAATGCAATTTTCCGGTTTCTCGACTCTTTTATAAGATTCGGTATAGATACTCTACTTGCTTATTGTCATATCTTGAATTGGGTTTCATGATATCCAGCTCTAACTACAGTTAGTATTCATATGATAAAGAGAAGCTAATATCAGAATAAACTCATCAAGCCATGAAAAATATAGTTTACTGTGTTATTTTTGGATAATGTTAATTCTTAATAATGAATATGTTGAAACTTGCATTTAGTAGTTTTTCTTACCCCGCATCAATCTGAGGGTTATGGTTCAACACCTTTCTTCATTCCATTCCCATTCTCCAAACCACCACATCCAGTGTCCCCTTAATTAGTTTTATGTGAATAACTAGTGCTGCCGTGTGTTGTTTTTATTGTTTCAAATTTTTTACTATTGTCCTTTGTTTGTCCACAGTTATGGGACAATGCCAGTTTTGTGCGGCATTTTTTTTAAGGTGGAACTACTTTCTTTTTAAGACAACATAGATTTGCTATAAAAGTAAAATTGGTCTATGAATATCAGCTTTGAAATCCAGTTTACGAGCAAGTCAAAGAAGTGCAGAGTTTGTGGGTTGTCTTGTTTTGCTTGTTCTAACATAGTGTTGTTTTGTCACTCCTTATTTATGTAGTTGCATTTTCAGACAATTTATACCCAAAACCCACCCCCTTTGCGCGGGGTATGGAGGCAATCTAGAGGAGTTGTTTTGCTGTTATTTTAACTTTAGCAATATTCCCGAATATGAAGAGTTTATTATGAGCATATCTTAATCAATACGTAACTAAGAGGTAAGACATATATTGCAGGCCATCGATCAAATTATGAATACTGCAGCAAAATCAAATTACGTGTCTGTGGGTCAGATATCAGTGCCAATTGTTTTCAGAGGTCCGAATGGTGCCGCTGCTGGTGTGGGTGCTCAACACTCACATGTATTAATTTTTACTTTTATCAACTGCAACTTTTAAATGTCGGTTTTAGGGTTCATGTCTAGAATATCTAGACATGATAAACCTTATTGACCCCAAAAAAAAGCATAAAGGAAAAAAAAAATCATCATCTTGTCATGCTTCTGACAATTACACTATTCTGCCAGGAGTAAGCCACCCAACAAGTTCTGTAATTCATCTCTTAATCAGATTTAACCATAACCTGTATTTATTTTAGTTGTGGTTTTTAGATGTAAATGTGGCACATGAGTTCGTGTTAGAGCCTTGGGGGGGCTTCATTCTGGTTTTAAAATTGTACAATCTTTTGGATTTTCATTGATCTAATAATTGAAAATTCATTACTGGTGTTCTCTAATAGACATTTTGTGATGTTCCTTTCTTGGGGAGAACGGATTTACCAGATATTTCTCAGATTGCAAATTATGTTTCATCCTTTGCAGTGCTATGCAGCATGGTTTGCTGCATGTCCAGGACTAAAAGTTTTAGCACCGTATACTGCAGAAGATGCTCGTGGCCTGCTTAAGGCAGCTATAAGAGATCCAGATCCTGTTGTATTTCTTGAAAATGAATTGCTGTGAGTAGTATTTTGCGATGTTTTTTATGTCCATCCCAATACATGTACATTATTTTGTATCCATCGTTATTTATGTCTATGTATCCTTGGTTGGCTAACTTCTCAGATATGGTGAGTCCTTTCCTCTCTCAGCTGAAGCTCTTGATTCCAGCTTCTGGCTCCCTATTGGCAAAGCTAAGGTACAACGTACACATTTAAAGTATATTATGCTTTCACCTTCTGTTTAACGTGTTAATAATTTCTATCCCATAACTTTTATGACAGGTTGAAGGGGAAGGAAAGGATGTAACCATCGTTGCTTTCTCAAAAATGGTGGGCTCTTCCCTTCAGGTCTGTCAGTTATCCATGATTGAACGCACATGATTTATTCATCTGTATGATATGATTTCCACTTCACTAAATCCATTGATAATTATATATTCTGCATTAACTGCTTAGCAAGAAACAGTTATCTGCCTGGGGACAATAATTATCGTTCAAAACAAATTTAATGTATTTCGAATAGCTCATTTTAGAATTCAGAGAAGTCTTAGCCAAGGAAAACCTGACCCTTGGTAGGATAATAACATATGCTTTTTTTTTTTTAATTTACTATTGATATCCTTGGCCTTCAGTCTATCATCTTACTTTCTGGAGATTCATAATTGATTTACTTGCGAACTTTTTGTTCTCTTTTTCCCCTCTGAAACCTTTTGAATCAAGCTGATTCCACACTTAACTCGAATCAACTAGGTGCTATACTTTGAAATTGCAACTTGATATATTCTTCGTTTCTTGTCATGACTTGAACATGTATAGATTGCTGACATTCTTGCTAAAGAAGGGATTGTTGCTGAGGTTACTCAATTAAACTCATTTATACCTTATAAGTATTACAGAAATGAGAGTTCTTTGATCTGCAAGTTTTATAGGATTTCCATTTGTTTCTGCAGGTCATAAACCTTCTCTCCAATGCTTCTGTTAGGAAACCAAAAAGGCTTGTAACTGCTGAAGGAGTCCCTCAACATGGTGTTGGTGCTGAAATCTGGTCATCCTTCTTATAAAACTACATTTTCAATCCCCCCCCCCCCCACCCCCTTCTTTCTCCATCATTTAATATTAATCTCTATTTCTTCAGTGCTTCTGTTGTTGAAAAAAGCTTTGAGTATCTTGATGCACGTATTGAGAAGTTTGCTGGGGCTGATGTTCCCACACCCTGTGCTGGAAAACTTGAGAGAATGGCTTCTCCACAGGTTTGTGCTGCTTCTTTTTTTCTCACTTCTTCTTGACTGAAATTATTTGCTTTTAATAGCATTCCATGTTACATATCATAAATTTCAGGTTATATATTTATTTAGAATATTTAGATAATATACAAAATATAGGAGATAAATATCAGACAAATTCTCTACATATATATACACACATATATATATATACATATCCTGTTATATATATTATTGCTATTCAACAAATATATGTACGAATAAATTGAACAACTTATTGAAATATATTCAAATTATTGAATTCGAATAGCTGAATGATTATAAATGTTGTATTGTTTTAATATGTTAATATAAATTATAAAAAAAATGCTCACTTCTTTTCATGTTATTTTTTGTTTATTAAGGAAATTGTTGAATAATAAAAATATATGTGCAATGTACAATGTTTACCCTTTTATTAATCTATTTGATCATTTAATGCATATTATTACAAAAGAAAATATAATTAAAAAATTGGAATATGTCATTTAATGCTCCTTTCTAAGTGCAAACTGACAGTTACTTTTTGAGACAAAAATTCTTATGTGAAAGAATTTCATTTCATATGGATTCTCTAATCTATAAGTGGACAATTATAATATGAATGTAATTGCTTTGTGCGGAAAATTGAATTCATACTTTTTCTTTATTCAGTTCTTATACCATAAAAAGAATTTCATCAAATTCGTAAAGAAGTGTGAAAAGTTGGAATTCATTCATTTATTTAAAGAAAATGGGACAGGGGGAATACATATCTTTTATATTAAAGTATATCTCCTGTTCACCCGGTGCATCATGCAATTCAAATATATTTTTTAAACACCCAACTTTTTGAACTGAAACATGTAATTTGCCTGTCAGTGAAAATAAAATACATGTGTTATTGTAAATAAATTACACATTTTAATAAGACAAGTTGCATGTCTTAGAAATGCACTTGAATTGCACGGTGCACCTGGTGCATATAACATCCTACTCTTATTATGTGTTTATATATTTTTTTAATATTATAAAAGGAACCTTACATGTATATATATAGTTATTCAATACACACCCACCTTTTCTTTTAACTCCTCCCACTGCGGCACACTGGCAGCAGTTGATCTGCTGGAGTCTGACATCAGCGGTCAAAATCAAACCCGAGAAGCAGTAGTGTAACGACAAGTTGCTGTATACAAAATATACAAAAGACTTCAACTCCACTCAACCATTCATGCTTTAAAATGTGTTCTGTTCAATTCAACCCTCTCTGCTGACTTTTGCAACCACAATTGATTATTATTTTACAACCTCATCATTGCACTTCAATTTCAATTGTTCAGAGAGAGAAAGAGGTGGTATATTCTGTTTACAGGAAGGATTATTAGATGAATTCAGTGGCGCCACTGGTGTCCCGTGGTGGCGCCGTCATCGACTCATCGGTGAGTCGGAAGTGGTCCGGACGTACCAGCCTTGGGAGGGCAGTAATGTAATTCCGGTTGCTCGTTTCACTTTTCATGTGCTTTTGTTGAGATTGATTTTTTTTTGTTGTTTGAGGAATTGTGATTGCAATTGAGGTTTAGGATTTTCAGTTAGGGTCTTGAATTTAGGCTTTTATCGTTTTGCTGATCAATTTTATAATCTTATAGTTAAAGTATTAGGGGAGAGTATAATTTCTTTAATTTTGCTTTGGGTTTTGGATTGGTTTGAAATATGATCAAATTTAAGTTTTTTATAGGAAGTTTTTTTTCCATCATGCAATCTTTCAGAAGTTTTCTGAAGCTTTTCTCAGTCTTTTTCTAGGGAAATGGAAATTCAAGGTAGAAAGGCGGAAAATTCTTGTCTGACTTGATTTCTGGTGATCATAGTGATTTGAAATTAAGTAGAAAGGAATATTAGCTTGTTAGTTTGTCTGTCAAGCATACTTTTGTCAACTATTGGAGTAAGATAGTATTGTTTTGCTTGAAGGTTTTGGGAACCTGAATTGATTTCTTTTGAGGCATTATTGTTTATTGAACATTTGATTGCTAAATTAATTATGTCTGGATAAGAGTCCATAAATCAATTTAATTGCTCTTTACAGGATTGGTCATTTGTCTATTTCTTGCAGAATTCCTTCTTGGGAAAGGGCTAGTGTTCGTGCCTGATGATGGAGGATCAGTCTTTCTGTCAGTAGTTCTGATAGTTGCTCCTGCTACCATTTTCTAGGTCTTCGTTGCAAGAAAACTGATGGATAAATTTCCTGGACATCGGGGGACTGTAATGATGGTTGCTTTTATTGCTTTCACAGTATATGTAAGTCCTGTTTCCTACTTTGAAGTCTTATTTTGGTCAAAAATAGTTCAGGATCCAGCCCTCCTTTGAGATTTCTCATTTATACTGCTTCCAACAATTTGAACGTCTTGCTTTTTAGCTACATTGCCTTTAAGTTGTTGTTTGGGTAAGAGTGTGTGATTGATCTTTTGTATTTTCTATTTCTGTCCTTTTCTCGGAATATACTATGAGCCCTGAGAGTGATAAGAAATTAATAAGTTCTTACTTTATGATCATGGTCCTGATTTATGGTTAACCTTGTAGATATTGGAGTTCATTATCTTGGTTTTGTTGATATAATTGGGAAACTCTATCTAGCTGTTGCTTGATTTCTTCATAGTACTATACAAAATAACTTTCTTATAAAAAATTTTGACCTCTGTGTTTTAATCATAACACTTGTATGTTATATAGGCCTCCGCGCTGTTCTCACTGTTGGTTTTGCGATAATTGTGTCGAACGAGTTGATCATCATTGTTACTTTGTTGGACAATGTATTGGACTGGTAAGTATTTTTATTTTATTTTTTCTGATACCTGCTTTATCAATTCACAATAAGCAAATCCTGTTCCTAAAGTATTACTCGCTCCGTCCCTAACTCAATTGAACATTTCTATACATGGTAATAAAACAATTTTTCCTTTTTTATCTATACCCCTAAAACACCTCAATATTACATAAATGCCACTACTTTTACCATTTATCCCACACCAAAAAGCAACTTTATCGCTTTAAATAAACTACTCTTTTTTTTAAAGCCCGTGTGCGTAGTAAACGTTCAATCGAGTTAGGGACGAAGAGAGTATTAGTAAATACATGTTAATATTATCTATATTCAGAAAGTCAAATACTTCTATGCTCCAGTTGCAATGTGCAACTCAAGTGCATTTTTAAGTATTAGTTGGTCAGTATTAGTTGTTTTCATAACTGCATTACTTGTTTTAATTGAATAGTGTTACTTATTAAGAAATATTTGTTTCAACTGTTGTACTTAGCAACTTTCTTGATTTTGGTGCAGAGAAATTATCTCTTCTTTTGCATGTTTGTTTTTTCAACGACGCTGCTGTGCTTATACGTTCATGGATTTTGCTGGGTCTACATCAAGAAGATAATGGATAGTGAGCATATCTGAAGATGGAAAGCAATGACTAAAACACCTGCCAGTATTGCACTTATTATACACACTTTTCTATCACTCTTTTTTGTTGGTGACCTTTAACTATACCATCTCTACCTTATCAGAACGAATCAGGTAACTTCCCTAATCATTAATATCTGTCAATTTCTTTCGTTAATTATCCTTCTGTTCTTAATTCTGATACCCAGTGTTTTTAAAACCGGACTGGCCGGTCCGACCGGGTTAACCGGGAACCGGTCACGGTGCCGGTCCGGTTATTAGCATAGAACGGTTTTTTAATAAACCAGTGTGAACCGGCCAAAAACCCGGTTGAACCGGTGAACCCGACGAACCGGAAAATCCAGTTTTTTTATTTATTAAAAAAAAAAAACACCCTTAATTAGCGATACCGAATCACGGCCAGAATGAAAAAATACAGCCATGTTTCCAATGTCATTATTAATATTCTGAATCATGGTCAAATTGAAACGAGTATTATTAATCACGGCCAGAATGAAAAAATACAGCCATGTTTCCAATGTCATTATTAATATTCTGAATCATGGTCAAATTAAAACGAGTATTATTAATCACGGCCAGAATGAAAAAATACAGCCATGTTTCCAATATCATTATTAATACCAATCATGGTCAAATTGAAACGAGAGAATAATTGTTTATCTCAAAACACCATTAGATATGAAATCTCAACCTTATATATGAAATCATAATAATATGAAGCAAGAAGATGTGACCCATGGTGGAGAAGATCTTTGTAAAGAAGGATTAAAAAGAGAAGACGAATTGAGTTAGCGAGGAATTGAGCCGTATAAATAAAATTTTGGGCCTAACCCAATTTTCTGAATCATGGTATTTTTTTTATATATATATATATATATAATTTACATGCTGTTTATATATGTGATATAATATATTAAAATTAATATATATGTATATATATTTAAAGTCCGAGTTATCCGGTTTTTTTATTACGGTTCAACCGGTCGAACCAGTGACCCAATGACCCAATTCATTGTCCGGTTCGATGATCGGTCCGGTTTTAAAAACATTGTTGATACCTCGTTGAATTTTATCCCTGGGTTCTTTGACGATATAAAAATGAGATTTCGTCATGTTTCTCCTGATTTTTAGTTCAACTCATGAGCCATGATTGGTAGAGTAACACTTCGTCGCACCAATTACACCGTGCAATTGGTGCAATTTTGACCAAATTTTTTTAACCAGTTATTTTTCTATATTCTTTTGCAAATATAGAAAAAAAGGGTCAAAACATATCGGCCCATGTAATGAAAGGCATATCGGAACGTACTAAATACAGCCTATAAATCAATACTTACTTTTCTTATGTATGAACTAATACTTCTCATTACATATTTTAGCTTCTTTTGTGAATGAGTCAAACTTTGGTCAAAATTGAACCAGTTACACAGTGCAACTGGTGCTTTGAAGTTTTTGTCTGATTGATATGATACTTCCATTCAACAACTTGATACTATACACATGTCTGTCTATTTTAACATGGAATTCTCTTCTTCATTGCAGACAACTCATGAGGATTTGAAAGATGAATATAGCACAAGAGCCAACCCTTATGACCTCGGAGCAATTCAAAACTTTATGGAGATATTCTGCACTAGAATCCCTCCATCGAAGAGCAAATTCCGGGCAAAAGTGCAAAGAAAGCCCAAAATGCCTTCTGAATCTGTTAGTGCTGGCTCAAACATGGGAATTGACGAGAGGGAGCAAGAAAAGATTGCTTGCGAGGAGTGTGGTGACAAAAGGGTCCAATCGAACTACACTTGCCGATGATGATGATGATGACGATAATAATAGAACGGGAAATCGGCAATAGCAGTTGAGTAGTTAAGAAGAAAAGATCAAGATCGTTGACATGAATTTGATAGAATTAGATTTTGCAATTATTCAACTTGCAATGTGTCTAAAGGTGTAACTGAATTTCGAGTTCAAAATTTTTTTGGATGGCAAGCTCTGTTGAACTCAAGCAGGCTCCCCTTCATTCTATACGTAGAGTCCAATTAAGGTTATGTGGTATTATGTATGAACAATGTAGGTCCACTTAATTCAAAATTCTTCAGTGAAATGATTAAGAAAATAGACACGGGTTAATGGTGGTGATTAATTAAAATAAAAGATGAAATTTACCCTCATTATACTTCGTACTATGACCTGAGATTTAAAATAAATAAATTATTAACACATTTTGATTAACTAATTCCCCTTCTATAATCTTTTTTTTTTTTTTTTTTGCATTTATTTCATTATTTTTCAACCAAGAATATAAATATCACTATAATTTAACAATATAAATATCACTGTAATTTAACAGTATAAATATCACTATAAATATCAAATTGAGTATTTTGCACGAGTTCAATAATTGCCCAATGAACTGCTCGACTAGCCTCAAATTGAATCCTTTTTTTTTTCATGGCAATCCTAACAAATTTCAAAGCCGAATGGGCTAGACTCCCATCTTCTAGGTGTGAGGGTCCAGATCAAACCAAATGATCGAGACATCGGGAATGGCAGCAATTGAATGTTTTAAACAAAAACATATGATACAAACAACTGAGCGAGTGTAAATTTGAGTCGGATAAATGGGAATATGTAGTCCTAATTTTGGATCATAAACTCTCTCCAAAAGCTAAGAATAAGCAGAGCTTAACAACTTCATTATGAATAGGATTTCACTACAAACATCACGCTAAAAAACCATCATCAGACTACACAGAAAGTCTTCATTGTTGGAGACGCTTCATAATGAGCAGAGACATATCCATGTAGCGTTGAGCGCAGTTTGTGAGACAAGTCTGTTCGCTAGAACTGAACTTGCTTCCTGGAGTTCCCGTGATGCATTTGTCCCAGCAAGCAGATGTAAGTTTTCCAATCATTTCATTCACCATAGCCTTTTGCTTTTCTTGCAATCATGTGAAAACCAACGATAAAAATAAATAGTTAGTGACATATGAAATCAATATTATGTTCACTAGGAAACGATGGAATAAACATAAAACAAGATAGTCTTTTCTAGAGAAAGGTCCTCGCATATCTATCCGAGAATTAAAATCTCTCGCAGTTTCCTTTCAGCAAGCAATAGATTAATAAGAAAATTCCAGTGCTACATTAGACTGACCATCTATGTAGCACTGAGATTATGCAAAATCTGAATTGGCAGGCATTTCTGAGAACAGCAAGCAATTGACTTGTGTTCCAGCACAAAGCACCCGGGTAAGCCCAGAAATCTAAAACAGCAAGACTATGTCCAGTTGTGTTTCCCTAAATCATTCTCATTCTCAATTTGTTCATACGTCCATATATACATGTCCTCGAACACATCTTCCTACAGATACATGACACTCTCCTATATTTTTTTCAGTTCTTACTCTGAAAACACTTTCTCCCAAACCCAAAATAAATCCAGAGCCTAAGTCTTGACTCCTTAGTGGTTCACTTGGTATGGAATTCTATATATTACTCCAATTAACAGTTGTACTAGTGATACTACAATTGGTTAGGTTTTAAAGAACTCCATTAAGGTGCAAACCAAAAGTTCTCTAGTAATGGCTTACATTCACTTGGTTAAGGGTCCTTAACTTTATATTTTATATTACTGGTATAGCATAATTTTTGAGGAGCTGGATAACCACACACAAATTGAGAATAATAATAATAGTAAAAGTTATGAAGCGAATAATAAAAATAGTTATAGTTATGAAGCTTGGAATTGTACTATGTGTCAAATGTTTGCAATGTTTCATTATGGTGTCTAACTAGAGCATGTAGAAAACAGCTTAATTGCATCAAATAGATTATCCTAGAACCTATTTGATCATGCAGCACTAGCAGTAAAACCATTAGAATAACTACAAAGCAAATAATAAAGCTCAGACTCAAGGAATGGTCATTTCTTAATCATCAAGCTTCAATCATTAAGTGCTTGTTGCATGAGCATTGGACAAAACACACAGTAATGCAATCGAGCCCTAGTTAATTCAATTTTCTTAGAACAACTGCTTCATAATACAGGATATACAGGCGTATTGCAGTCAAATTATTTGCTACGGTATCATTCCACTATTCCAGTAACATTTAATTCATCAAATATGATAAGAACTCGATTTTTTTTTTAAAAAAAAATCGATCTCTACAACACAAAAACTCATCTGCAGCTCCTAAAATGATTTCCTCGTTAAATCTTCTCACTATCATTCAAAAATTAAAATAAGACTCTGTAAAAAACCTATCCAATAATTCCATCCCCACATTAAATCTAAAACATCACATCGAATAATTGAATAGATGCATAAATTTAGAAGTACTTACATTAATGAAATCCTGCAATTCAGGGGAACCCAGCGATGAAGCATCCATTGCAGACGAGACGAGACGAGAGAGAGTAAAGTGATTAACGATTTCGCAAGAAAAGTAGTAATAGAAAAACCCTAGCTAAACCCGGATATAAAGGTTGTAAATAGAAGAAGTGTGTTTCATCTGGTCATGGGCCCAAAAATATTCCACTTATAATTGGGCTGGGCCTTACTATTCACAAAATGGGCTCACATATAATATGGCATTCTCATGAGGCTGGATTTTATAAGGTTTAATCGCAATATTTTTAAATTTATAATTTCAAAGTGAAAAAATATTTTTCCATCTCATAACTTATTTATTATCTATTTTTCATCCCCAATAATTTTGATGTTCAATTTTGATCTCATAACTAAATTGATTGTCCAATTTTGATCTAATTTCAATGAAAAAACACGAAAGACGTCGTTTTCGGTCACAATCAAGTCAGCTGCCGAGAAAATATAGTCGTTTTAAAATTTGTAGATTTTAAATTTTCATTTTGATTTAATTTATTCATCAATTATTTACACATGTGCAATTTAATTGATTAAAAATCGTAAGAAAGAAAAAAATAGTCAGATTCCACGTCAACGAGGGTATCGAAAACCCTCAAATTTTACCAACACGCGACTTGCATGTTTTCGAAACGACATTATTCGCAACTCTCCATTGAAAATTGGACCAAAATTGGACAATCAATTTAGTTATGAGATCAAAATTGAACAATTAAATTTTTTGGGACGAAAAATTGACAGTAAATAAATTATGAGACTAAAAAATACTTTTTTTTCTTAATTTCAAGCACTTTTTTCATTTTAAAATACACCAAAAAAATTCATTTGATTTTTGCGCATGCTTGACTTTAGCCAAGCATGCTAAATGTATTGTCGTCTCTGAGTCCTATTTGTCTGTCATTTCTAAAATTTTCTTGTCAATCTGTGCTAGCTAGTTAATTTTAAATGATATCACTAAAATTTTAAGAAAAAGTTATCAAAGTTCTAAATCGGGCTAAATATCAATTCTAATGTCAATTTCATTTAAATTCTCATGTCTTGCATGTAGGATATCGGAAACCCTAAAATTTTACCCGCACATGACTTGCAATCACGATTTTCCTCCGAAAATTGGGCAATCAATTTAATTATGGGATCAAAATTGAATAATTGATTTTTTTGGGACGAAGAATAGACAGTAGATAAATTATGAGATTAAAAAACTTTTTTCTCAATTGCAAGCACATTTTTTTAATTTTAAAACACGCCAAAAAATTTCATTTGATTTTTGTGTCGTCTCTGAGTCCTGTTTGTCCGTCATTTCTAAAACTTTCTTGTCAATAAGTGCTAGCTAATTTTCAACGATACCACTCAAATTTGAAGAAAAGTTATCAAAGTTCTGAGTCGGGCTAAATATCAAAATTCTAATGTCAAATTTCATTTTAATTCTCACTTCTTGCATGTAGAGTTACTATCGTAATTCGTAATTGTAAAGCAGGATATCGATGCATTGGAGTTTAATTAGAAATTAATATTTGAAGTTGAAAAGCTCCGCAAAACAAAATGAGTGATGAGTTTTGTGAAATCAGTAATTTTCTAAGTATAAATATGAAAACCTCCAGTCATCAAACCATTTTCCTTGATGATTACATAATTTTTTAAATTATATAAACTCAAAGCAACTTTAATTTAAAGATCCACTAATTATGGGGCATGGAGTTTATCTAGGGTCCTACTCATGGGTGTATAACTTATTTCATTTAGGGATCTGTACATACACATAATTAATATTTAATTTCACATAAGTATCAATAATTAGTAATAATTACCAATGTTACATTTGCATAACCCCTTCAAAGTTGTCATTCTCAATTTTCTCGATTCGAGATCGTTTAGTAAAAGCTCGTTCGAGCTTGTTCGACAAAGATATCAAACAAGCTTGAATATAAATTTATGTTTGGTACAATTTAAAACTGAGCTCGAACTCGATAAGTTAAACAGGTGTAAAAATATCAAACTACTTGAGCTTCACTCGTGTTCGGGTCGATAAAAGATTGTTCAAGCTCGATTCGGTTAATTATCAAACAAGTTGAAACATGAATTTTAAAGCTCGACGACATTTCAAACAAGCTTGAACAACAATGCGTTCGACTCGGCTCAACTCATTTATGGCCATAAATGTGTTGAAATTGTCGTTTTCTTTTTTAAAGTTGCAGCATCTTTTTAAGGCCGTACCAATAAGTTCTGAGCAATAAATTAAAGCCGAGCTTGATTCAATTAATTTGGGGCAAATTGCACCTAGGTACATTTTTTTTTAATTTGCAACCAGGTACATTTTAGTTGCACATATGTGGATACATTTGCACTTTCAGTGCAATTTTACTCACATATATGCAACCAAAATGTACCTGATTGCAAGTACACTTCAGAAAAAAATGTACCTGATTGCAATTACACATTAATTTAATCATTAGCTAAAATTCATTCAAGTGAATTAGCTAGTCGCCTTGTGGCAAGTGTATCAATGTAGTTCTTAACATTCAATCAAAGATTGGAAGATTTCATTGAAGATGAATGGAACCTGTATATTGAAGGAAGAAAAATATGTTACAAGTGAAGATGATGATACAAAACGATAAATGAAAAGTAATGTATCTTGTTCTATATATAATACTCTTAGAGCCCGTTTGTTATGTGGGAAAAGAAAAGAAAACAAGGGAAAATGAATCATATCCTACCTTTTTAAGGGGATTTAAACTAAAATCGTCCCATAACTTTGCACATTTATTGAAATGGTCTCATAATTATCAATTTTTCCAATTTAGTCTCATATGTATGCAATTTGTTCCAATTTAGTCTCAAACCGCTGGAGGTCGCTCAAAATTACCTAAAACGACGTTGTTTTGGGCGCGTGTCCTACACGCGCCGCCAATTTTGACCGGAATATGTAAGCCACGTGTCCAAAACGACGTCGTTTTGGGCAATTTTGAACGACCCCCGGTGGGTTGGGACTAAATTGGATCAAATTGAATATATATGAGACTAAATTAGAAAAGTTGATAATTATGGAACCATTTCAATAAAGGTGCAAAGTTATGAGACGATTTTGGTTTAAGTCCCCTTTTTAAGTGTTTGTTATATTTGATGACTTTTCCTTTTAGCCCGAACGCCCGCATTTTCTTTACCCATTTTTACATGATTATACATCCCACCTCTTAGGTGGTATTTATAATACCAAGCATTATCCCTCCTAGGTGGTATTTAGAATATCAATCATGATTTAATCCATTATAACAAACACTTAAAAAAGTCAAATATATCACATGGGTAAATAAAAATTATCACATGATTTCATATCTTTTCATATCATATACCACTTAATAAACGGGCTCTTACAATATTAATTGTTGTACTGTAAGATATTACGTGCAAATATAACTAACACTCTAACAAACTAACTTACTAATAACTACTCTTATTGACTAAGTCAAACATACTAATACTAATCTTTATTTACATCTTTATAGTAGTTCATTATACCAATTCCATAGTACTCCATCTATCCCATTTTATTGTTCCAAAAAAAAAAAAAAAACCTATCCCATTTATTATTTTTTTGAATAATTTTATTTCAAAATAATTATCGTCTTGCAAAAACTTATGAAGATTATTTATCATATTCCAATTCTATCCTAGTATTTGCTTCTATAATAATATGCATTAAATAGGATAAATAAAAGAGTAAAAATAACTCGTTACATATATACTTATTATTATTTAATGATTTCTTTTAATTTGCGTGAAAAATTTTAAATGACAAATAAAATGGAACGGAGAGAGTATTCATTTAGGTTTAAATCAATGGCACAATCCGTAATAATTAATTGTGACAAAATTTAATTGTTTTATTTTTCTTCACTAATCAACCCTACACTATTTTTAAACTACAAATAAAATTGGATAAGGGAGTAGCTAGGATCTCCCGTATTTAGGGGTGTGCAACGGTTGGTTCTGTCTACCAAACCAACCATAATATGAAAACCAAAACATGGACCAAGAAATTTGGACAAAATGGGGAATCGAACCATGTTTATAAAAATATCAAACGGTCGAAAACTGAAATATTTCAGTTAGATTTTTTGGTTTTCGACTAAATCGAGATTTTTTTAAAAAAATCCAAATTTCTGTGCAACTGAGTAGGGACTGGGGACGATGAAAGTTGCATCCGATTGGAGATTAGGGCTGAGATTATTGAATCGTGGTTATGGACGCTGGCTGCTGAGAACGAGAACTGTGAGTTGTGATGGAATTGGATTGGAAATTAGGTTTTTAGAAAATTTAATTTAAATAAATATATATGATTAGTGGTGATTTTGCTTGAGATTTATGTGCTTTTCTTGCTCACTCTTGACCCAATTTCATGTTTTTATTGCTCAATTTGGACTAGTTGCACTTGAAATGAGAAAGGTTTTTGTTTTGCTATCTTTGTAGGAAAATTATGAATTTTGGAAGCAAAACACGAGCTCAATATTATTTTGAGTCAATTCAAATATAAAACCATGTGAAAGAGCTTGAAGTGATGTTCGCAACGCAAAAAGAACCAAGTCAATCGGGGTTTGGGAGCTCAAGTTATGAAGAAAACGAGCCAAACAAGTGGAAAATTAATAAAATGGCCGTGCACGACCGAAGCTGCACGACCTGGTGCTCGAGTCGAGCAACCTTGCTCGGCATTTTTGGTCGAGTAGCCATTTTTATACAGTGAGTTTGGCAAATTCTTGAGTTGCTCGACCCAATTCTGGTCAAGCACAACTGCTCAAGTCGAGCAGCCCAAAATGTGAAAACGCGGGCACGATTTTGCCCGTGCACTACCTCCCTTATGGTCGTGCAATTCTGTTCGAGTCGAGCATGCCAAAATTGCTGAGTTTCTCAAATCTGACCTAGGGACACGTGTCAGCAGCTAAAGGGAAAGATAGGGGAGAGAGCAAGTGATACTTTTGAGAGCTGCAACTAATACCTTTTCATGTTTTTGCATTTTGCTTCCATATATAGCTTAGATAATCATAGAATAGGTTAGATATAGTGTTAATTTCAGTTTCGTGCAAGAAACCAAGGAGAATTGATGGCTTTTGTATGGAATTGTGCTTGAACTTCATTTGTAAGGTGTTTATTCCTTTCTATTGGTTGTTTGTTGCTTATTTTGATATGGGTTTCTTGTTTCCTTGCATATTAGTCATGAGTTTTGCTTGTAGCACCATGGACTAAGGTTCCTTTATGTTTGGGTGTTGTGAATTGGGTTGATGGTTGATTAATTGCTTGCTAATGGTGGATTGTCTCTATTGATGGTTGTCTTTTGAATTATGGGTTGTTTAGTGATTAATTTAGGTGGGTTGGGATATTAGTTTGTTCGTTTGTCTAGTTTATCACAACGAGAGTTGGGTAAATGTGGGTAGACGGATTGGTATTGGTTTGATTGCCAGATTTGAGTCTATTCACATCCTATTGCAACGAGAGTTGTGTAGGATCGTTAGAATCCCCTTAGTTCACATTGATTCATTAGCTAGTAACTAGTGTTGAAAATGAAGAAAACTATGAGAGTGAACTCTATGCTACAAGTGGGAACATAAGGGTAGGGAGTAGTTTAGTTAGTTAGAGAATAATTCCTTTGCAATTATCCAGGTGAGAAAGAGTGAATTCACATCCCGATCTTAGGTGTTAAACGTAACCGGAACCTAGGCTTACCAAGTACGGGGATGATTAATGAAGAGTGATCGTTCTTAGGGAGTAACCGGACGTAGAGACAACCACCTAGGCAATAGTTAATCGAACATCATCCGAGGATCAACACCCGAACACCTCTCACACTCAAAGCACAAAATATTTTCGTCTATTTGTTTTACTTATATATATGCTCGCTCGTTTATAGTTTTGTTAATCTTCTTGCTTAGTTGATAATTGCTTGTTTTTATGTTTCTACATGTTCAACACTTTAATCACGCGCCGACACATTGCAATTGGGCTATATTCCACACCCTAGTCCCGTGGATTGATATTTAACCGGGCACGCAACGACACCTTCCTTCAAGTAGGTGTGTTAAAAGTTAAAACACATGTCAATATAATTGATATTTATATTACGGGTTTGGTTCTGTCTGATCGGTTTTTTATTTAATAAAAATCGAAGACTGAATCAAATTAAAAAAAAAAAATCATTTTGAAAACCAATAACAAAAAATTGAACCAAATTTTAAATTTCGATTTGGTTTGGTCAATTTTTTTCGATCCAGTTTGTATTTTGCACACCTCCTAACCGTATTTTCTAAATGTCAGAGGCTGGAAAGTAATTAGAAATTTAGGATGTACTCATATATGCATGTATTTATATATCAATGATAAAATTAAATACTACTCCATATGATTGAATCACATAGAAAATCGATATATAATATATATTGAAATGTATAATTTATATACTCGAGTAGTCAATACATAGTAAGTAATTGGTATGCATGTGATTGGGTTGGTGTAGTTTGATTAGTGAGCTGACTTTATGACTTTTTAACACCATTACAAAAATGATGAAGAAAAGCTACTTCTTCTCCATGAAGTAAAGAACATATCCAACCCCATTTCAAGTCAATTTCTCCCTTCAATTCCCTCTCATCTTTTCAAGGTTTTACTTTTCTCCAAAAAAAGCATTTAACTTTTCCATTCTTTTTTATTTATTTATTTTGGCTTTCAAATATTCAAAATATACCAAGAAGCTAAAGAAGCTGCAGGGAATCAGATTTCACTCTTTATTACACGAATCTCAGCAGTGAACTTTAGGAGTCAGAAATCCATAACTTAAAGTGAATGATAAGAAAGCTAATGCATGTTATGATTAAAGTATACTATTAATTCTAACCATAATACTAATCAAACAGAAAAATGCACAAGAGTTTGAATATAATTTTTGGAAATCAACCTTTTTCATCACAAAAGTCGAATATATTATTAATTAATATATACTTTATAGTGATAATATGATATTGTTCTTGAAAACCTTAACACTCGTGCTCTTATCTCTTTTCAAAAACATGCAGTTGCTTAAGGAAAAAGAAACTGTTTGGCCAAATAAACGTATCTCACCCATTAATTCACTGATTCAGTTTGAAATTGGACTCGATTTGCATGAGACGATCTCATACGACACAATATCCCATAACACATACTTATTTATATATTATAGCTGAGGAGTCCTACATTCTATCTATATAAAGAGCTCCAAATTAAAGACTATATTCCCCATGCAAGTTAAACATTGCCTCTCTTCATGATCTTGTTCATTCTTTAGGATTACCTAGTACTACTTTTCCAGGGTAGGTTCCAATACATATAATTAATGGAGAAGATGAATTTTGTTAGAGATGGAGTGACCAAATTACCCCCCGGATTTCGATTCCAACCCACAGACGATGAAATCGTCTTCCAATACTTATCGCGCAAGATATTTTCACATCCTTTGCCCGCTCAAATCATCCCAGAAATCGACGTTTTCGCATTTGCTCCATGGCAACTTCCAGGTTTAATTCATTTAATTCTCTCAAACATAATGGCAGAAATTCTGTCATTATATGTAGCTGATCTAGCTAAAAGTCTTTAATAATAGAGTTATGTATTCATGTATGCTTTAAATTTATGTATAGGTGATGAAGAATCGGATCAGGAGAAGTATTTTTTTAGTAAGAAGGGAGGAAATATTAATGGAGATGCAGGTGGTTTTTGGAAGGCAATTGGTTCAGTTTCAAGGATAATTTGTTCCAAGAGAATGCCAATTGTGGGAATAAAAAAGACACTCGTTTTCTACAAATTAGGAGGGGTTAGAACTGATTGGATCATGCATCAATTCTGCATTGCCCTTACACCAAATCCAGATTCTAATAATTCCAAGGTATATATGTAATTAATTATATATGTTTCAATCTCTATTTTATCAATATTAATAAAAAAAAAACATTAGCTATATGTTTCGGTTAACTCAACAATTAACGTGAAAGTAATAAAATATAAATCGAGTAAGAACTAGATAGAGAGTTAACTAATTACCTGAACTCAATATTAAACGGTAAATTACTTATCTTTATTTCCCTCAATTAGTGAAATTCAATAAAAATACGAGAGAAAGCGACAAAAACTAAATCATAGACACGAAGAAAACATCACTAAAATAAATTAAAGGGGTCAAAAAGTGGAAAATAGACATCATGAGAAAAAGTTTGCGAGAAAACCAAATTACTACAAATTTAGGAGAATAATGACGTACATTTTCGAAATATGCATTAAATTGTACAATCTTCATTTGATCAACTGTGTATTTTTTTCAATCATGTACTTCAAGAGAATATATATTTAATTTTGATGTGTCTTATATATAATTTAAACGGGACATAGAATTAAATAATTGTTCATGCTAAATAAATAAATAAAAATTAATGTTTGCATTATATTTGCAGGCCTCTTTGATCCGAATCGGAGAATGGAGTTTGTGCCGTATATTTTATAAGAGAATTAGGAGGAGGACAATAACAGAAGATGATAATGAGAATGAGGATGAAGACGAAGATGATACGCATATGAGTGATACAGATTCTTCTTCAGCTTCATCATCTTCCCCACATTCTGATTCTAGTATTTATTCTGAAGTATCATCAATTTAATTACAGCATTTTGGAATCATGAATACGATTCCTCCATATCTTTATGAATTGTTAATTTGTGTTTAATTAATTTCATTTCAAGTCATATATATATAATTAAAGTACTTATACTACTATTTTTTCTGTTGTATCTAAACCAAATTGCATAAGCAAAAAGTGGTTATTTATTAATTAATATGATAGTGTTAGCTTTTACATAATTAATCAATCTATTATTAAGGTGGGGATTCTATCTATAAAATTATTTATCTGAATGCCTTTTTTTTTTTTTTAAGATTGTGAAAGCTTTTCAAAGAAAAGAAAAAAATTTTATGAAAGTTTTACTGGGTCCGTGGGACCAAGCCGATTTTGGGGGCAAAGTCTTGTATGCACCAGGTGCATGCACTTAAATGCATTTTTTAAAAATGCAATTTATTTATTTAAAACGTTGTACTTTTTAAAAATGTGTTTAGGTTGCACGGTGCACAGGAGACCTACTCGATTTTGTGTCCTAGGTGATAGGAAACTTACCCATGTAAATTAATCTCCACTAACAGCCCATAATGACCCCCAAAATAAAAAATTAATGTGTATGACTAGGTATTGTATGCACCTGGGTGCACCGTGCACTCATAGTGCATTTTAAAAACGTGCAACTTGTTATGCTGAAAAGTGCGACTTATTTACACAGAAAAGTGCAATTGTTAATATGGGAATATAGTTTCATACTTCTATTTGAAATAGTTGCACGTTTCTATTTTGTACAATTGCACGCTTCTAAAATGCACTATGAGTGCACGCGTGTACACATGAGACCCACTCAATGTGTATTTAGCCTTTGTTTAGTAACAATAATTTACTTTGTCCGTACTAATAAATGTCAATCAAATTTTCATATTTATTTCACACAATCATATATATATATTCATAGATACTGATAATTCAATAATAATTTTATAAAAATTACTATTATACTCACTCCGTCCCAATCTTTATGAGATTCTCACTGTTCATAAGGATTTAGTGGAATAGTGATAAAGTGGTGGGGTAAGAAGAGTTATTAATTAGTATTTTATATGATAAATTGATAAAGTGATGGATAATTGGGGGTAAAAAGTGTTGTTTATTAATATTTTATGTGATAAAGTGATAAAGTGTGTAAGTAATTTTACCATAAAGATTGAGACAAAAATATGGGTTACTTTACCATAAAGAATGGGACGGAGGGAGTAAAATTAACTAATTGATAATTGATGCATGCGATTTTGACGCACCTGTAAGAATCGAACCTAAGACCTCTCGATTTGGCGTTTGTTGGTGAAATGTTGTGTAAGACTTACATTACAGCTCCTCTCCAGCTCCAAGAGAGGCTTGCAAAAACACGCCGAAGAGTTTTTCGGCGCGGGAACTCCGACGCTCAAGTTAGATGACTAAAAAACCACGCTAATTGTGAAGAGGGAGATCTCGATAATGAGAACTCTGCGCTATACTCAACTCACACCAAATATTCCTCACAAATTGTTCGTGTTTCACTCTTAGATAGGCAAGTAATCAAATATAGAAAGTCTCAGATTATTCGTATGTTGTGTGTATAATGTACATGTTATTTATAATACCTGGACTCCTTAGCTTAAAGTTGCTACCTTCAGTGGACTAAGCCCACTCGGTTTACCGCTTCTGGGGCCCGTAAATATCTCAATTGCCTCGACCCTCTTCTCCGAAGATATCTCAACAAATCCGTTTTATCTCTTCTATCAACCCTCGCCCACGTCTCCGGCTTCCTCTCCTTGACCCGTCATAGACTTAGTCCTACCTCTCTTATTTATTCTTCCACGCGAGTCTCCCTAGAATATCTCAACGACCTCTCCCTTAATTCTCTCAAGTATCTCCTTCTTTTCAAAACTCGGAATATCTTATTCCTGAGTTTGGGGAAAGCCTCCACGTTGCCTCTCCTGATTGGCCCGCTCATCATGATCCGGATTGTTATCAGCTAAGACCCGGTCAACTCTCATTCCCTCTTCCGAGAAAATAAATCGGCTCAGGACCCTCATAAGACTGACGTCCCAGGAGAGTCCGACAAGCCCAAAAGTGCCTGCTATAAAGTTATCCCAAGTGTCATCATCTTATAAACTCAGTGCACGTGTCATCATCTCATGGCACGTGATATTTATGCCGCATCAATAATTTAAAGACTAATAAATATTATTTAATCGCCTATTTTTAATAATAATCGTATAATTAAGAGAAACAACAAAACTAATATTTTCCATTGAAAATTAAATGCCTTTTCTGTATTAAATTCACAATTTCGAAATTAAATTACTGATGCATGGTTATTTTGTGTCCAAGTTCAAAATAAATTGCGACCATACTCCATACATACATTTTTCATCGACCATAAATTATATATTGAAAAAATTACAACTAAATACAAGATTGAATAAACCATTACAACCAGATACAAAGTGCATAAATTTGAACTAAAGTACTTGCACTTTAGTTCAAATTTGAACTAAAGTGCAGAAATTTTCTACACTTTGTATCTGGTTGTAAGTTTTTGTGTAACTTTGTAGTGGAATGTTTTTCTCCCTTATATATTTAGATTCAACATTTTTTCTAATATATATATGTACCAAAATTTTTGCAGCCGTTCATTCCCCTGGATAATAGCATGTTGTTGAAGAATTTATTACCACTCAAATTATTGACCATCCAAAAAAATCGTGCTATACTCCAACTAAACTAAACCATGCACGCCAATGGAAATTACGAAAAAAAAAATCTCGAAAAATGTATTCCTACAATAGACCTTCCCTAACCAAATTATCTTTACCAAGGGGAAAAAATCCCCTTAATCCATTTTCTTAATTTTCTAATTATTTCGACCCTGCTTCTCCAAATTCCATGCATGCATCATCCACCAATTTATCAAATCACCAACATACATAGCAATGGGGTGCAGCGGTTCACGGTTGGTCGGCGGAGGCAAGACCCTCCGGCCGCTCTTCCTCCACCAGGGGCGCCGCCTCCCTCCAAAACTAATGATGTATGAGAGTGATGAAGACTCTCAAAAATATAGGACCCCGTTATCTGAAGAAGATAACGGAGTTTTTGGTCGGAAATATAATAAGGAGAAGCATGGAGATATTTCAAAGTTAGAAATAGAGACCCGTTTTCAAAAAAATATTCAAACCGGGTCAAGGGATGAGTCCGAGTTTGAGGATGCATTAACGGATGAAGATGAAGATAAGATGAGAATGATCGGGCATGAACGTGACGATGGAGCTTTCCCGGGTTCGCCAACTTTTCGATATTTTTGTAATGATGATGATGGTGATAGCAATAATCTTGGTATGTTTTTTTATTTTATTTTTCATTAATTGAATTACTTTTGATTAATTACGTGTATACAAATTATCATGTTAATTTTTGTACTAAAATGTTGATATGTGAATACCAGGTAAAATTTATGCAATTCCCGGTGATGATGATGATACTGCATCACCTAAGGTACGTAAACTAATTATAGATACTTTTACAACATTTTAAATTAATTTACGAAATGAGCTTGTTTAACTAGCTAGGTAAAATGAGTCAAAAAAAAAAAAAAAACTAGCTAGGTAATAAAAAAATTGTTTAGCTAACGAGCTACAACAAAAAGAAAAGAATATAGATTATTCAGGACGATAACAAGGTCTTTAATTAGATGATAAGATAGAGTAAATGTGCAAGTTAAAAACGTACGAAAGTATTACGTTATGAGTTATGACCTTTGAATAGAAGGATTTTTATAGCAATCATGACTGTTAAAAGTTATATTTTCCCGTAATATTAAGAGTAACACTCATGTGAACCAGGTTCATACATAAACTCTATCAACGTTATGTGTAAAAATTATCATTGTTATGCATAAAAACTTTCACGGCTTAAAAATATAAAGCATTTTGTGGAAAGAGAGACAATAAATTTCTCCACCCATATGTTTCTTTTTTAATTGAATAGTATGATTGTTATGTATATATGTGTTGGTGTATATATATGGATCTGTTTGAAGTTTATGTTGTTACCCAGAAAGTACACAATATGTATTTTGTTACTTTTTAGTAGATGAATGACACATAAGACAAACATTCTGAAAATGGAGAATAATATGTTTACATGGTCTTTTGTTTGCTAATCTTTTATATTTTATATTGTTCATCCAAAATGTATAATAAAAAATGTTACACCTTGTGTACCACAAAATTCAAAATATGAATTAATGGTCTAACTTCTAGAAAGTCTAGTCCAACCCGCTCAACCTGATTAGCCTTTCAGAGTAGGTCAATACTCCCAAATAATTGCACTGATCCTCGTCTTTTATTTTTTTTTTAAGGATAAAATGGAAAATATTTATAATCTCTCAAAAAAAAAACAAAAAACATAAACAATTATTCATCAAAGTGTCAAATAAATCTTTATTGTACAGGAGAATTGTAATGATGAGAACAAGAAAGTGAAGAGAAAAATAAAGATAAAGAGCTTCAAAAAAGTGTTGCCAAAGAAACTATTGAACATAAAATCGCGCAACTCGATTCGCCACCACCACCACCACCAGAGCCACCTTCTCGTCGGAAAAGCTTGATCCAATAGTAAATCGATCATAACTTTGTAATCAGGGTTATCTATATAGCTTTCCTTGACCATATATACTTAAATTCTTCTTGTAATTGATCTACTTGTAATATACTATGTACAGAGAAATCATGTATAGTTCACTTGTAATTTTGCATGAGATTTCTGAAGTTTGTTACACATTTGTGGTTATGCATGCAACACCACAAGCTTTTATTGTGAATATCGTATTTTACCAAATATAAATCAAGTATAGATACTCATTATATTTGATGTGTATCGATGATACAATATATAAAAAAAATAAGAAATTATTATTTGCCGAAGAGAAATCATTTTTGGTATTCAATTAAAAAAAATCAAGTGTAAAGATAAGTGAATGATCACCAATGAATGTGGTGATTGAAGAATTCCACTATATGTACGTGATTACAATCGTGTACAACAATAATTACAGATATTCTAGGAAATAATAAAAGAATAAAATCTATTCCTAAAATACATGGTCAAACATCCCTAATACCCCCCCCCCCCGCGCAAGCGTTGCGTGGGGTGAAGGCAGACGCAAAGCTTAGACCGAAGAAACACAAAAGCAGGACGAGGTAGACTCTTGGTGAAGATGTCCGCAAGCTGAAGATGAGAAGGGACAAACTGAGTGGAAATCTTCCCTGTGGAAACCAGTTCCCTGATAAAATGGTAATCCAGATCAATGTGCTTAGCCCGTTTATGAGCCATTGGATTCTGACTAAAAAATATGGCACTCTTGTTATCACAAAGAAGGGTCGGACGAGAAGAAGACTTGATCCTGAGCTCACCAAGTAAATTTATGAGCCATACAAGTTCAGCAGCAACATTAGTCATTGCCCGATATTCAAACTCACAGCTTGAACGGGCAACTGTAGGCTGTTTCTTAGCACTCCAAGAAACAAGATTGCCACCGAGAAAGATCGAATAACCGTAAGTGGAACGACGAGTTTCGACACACCGAGCCCAGTCAGCATCCGAGTAACCAACAATAGAAGATTCAGGACGCTTAGCAAAGGAAAGGCCATAATGAATCGTACCTTTCACATAGCGCAAAATCCGTTTAACTGCATTAAAATGGTCATCCGTAGGCGAATGAAGAAACTGGCTGACCACATTAACGGCATAAGAGAGGTCTGGACGAGTGATGGTCAAATATTGAAGAGCCCCGACCAAAGAACGATAGAGAGTGGGATCACGAAATGGAGAACCCTCACTAACCAAGACCTCCCCAGCTGCAAGAGGAGTAGCAATAGGCTTGGAATCAACCAAGGCTGCTCAATCAAGAATGTCATGTGCATACTTAGCCTGCCCGACAAACAGACCATCCGAGGTATACGAAACCTCCAACCCAAAGAAATAATTAAGGCGCCCCAGATCCTTAATCTTAAACTCCTTGTGCGTACGTGCAATAAAATCTTTCAATAGAGCCTCATCATTCCCTGTGACAATAATATCATCGACATAAAACAATAGATAAATAACAGAAGTACCTCTGAAGAGATAGAACAAGGACGAGTCGGAGCGACTATGACAGAAACCCAAACTCAACTGAAAGGTACTGAAGCGCTGAAACTAGGCAAGCGACACCTGCTTGAGGCCATAAAGTGCCTTCTTAAGACGACACACATGATTAGGGTAATGAGGGTCAATGAAGCCCGGAGGCTGTGCCATAAAGACTGGTTTGTCAAGAATCTCATTGAGGAAGGCATTCTTGACATCAAGCTGGTGCAAGGATCACCCTGAACTGCAATAGCCAACACTACCCGAACCGTCGATGTCTTGACGACCGGGCTGAAAGTGTGATGAAAATCGGTCCCTGAAACCTGAGTAAAGCCTTGAGCCACAAGACGAGCCTTGTGACGCCCAATAGAATCATCCGCATGAAATTTGGTGCGAAAGACCCATTTCGAACCAACAATATTAGTAACCGGAGGACGAGGCACTAAATCCCAAGTATGATTATCACGGAGAGCATCAATCTCCTCTTGCATAGCAGCAACCCATTCCGGGGATTTAATTGCAAACTTAAAACCACGGGGCTCGGAAGACGCCACTAAGGATGAGAGCAGGGCTGTAGAGGAGAGATCGACCGGGTAGCGGGGCTTAAATATCCCGGCTCGCACACGAGTCAGCATGGGGTGCACAGACGCGGGTGGCAGCTGGGCGGGCGGGGGCTGTGCAGGGGCATGCACTGGCTGGTCTGGAACCAGCAGCTCGGCAGGGGTGGGCTGTGCATCGGGCTGGACACCCGGCGCTAGGTCTGGAACAGGGGCACACTGTGCCTCAGCATCGTTCGAGAGAATGGGCGAACGGGCAAAAGTAGGTGAGCCTATCGTTGTAGGCGGCATGGTCGGGGCTCTTACCTGCGAAACCGGCTGTGCAGTGGGCGGAATAGCTACGCCATCTAAGAAGCTCGAAACGTCCAGGTCGGACAAGGATGAGGCAGTCGGGGTTGTAGAGAAAGGGAAGCAAAGCTCATCAAATTGAGCATGTCGAGTAGTAAAGACTCGAGAAGAATCCGGATCCAGACAACGAAAACCTTTGTGCATACTGCTGTAACCAAGGAACATACAAGGACGACTCCGAGGTGCAAGTTTGTGATCAGCATAATCACGAAGAAACGGATAAACCCAGCAGCCAAACGGCTTGAAATTCGAATAGTTCGGAGCAGACCCAAACAGAAGCTCAAACGGTGATTTATCATGCAAGACAGAGAATGGTAGGCGATGAATAACAAACACAGCCGTAGCAAAAGCATCAAACCATAGAGAAGCCGGAGCATGTGCATGAAACATCATAGAGAGCCCCATCTCAGAGATATGACGGTGTTTACGTTCTGCACGACCATTCTGCTGTGGAGTGTATGGGCAAGATAAACGATGAAGAATGTCATGCAGAGACATGAACTGACGAACACGAGTATTCACAAACTCAGTACCTCCATCACTCTGGAAAACTTTAATAGTGGTAGAGAACTGATTGCAGACAAAGGCATGAAACCGCAACAATATATTATAAAATTTAGACTTCGCACGCATCTGATAAATTCAAGAGAAACGAGAGAAATCATCCACAAATGCAACATAATATTTAAAACCATCAGAGGTAGTAACAGGTGCAGGACCCCACAAATCACAATGAATTAATTCAAGAACAGCAGAAGCACGTTTCTCATTCAAATCAAATGACAATCGTTTACTCTTTGCCAACTGACAAGAGGAACAAATATCCGGATTCAGTAATAAAGACGAAATAGTAAGGTGCCCTAATTTATTCAATAACGAAATAACAGAAAATGGGACATGCCCCAGGCGCAAATGCCACAAATCAAAACTAGCCTTCAACGATTTATTTCTAATAGCAGCAACCAAAGCTGGAACACCCCGTTCAAGCAAGTACAACCCTTTATCACACCTGCCCTGGGCCAGAATTGCCTTTGTGACCCGATTCTGAATGACAAAGAACTTATCAGAGAAAACAACATCAACAGGATAATCAGCTGTTAATTTACTAATGGACAACATATTTTTAGTGATGTGAGGCACAACCAAGACATCCAACAAGTTAACACCTGGAGATAATTTAGAGGTGCCAATATGGATATATTAAGAGCATTGTCATTACCAACAATAACAAAGCCATTACCAGTATATGGCTCATATGAGTCAAGGGCCGAAGGTTGATTGGTCATGTGAGCAGAAGCACCAGAATCCAAATACCAATCAGGCGTCGGGTCCTAAACATTGCAAGAGGAGTTGAAGGCCTGAGTTGTTGGGAAAAGCGGGGTGTCCGGATCTATTCGAGGTGATTATTTAAACACATATTTAAATTAAACAGTTAATTACTAACATGAATTAATCATAAATCAATTCAACGTAATAATAAACAACATGTGTACACATAATTCACGTAAATCCTAAACATGCGGAACTAGGAGTTACGGAATTACTAACCTCTTGAAGAATCAAACGGATGAATCAACCCAAGAGCCTTCCCAAATATATCCCCAAAGTCCACGAAAGCTATCCGGTGGGAAGATTTCAACGAACGATTTTAATGGGAGAGAAATTAAATATTTTGCTACCACCTTTGTGGATTTCTAATATTTCCAACACTTGGAATTACACTTGGGAATGAAGAGCTCATCCCCTATAAATAGGGAGGAGGGGGGCGAAAAAAGGGCTAGGAAAATAAGGAAGAAAATATTTTCTTGGTCTCCAAGAAATCTTGAATATATCTCCTATATTATTTTCTTCTTAATTAAATTTTCCATAAAAATCTCTTCCCCTCTTCTACCTATATTTTCAAAAATTTACACTAATAAAGGAGTCAAGATTTGACTTCTTGAATTTATGGGATAATTATGTATTCCTACAATAATAATCTCTTTCCATAAAATATCTACAAGAAAATCAAGACAATCTTTTCTTCCTTTAATAGACAAGATTTTCGAAAATTACACTTAGAAATATAGCAAGAATATTTTCTTCTCTCTCTCATTGACTTTATATTGGGCTATTTGGGGGGCCTTTAGAAGAATTAAGATTGGACCTCCAATGGACTATGAAGCTTTAATATTTTGGGCCAAATATTATTCAAGTCCATTAATATTAATTTACTCCACTATAAAATTAATATTGAACTATCCATCTTAACCCATATTACGATTTCACATATAACATGACTCCCGGTCATTATTTACCGCGTTTAAGATTATCTTAGTCCATTAATTAATTAAGCCACTGAACAAGCTTTCTATTAATTAATATATTTGTCCTTGGAGTAAAGACAGCTCAACATTATTATCCATGCCGAAAATAAATTTCCACTTGCAAGATTTGGCATGATAAAGGATATGAGCCCACCAAGGGGACAAATCAAGCAAGACGTACTTGCACGCGATTCTCCGTATTAAATGTCAGCAATCGTCATGTAATTAATAATATTGCCCAAGATATAAGGTATCGAATCGCATTGACTCTCTTCCCTTCATAAGTCAAAGCAATAGTTATTAATTTCACACGATCCTATTTAAGTGACGGAGATTAAGAAACAATGCACCACTGAGGTCTAATTCTTGTATATTCAGTACCGAAGAATTTGTCCTCCTGTAGGTCCTCATTCAGCGCACCTAAATGCGCTAGTGTGATCCCTTGGTCAAGACAAGCCAATCTGGGTCTCACACTTCAACCGTTCATGATGGTTCGTTCATTTCCATCTGGGTTGTGAATTTGTACTTAATTACGAGGGCTGTTAATTTGATCTTCAGTGATCGGGTATCACCAAATTAACTACAACGTAATACGTACTGTCTTATCGAACGGGTTTGCAATAAACATATATAACATCCATTCATATTTAATGCAACAGTGATTAAATAATTTATTTCAGTAAATAAATAAGAAACTTCAGTTTTGTTATACAAAGTAAAAGCATACTTTTCAGTACAACCCCAACATGAGCAAGATTAGCAGAAGACATAGCATTACGAGCAGCAACAAACTGAGGACATTTGTCAGCATAATGCTCCCCACGACGAATTTGGCAACGAGGCGGACGACAACCCCCATTGCCATTGTGAGCACCCTGGGAAAAATTCAAATTTCCACGAAAACCGTGTTGCGGACGAAAGCCTTGCTGCTAAGAGTTACGGCCACCACCCGAGCCACTATTGTTGCTATTCGAACCACTGTTGTTAGAGCCCTGAGAGTTGCGATTTCCATTCGTTGAGCCCTGTCCACCAGAATTTCGGCCATGATTGTTTCGGCCACCCGAGTTTGAAGCCGTGAAAGCAGCAGGCAGGGGTCTGCACACCTCCTTCCATAGACCGAATCATGGACTCATACTGGCATGCCTGATGAAGCAGATCCCTGAACACAGGAAGCTTTTCCAAAGCCATACGAGTCTCAGCAAAACTCGCGAATTGGATTCCCAGCCCACGTAGAAACCAATGGCTTTTATCGGCATCTTCAAGGGGACGACCAATTGATGTAAGCTGGTCACATAAACCCTTGAATTTTTTGCCATAATCATCAACAGAAAGCTCACCTTTGCGTAGAGACAAAAGTTCCCCACGCAACTGATGAGTGTGGGCAGCCGCGGTGTCGGAGAAGACGGCCTAGAGAGTCGACCAACACTGAGTAGCTTTTTTTCCTTCATCTGCCAGGCGGTGTAAGCCGGATTCGGCGACTGTTCGCCGGCTGCAAAGGTAATAATGGGGGACGGCGGAACCGCTGAGCCGTCGAGGAATCCCATTAGATCAAAACACTCGGCCATGTAAGTACATTGCCGATACCACATCACATACGTTGATGGTTCCAATTTGATGGGAACCATATTGAGCATTGTGGTCACGGGGAGAGGCTCAGGAGTAGGAGCGGCCATTGCAGATGGTGAGGAAGACGTTCGGAGAGGCGAGAGAGGCGGAAGGGAGTTCGGCGAAAGGCAGATCACAGAACTAGGGTTTATGATAAGTGATCGCGAGAGGGAGGGTTGCGATCAATAATAAAAAAACCAGAATCATCGGAGGAGACCAGTCCGATGACTAAAACAAACGAAGAAGGAAGAAGCGGCGGCGGAACACGGCGGCTTAATTTGGGAATATAGGGTTTCCCGGATCGATGGCTGATACCATGTAAAGATAAGTGAATGATCACCAATGAATGTGGTGATTGAAGAATTCCACTATATGTACGTGACTACAATCGTGTACAACAATAATTACAAGTATTCTAGGAAATAATAAAACAATAAAATCTATTCCTAAAATACATGGTCAAACATCCCTAATATCAAGCACTAACTTTGATCATCAGTGTAGTATATTGTTCATCGGAAATCATGCAAACTTATAAGATGGAAATCTCATACTCCCAGCAAAAGTCTAATTATTTCCTTGTGAGCGAAAGAAATTGTGTAATGAGAATAAGGTCCATATATCTTTTCTTTTTTTAACCGTAAGGGTATAATTATTCAGTTTAGGATGCTTATGATATTTATAATAATTCTTTTATTACGAATGAGGTGCAGATAAGAAACGAGCGAATAATATTTTGGTGCACCAATTGCACCGCTGGTGCAATTTTTACAAAAAAAGAAAAATCAACCATATTGTTTATTTATATTTCTTTTATGAACCTGTCAAAAATCATTAATGCCCTTCGCACTTTAACATATATTACAGGTTTGCCATTAATATGCCTAGCCCATAATGTAATCGGCCCACTAGGTCATAGAATTGAGCCATATATATACAAAATCGTTCATTTTCATCGCGAAGAACTCAACCCTAAGCTGCGCTCCGAAGGTATCTCCACTGTGAATCCCAAAAAACATCCTTAAACATTATTTGCCAAATTTTGAAGCTGCATACCATCCAAAGGAACAAACAATAATCTCTGGACATAACTCTCACAAATAAACATAAGAAGATGATTACTACCATATGCAATTAACATATAAACCGTATCAGACAATTATATCAAAATTTAGAAATACAGAATAAGCCAAAAATAAATCAATTATAAGAGTGCGTTTTAGCCAATATCGGAAACCCAAAAAATCAGCTAGCCTATGAGAAGGAGAACCTTAAACCCAAAAGACAAAAAATCACAATTAATCCTAAACCCTCCACTCAATGCCGAAATAAACCAGCCAAACAAAGAATAACATACCTGGTTCATTTTACTCCGGCTGTCGTCGAAGAGGGAAGACGAGTGAAGCATCCGATTGTCGTCGAAGAGCAAAGAGTGGAGAAGTTAACGGATCGGTAAATCTGCCGGCGTGGAAAGGGGAGAAGTCGGAGAGGGCGTGAATCATCTGCGGGAGATGGAAAATGTGGGCGGAAGTCGACGTGTGGGCGAAAGTGGAAGACAAAATGTAACCCGAAGGGTATAAACAAGACAAAACGTAAACCATTGCAAAAATAAGACAAAAAAAGAAAATCATTTAAAAATGAAAAGGGTATTTTGGGCAACACATTGCAAAATTAAATTAATCCTACAATCCAAACAATTTACTACACAATATATGACTAATTATCTAATACACAATCCTACAAACCATTCAACATATATTGCCCAACAAAAACACATGTGAATAGTGCAATCCCATATAATCAAATCATAACAAATCAATCCTAACTCTAAATCCAAACATGTCCTTAATCTATTCCAAATACAATGATTGATATATTATTTTAGAAGAAATCACCATTTCATCAGGTATAGTTAATCCAAAAAAAATAAGAATTGTGATTCCTTACGTACATGTAGTTTTATGTATTCTACATTTTGAGAAATAATTTTTTTTTCCACAAAAAATTTTCATCATTCATTTTCTTTTTCATAATATTATTCTCTAATCCCAACAATAATAATTAAATAATAATTTTATTTATAATAAAAATAAAATAATTATATTTAATAAAATATTATTATCTAGTTCTATATAATATTTAAAAATAATAATAACAAATATTATTATTTAATAATAACAATAATAGTAAAAATATAGTATAACATTATTATTAATTCAAACTTCCAACAATAATTAGATAAATTTTTGGTGAAAATTGTTCATAATATGAAAATTATATCATTACACTTATAAATCATTATCACAACATTTATCAACTGATACCACTACATTTATAAGTTACTCCATATAATAGCATTACATGCTAATGGTATTAGTTTATAAGAACAATAATATTAGTTTATAAGTGTAATATTATCAATTTCATACTACAAACAAATTTCACGAGGATTGTGTAATTAAAAACAAAAATATTATTTTAAATAATAAATAATATTAACCCTAATAATTTAAAAAATATATTCACACCATATTTATATTTTATTCCCGAATGCACCAATATGATTCCTAAATTATCTATGCATAAATTCATTTCATTGGGCCAGTCATACGAATCATATGCCCTTAATATTAGTAAATTATAGAGTAGATAAACATTTGCAATTAAGGTGGTTGGTGGTGCAAATTGGTAAACTCTATAAAATAATAAAAAATAAAAAATAAAATCCCTCCTGGGTAATTATTGAAGGTACAACATCTTAAAGCATGCTCTGCTGACCCGGCCGCCAAACGAAGAACACGTTACACGCGAATACATCTCTTCTTCTCTCCCCGTCTCCATCACAAAAAAGGGGCAACTGAGCGCCAGCGATAGAATAATATATCAGCATCTCGCATCCAATCCAAATCTTCCAACGCCGCCGCATCAACGGAAAACACCGACCTGATTCCTTTCCCGATTTGCTTCTTTCCACAGTTTAATTGGTCTTGTACTGATTATCAGCCGCATTTACGTGTTGGTAGGTATGTTTATGTGTATCGGTGGTATCTTAATTTAGGTGTTGTGGTTCCGGATTTGATTTTGAGAGTGGAGATCTGATTTCCGTATGTTTTGTTGTATTTGTGTTTTGATGTAATCAGGTATTTGTTTTAAAGAGGTGAAGAGATGTTGGGGATTATAAGGCAACGGGCGGCCGCGAAACTCAATCATGCTTCGGTAATATGGCGATTTCTTTCGTTACGATAAATTGTTGTAGTAATATTTATGTTGCAAGGGGTAGATGGATGTGCGTGTGCGTAGAAGAAAGGGAGTACTGAATGAATGATAGATGTGTAGCATCAAATGACCATTATTTTGTTTTAAATTTTTGCTTTGATTTGGCTTTGTGACACCTTATTATCCTTAATTTTGTTTTGGCTTGAAAGGGTTTGGAGCAAGGAATTCGAGCTGTTGCCTCGAGGGCCTTCTCTTCTTCTTCTGGCAAGGAGGTAAGAGAATCTCTACTTGGTTAGAAATAGTGTGCTTCATGAAGCATTGACATTTCTCTTGTGGAAAGCTTATTAAGGTGGTGTTTGCACACTCTACAAAATGATTCTAGAAGCTGTTTGTAGAGCTTGAAAACACTTCTAATCAATGTTCTTTGACTCACCTCCTGAGAGGTGGACTAGAAATCTGATTTTCATGTATAAAAGTTGGCTTCATGTTTAATGTAACTATTCATGTGAGGCGCCTAATTGATCCGGTTATGGCTGTTATAGCTTTATGTGATTTATCAGTTACAGGTTATGTGTTACTCAAGGTGAATGATATCCCTATCACCGTTTGTTGCAGATGACAGTACGTGATGCTTTAAATTCTGCACTTGATGAAGAAATGTCTGCTGATCCCAAAGTCTTTATAATGGGTGAAGAGGTATCATAATTTTCTTTGTTGGGTTTATGAGCAGAAAAGACTGTATTCATTTTGTTGTGGGTTCCCTTGTACTTGCTGACTTGTTAACCCTGTTATATAGGTTGGTGAATATCAGGGTGCATATAAGGTAAGTGCATGCTCAACACCTCAATTTTAACAAAATTTTTTGTTGCAACCTAGTTCCTGATTTATCACTTACTATACCAGATTACCAAGGGGCTTCTGGACAAATATGGTCCTGAAAGGGTTCGTGATACACCTATTACTGAGGTTAGTTTTGGATATATACCTGTGATTTTCTTTTGTCTTAATCGAGTGGCAAAAAGGTCGATGCTTAACCATGCGAAATCTTGTCTTAGGCGGGATTTACTGGAATTGGAGTTGGTGCAGCATATCATGGTCTAAGGCCTGTAATAGAGTTCATGACTTTTAACTTCTCGATGCAGGTTAGATTTCTTTCTTCTGGTATGATATTTTAGCTTCATCCTTCTGCTAATGCAATTTCCGGGTTTCTCAACTCTTTTATAACATTCTGTATAGATGCTCTACTTTCATATTGTCATATCTGGAATTGGGTTTCATGATATCCAGCTCTAACTACATTTAGCATTCATATGAGAAAGGGAAGCTAATATCAGAATAAACTCATCAAGCCCTGAAAAATATAGTTTATTGTGTTATTTTTTAGATAATGTTACTTATTAATAATGAATATGTCCAAACTTGCATTTGGTAGTTTGAAAGGAGCTGTAGTTGAGTTTCTTACCCCCATAAATCTTAGGGTTATGGTTCAACACCCAAAAGTGAGGTATCAAACCCATACTAATCACCATTCTTAATTTCATTACATCCTCCAAATCACCACACTCAGCGTCCCCTTAATTAGTTTTATTGTGAATAGGAAGTGCTGCCGTGTGTTGTTTTTATTCTTTTAACTTTTTTACTATTATCCTTTGTCCACTGTTTATGGGACAATGCCAGTTTTGTGCCGCCTTTTATCGAAGGTGGAACTACTTTCTCTTTAAGACACCATAGTTTTGCTATAAAATAAAAATTGGTCTATGAATATCAGCTTTGGTATCCAGTTACGAGCAAGTCAAAATAAGTGTTTGTGGGTTGTCTTGTTTTGCTTGTTTTAATGTAGTGTTGTTTTGTCTGTTCAATTTATGTAGTTGTATTTTCAGACAATTTATACCCAAAACCCACCCCCTTTGCGTGGTCAGGAGGCGATCTAGGAGAGTTTTTTTTTGCTGTTATTTATAGCAATATTCCTGAACATGAAGAGTTTATTATAAGCATATCTTAATCAAAGCGTAACTAAGAGTTATTGCATATATTGCAGGCCATCGATCACATTATAAATTCTGCAGCAAAATCAAATTACATGTCTGCGGGTCAGATATCAGTGCCAATTGTTTTCAGAGGTCCAAATGGTGCCGCTGCTGGTGTGGGTGCTCAACACTCACAGGTATTAATTTTTACTTATATCAACTGCAATTTTTAAAAGCCGGTTTTAGGGGTCATGTCTAGAATCTCTAGACATGATAAATCTTATTCAACCAAAATAAAAAAGGGAAAGGAAAAAAATTCATCATCTTGTCATGCTTCTGACTATTACACTATTCTGCATAGAGTAAGGGCATGTTTTAGAGCTCAAGTGGAGGGCTAGAAGTGCTTATTTTTTGAAAAAGTTGGGTCACACCAACTTAAAAATTAAGCACTTCTACCCCAATGAGTAGAAGTTGAAAACACCCCCTAGCCACCCAACAAGTTCTATAATTCATCTCTTGATCAGATTTAACCATAAGCTGTATTTGCTTTAACTGTGGACTTAAGACGTGAATGTAGCACATGAGTTCGTGTTAGAGCCTTAGAGGGGCTTCATTTTGGTTTTAAACTTGGACAATCTTTTGGATTTTAATTGAACAAATAATGGAAAATTCATTACTGGTGTTCTCTAATAGACATTTTGTGATGTTCCTTTCTTGGGGAGAGCAGGTTTACCAGATGCTTGCAGTTACTATCAATATTTCTCAGATTGCAAATTACTTTTCATCCTTTGCAGTGCTATGCAGCATGGTTTGCCGCATGTCCAGGACTAAAAGTATTAGCACCGTATTCTGCAGAAGATGCTCGTGGCCTGCTTAAGGCAGCTATAAGAGATCCAGATCCTGTTGTGTTTCTTGAAAATGAATTGCTGTAAGTAGTATTATGCGATGATCTTTTTATCAATCCCAATATATGTACATTATTTTGTATCCATCTTTATTTATGTCTACTTTTCCTTGGTTGGCCAACTTTTCAGATATGGTGAGTCCTTTCCTCTCTCAGCTGAAGCTCTTGATTCCAGCTTCTGCCTCCCTATAGGCAAAGCTAAGGTACAACATACACATTTAATGTACATTATGCTTTCGCATTCTGTTTAACATGTTAATAATTTCTATCCCATAAATTTATGACAGGTTGAACGGGAAGGAAAGGATGTAACCATCGTTGCTTTCTCAAAAATGGTTGGCTTTTCCCTTCAGGTCTGTCAGTTATCCGTGATTGAGCGCGCGTGATTTATTCATCTATATGATATGATTTCCACTTCATTAAACCCATTGATAGTTATATATTGCATAAACTGTCAAGCAAGAAACAATTATCGGCCTGGGGACAATTATTATCGTTCAAACAAATTTAATGTATCTCAAATAGCTCATTTTAGAATTCAGAGAAGTTTGAGCCAAGGAAAACCAAGTCCTTGGTAGGATAATAACATATGTACCATTTTTTTTCAATTTATGATTGATATGCCTTCAGTCTATCATCTTACTTTCTGAAGATTCATAATTGATTTACTTGCAAACTTTTTGTTCCCTTTTTCCCCTCTGAAACCTTTGAATCAAGCTGATTCCAAACTTAAATGGAATCAACTAGGTGCTATATTTTGAAATTGCAACTTGATATATTCTTCATTTCTTGTCATGACTTGAACATGTATAGGCTGCTGACATTCTTGCTAAAGAAGGGATTAGTGCTGAGGTAACTCAATTAAACTCATTTGTACCTTATAACTATTATATAAATGAGTTCTTTGATCCGTAAGTTTTATAGGATTTCCTTTTGTTTCTGCAGGTGATAAACCTTCGCTCCATCCGTCCCCTTGACAGAGCTACAATAAATGCTTCTGTTAGGAAAACAAATAGGCTGGTGACTGCTGAAGAAGGATTTCCTCAACATGGTGTTGGTGCTGAGATCTGGTCATTCTTCTTATAAAACTACATTTCCAATTCCCTCCCCACCCCCCTTTCTTTCTCCATAATTTAATATTAATATCTCTATTTCTTCAGT
Organism: Stenogyne calaminthoides; assembly: GCA_037126765.1. Taxonomy (NCBI): domain Eukaryota; kingdom Viridiplantae; phylum Streptophyta; class Magnoliopsida; order Lamiales; family Lamiaceae; genus Stenogyne; species Stenogyne calaminthoides. The sequence goes on along the minus strand of JBBCBC010000022.1, from coordinate 3,453,420 downwards.
GCTTCTGTTGTTGAAGATAGCTTTGAGTATCTTGATGCACGTATTGAGAGGATTGCTGGGGCTGATGTTCCCACGCCCTATGCTGCAAATCTTGAGAGAATGGCTTTTCCACAGGTTTGTGCAGCTTCTTTTTTTCTCACTTCTTCTTGACTGAAATAAACCCTACAAGACTAATTTTTTCTCCACACCATCCCCAATGAACTTATTAATGCAAATATGATTTTTTCAGTCTTACTCTTCTTTCATTTGTCACTTTTCATACCTTTTTTCTAACTTTTACAACTTCCAATGAAACACACTAATTATTACACAATCACCCAATCATTACAATTATCAATAATATAAATAATACAACATCACACACTCTTGCACATTAATTTGACATAAATCCTACCGTACTTAAAACTCAAAACAAATATTATTTATCAGGATTTTGAAGTCCAGATTTCAAAATCCACTATATCCCAAATCAAGCATACCTTAATGCTAAGATAGGAATTGAGAGTTGTATTTTGAACATTTTCTTGTGTGGGGAAGGGGGTTCTTGCCTCAACTTGGTATGCCACGGAAAAGTTTCTGAGGATATGATGTGTCTCCCCATAATGGTTTAAGTTATAACACTGGTCTGAAAATTAATGGAGAAACTTATCAACATGTGATGGAAAATTTATGATTTATTTGAGGCTTCAGTTTCTATGTTCTGATCAAATGTGGTATTGTTTGAATGCAAAATTTATTTATTATGAGGCGTGAAGCTATTGTGCCTGTAGATTCAAGGGTCTTATCATCTTATAATTGTTTCTTTTCTCTCTCCTTGTTTTCACTGAATTTTGTGTGTGTTGACCTGGATTCATTATCTTATTGAGTTTAATCTTCTATAACATCATTCGAAAATCAATAAATCATGTCCACTCAGACATCATACTTCCTCTACCCTACTCAATAATGCTTTGCATCACGGAATATATGATGTATGAGGCACACTTGCGTGAGGCGGTCTCAAGGTGAGACGGGGCATAATTTGGACATTGATGCTTTAACACTTTTGGAGGGTGGGTGTTAATTTGTGCTAGATTGTATTCCGTCTCATGTATGAGACCATCTCATACAAGTTTTTGTCATGATTATATATATTAAGTTCAATGTTAAAACTATGACATGAAAATATAGGAAAATTTGTGACTTTTGGTATCTATATGTGTTTTCAGGTGGATGATATTGTTCGTGCAGCAAAGAGAGCCTGTCACAGAACGAAATAAATTGCTTGGAGTTAAAGGAACTGAAGGCATCTGTTTTCGTCGCATAATATTCCTTCAAGTTTATTCTTTTATAATTGTGACTGGTGTTCGACTATTGTTCAGGAAAAAAATTGGATGATTTTCCAGAACATTAGGGTTGACAAGTTGAGCAACGTTATCTGACAAACTTCCACAGGAAATAAGGTTTATGCCAATTTTTTTAGGATTAATTTAATCTTTAAAACAAATTGATTGAAGGAAGAGCCACTTTTGCTGGCTTTTGTTTAATTTATTTTGAGAGGGATTTCATATGTTTCGATGCGTTTTTAGACTGATTATCTCACTCTCTTGCATCAAAATGTGGTTTATGTAAAGAAGCTGGTTATTCTTACAGAATTGTCAGATTTACATTTCATGATTATTTAGGTGCATGACAAATACTTTTACCGGATTGTATTTAATATAGAAAAACAAGCTATACATATATAAAGATTGGAATGCATGCTGAAACGTGAAAATTGATAATAGAGTTTTTCCATCTGATTTACACGGTATTTATCGACCGAGATTATAACAAACATAAATTACTCAAAAAATCAAGAGTAAGTTGCAAGATTACTATTGTAAAAAAAATAAGCATATGGTTCCAATTTTCTTCTTCAATCTGCCTCTTCCTCAGTAAATAAGAGAACCAAGAGGTGAGAAATTTAGGCCTGTGAAAATGGGTTAGGCCCGTTGGGCAGACCCGCATCCACCTATATATGGGGCGGGTTGGGTTGTTTAATCCTTTAAAAGATTATTTTAATTTTGCCATTTGAATTTCTCTTTGTTTTCTATCAACTTACTCATAGAAAAAGTTTTCGTCAAAAAAAAAAAGTGATATCAGACAAAACCCACTTTAGTTCGACTCTAAAAATAAAAAATTTAATGACTTTTGGAAAAAAAAATTAAAAAACTTTACTCTTTTTACGGTCTTTGAACCAATTTCACGTACCCACTCAATTTCTAAAGGCGCATTTTGTCATATTAAAGTCGCTGGCTTGAAATCGCATTTGTGCTATCAACGGGTTTATGAAGCAAAAGCCTAGGAAGAAAAGAGTAGTATTCAAGTAGAGGGGGAAAATGGGCTTCTCAAATCCCTCCTCCCTCTTATCTTCTTCTTGCTCAGTGATTGTATGCAGCAAGCTCAATCCACTGCTCTTCTCCACCCAACGACGTCGTCGCATTCCTCTCTCCATTTCTTACTATGCTTCTCTCACCACCAGGCGCTTCGCCACTGGTATGCACTCACTTCTTCAAGGATTAAATAATCATGAATGCTCAACAATTTGAGCGTCGAGTTAATTCTGATTGTGCTTTGTTTGGTATTGGTTTCAGTTGCTGGAATGGGAGATAGCAGTGTATTTGCGTCACCGGAAGTAGCAAAGGCTTTTGATTTTACGGCGGAAGAAAGGATATACAAATGGTAATTCAAGTTTTCATTCATGCTTTTGTAATTCATTTCGACACGTATTACGGAACAAGGAAATGACGATTATTTATACCGTTCTGATGTATAATAAGAGCTACAGTAGTCGTGAGCACAGGAGACAATTTGTGTTTCTTGTGATGAATTGGTAGATAAGAGATGATTATCGGATTCTGCTGAATCTTTCTTTGCTGATGCTATTGCTGCCAATTCATTACACTCTTGAAAATAATGTACAAATGTTACAGAGTGATATTGGCTAGAAGGTCATACAGCAATAGTGCATGTCTGTTTTGTAAGATTGTGATTCTTAAAAAATTGAGGTTAACCATTAATTTACGAGTTTGAGTTTAAGGACAAAACACGTTTTTCAGTTCTGTACTTATTTCATTGTTAAATAATTTGAATCTCGATTCAGTCTCGCCTTATGAATATCAAAAACTTACACTGGAACTATGGATATTAGGTGGGAGTCTCAAGGATATTTCAAGCCAAACTTCGAAAGGGGAAGTAATCCATTTGTCATTTCAATGCCACCACCTAATGTCACTGGTTCATTGCACATGGGACATGCTATGTTTGTGAGTCTTGAGGTTTGCAAATGCTGATGCTTTTGACGTATATAATTCTCATTTCATATCCCTTCTGTGTATTTTTCTTTGAAATTGTGTTCCCATTTTCACATTTAGTTGATTTGAATGTCCTTTAGGTGGTTTCTGTTAGATTTGGATCAATTTCCTTGTCATGATGTGTGTGATCATTCCTTGTTTCCCATTCTTATGTGTAACTTTGGATTCATTGTCACGTTAAAGCGATCTCTAGATTCATATGTACCCAAAGGTCTCCTACAGCCCTTAATTCTCTTGTATAGATTCATTGAATGACTACTTTGAAACTCTGTTGACTTTGAAAGTACCCATTTTTAGCCATTTTTAATTGTTAACCAAACTAAAACTTCTGATGTACATATATTGAACTCTCAATAATGAAAATCAACAAGCTTAACTAGCAGATAGATAGCATACAAGGAAGGGAATTCTATGCAAGCATACAATAGAATCCCTATACTATTAATTAAGGTATAAAGTATGAACACTTTTGAAGCATTTAGAAAATAAAGATAGTAAAGAACTTAAATCCATTCATTGTAAATCTGATCTCTAATAAAAAAAGCAAATTACTAAATCCAGGCAACTAGCACTCCACTAAATGCAGTTGAAGAATTTAGAAAATAAAGATGCCAAAGACCTAATTCCATCTCAATATAAAATTAGACCTCTAAACTTGAAAATAATAAGTTCAGACATCTAGCATTACACATTCCACACTGATTCAGTATGGAATCTGGGAAAACTGAATGCATGAATCTAACTCAGCTAATATCCATTATTGATAAACTATAATTTGCACGCACCTTTGTATTCTTCTCTCCAGTTCCACCCATTCCATCAATTTCTACATTGTTTATAAAGATTCCGAACTAAACATTTTTGGTATTGTCGTATTGATGCTCTCTCCCCTCCGGTTTCCCCTTCCCCTGCTCTTCATCTAGTCTTCATAATTGGTTTTCTATGTTCATTTGCCACAACAGTTCTTTTGTACCCATATTTAATGGATTTAATGATTAGAAAATTGTATAGCAATATTATTTCTGCTACTAATTCTCTTAAAATTGTAGGACATAATGGTCAGATACCACAGAATGAGAGGAAGACCTACACTTTGGCTTCCTGGAACTGATCATGCTGGAATTGCAACCCAGGTTTATGCTGTTTCTGAAATCAATGTTTTCCCCATATGTGTGTGTGTATTTGTATCAACATAGTTTGTCAAGTATCTTCCTGTAGCCAACTGTTTTCCAAAAGGTAAAAAAGTTGATCCAGGTACGGTGAGCTATGAATATATTTGGAAACTCTCAGTAGATTATTTAATATTTCTGGACTCCCGTGCATGTGAATTTCGCTCATCACATATTTATTTAATCAAAGTTGCCTCTTGAGAGTGTCTTCCATGACATCTAATGTCCCATAAAGGCATAATGATGTTACTTTTCTAGTTTGTAGTATGAGAGATTGGCTAAGTATAATTATGGTTTACTGCGGTCATTTCTTCTTCTCATCTTTAATAATGTATTAGGTTGCAATGAAGAGGTTTTCAATAGAACCTTGTATTTTTACCTATCTGTAATTTCTTCCAAATATTTCTGATATCTGCCAGCTACTTGTTTGAAGCCATATTTAATATATGTTTCACCACTGGTTGTCCCTTATCAAAACTTTTCTGCTTTATGTGTTCTTTTAACTCTTTTGATCCTCGAGCTGTTATTTTCTGTTGTTCAGTGAGAAATGGCTGAGCTTTTCTGTATACTCCTTGTCTGGGTGTGAACTAAAACCATATTATTTTTCAGTTAGTTGTGGAAAGAATGCTGACCGAGGAAGGAATAAAAAGAGTTGATTTGGGTAGAGAAGAATTTACAAAGCGAGTATGGGAATGGAAGGAAAAGTAATGTACTCCCGTATCTCTTCCCCCATGCACCTTCAACATGTCTATATAATTTGAGTCTGCAATTTGTCAATATAAAAGAAGATGCTACTATTTATTTATTCGTATTTCTCGTGCTGTTGGTTTTTAGTTCTTGACCTTGGAATTGGAAAAAGGTGTGGTTATAATATTTGCACACCTTTTCTTCTCATCTGTATATAATATTGTATTGAATATAAGGGAGGGCTGTTCATATGCACATATATTTTAAAGTTAATTTGACTGCAACCAGTTGTCATATAGGACACATGAAAAAGGATACTTTTGCACCCAATTGTGGCTGATCATAATGATATTTGTGTAACACAAGGGTTCACCATTACACCATGCAACTGGTGCACAACTAATATTGTTCAGTGAAAACAACTAAATACTGACAAACTGAAACCTTTTAGTAAAACAACTAATGTAATTTAAAATGCACTTGAGTTCACGGTGCAAGTGGTATCTGCCATAATCTTTAGACTTGGTTGAGCTTCCATCTCCATTCAATAATGGGCAGATCATGTGGTTCCCTTTTTCTCTTAAATAGTTTTATGTTACTCTAAAGAAACTCCCTTTCACTTGAAAGTTGGTTATCCGGTCTGAGATCTCTGATTTCTTTGTTTTGAGCTTATCAAAATGCTCATTTCAGTGTTTTACTTGTAGGTATGGTGGGACAATTACAAATCAAATCAAGAGACTTGGTGCTTCTTGTGATTGGTCCAGGGAACGGTTTACGCTCGATGCTCAGCTGAGTCGTAAGGCATTTTTTCCTCCAGTAAAATCTCTAATCAATCATGCATACTGTATAACATTTTCAGGATTATATGTTTGGTGCCATTCTATCATGGCGTGAAGGTTTTATTTGGTTATTTATTTGCTTATCTCTCTCTTCTGCTTAATGTTTAGCTCTCATCAACTGCATTTAGAATTTCATAAGCGATGCATTTGGAGCAAATACCGTGCTTGTACTGAATTTGTTCTCTAAAATTTTGCAGGAGCAGTAGTCGAGGCCTTTGTTAAGCTTCATGAGAAAGGTCTAATCTATCAAGGTAGGGACAATTTACCTTTCACCTTTCCTGAAGATTCTTCAAAGCTTGAGACATTCTAGAATGACTGCTATAAGCAGTTTGTATACAAAGGATAGAGAAATCATGTCAATTTTTTTCTCTGGGAGCGATGGTTACATTATTAATGTTATTTCAGTTCAATTATGATGAGAATAGGAACCTATCACACCTTCAACAACCAAAAGAACTAAAAGGATCAAGGTGCTCTTTGAAACATTAGGTAGTTAGAGGACAAGTCCGTAAAAATGTAAAAGTTGTAATTGTCACAATATAAAACTCTTCTGTCAATTGTCTTTATGGAACCTTTAGAATATAAGCACATGAAAGCTGATTATTGAAGGCCATTGGATTTCCTTCTTGGTTATACTCGGGTCTGTCCTCTATCTTTAAAGTAAGGGTTTTTCTGGATTGGTGTGTCTGGCCTTTTGTTTCTCTATCCAAAATTATGGAGGTTGCATTTTCAATATATGCCCATGAAAAGCTTATAACATCTGCTTTACTATACATATATCTAGTAATGTTATAATTATTGGATTCTTGCAGGATCTTACATGGTCAACTGGTCTCCAAATTTACAAACAGCAGTTTCTGACTTGGTATGCAAATTACGACTCAGTATCCATTTTTAACTCCTTGTAGTTCTTCTTTTGATTCTTTAGTATATGAACTTATCTTTTTTTTTTTAGGAAGTAGAGTACTCAGAAGAACCAGGTGCTCTATACCACATCAAATACCGTGTTGCTGGTGGTTCAAAGTACTTACATTTTTAAAATTATTATTTCTCATTAGCTGATTGTTTGAAATTTAATCATGCATTTCATAATGTAGTATCTAGGAAGGTTTGCTCTGTAATTCTGCCCTGTGTAATTCTGTAGGGATTCCTCATCCCTAATCTCTCTATGCAATATTTTTTTTGTTTCTTATTGAAAAAAAAAAGACTAGGCGACCTTACACATTTTAAATTTCATAAACGAGAAAATTTGCAGAAAGGTAGATTGAGAATATACCAGGCACACAAAATATGTGGTGAATGGTGACTACTATTGTTTCTGTTATAATTGCATGCCTGCATGCACAATATATCAGCATGTATATGTTTTCCGACTACAATGCTAGACATAATTTAAGTTGTAATTTTTCTGCCTGATAATCTATATGTGCTTATGTCCCACAATTATTGCCCTCTTATGTTATTTCTGTTATTTCTCTTATGTCAAATATGTTGTCCTCTATATCTCAGGAGTGACTTTCTTACGATTGCAACCACAAGGCCAGAGACTTTATTTGGTGATACAGCAATAGCAGTGAATCCTCAGGTAACTTTTATCTGTTTTGATGCATCATAGAAAATTAGTATGAATTAGTCATTTGCCACTAAAGATGGTTCAACTGAAGTGGATATTTATGGTACACTAAATAAACCTTCTTTTTTCGTCCTTTTCTCTCATCAGCAAATGAAATGTTTTACAAATAGAAATAGATTGAATTTATTTTGTAAGAACTTGGTGAATGTGAGAGGCCCTTAATCTGTATGGCGACATGAAAAGAAGCAAAAACATGCTTGGATTTGGATATCTGAAGATTCACTTTGCCCATGCAAAAGAAGTTCTATGAGTGTGTTTTTATGTTAATTCCAATAGAATTTAAATGATTTCTGGATGTTCCTAGTGGTATATTAGAGGTACTTAGCATAACAAAATCATAAATGAACAGGAGCCATCTCGTGTGAGTGCCTACATGATTCAATATATTTATCAAATTAAATAATGAAATTACATAGCTGTTATTTGGAGGTACTTTGGCCATTCCCTGTCGATTCTGCAATATTCTTGACTGAAACAAACTTTAACTGTTGAATCTGCTTTTCTTTTTGTGGAAAGTGCGCTTGAGCTGTTTTGCAAGCTTCATTTAATGGGTTAAATTAAATTTGGGTCACTTCTCATAGTACTTATCTTTTGAATTTCTTAGGATGAACGTTATTCCAAGTACATTGGGCAAATGGCCATTGTCCCAATGACTTTTGGACGGCATGTTCCTATTATTGCTGATAAGGTAAAAGGATCTTCTCTCATGCTTGCATTACCTGCTTCTATGCAAGTTACTTCTTTCTGGTAGATTAGATGGGGGCGAAAAATAAAACTAAGATGAGGCATTCATATATATTTATATATATATATATATACAGCTCTGTTATAGAACAGTATTTGTGTCTAGGGTTCATAACTTATTTGGCTTAGGAGGTTCTAAAAACAGTTGATGATGGTGTTTAAGAATTATGTACTTCAAGGCTTGTATAGTGAACTTGATGCTATTACTAACAGATAAAGCACACTTGAAATAGAGAAAGGAAATTTAGGCTATGTTATTTCAATTTTTCTTCATGTTGAATGTTACTGTATCTGAATTTGGAAGCTTCTAGAGTGTGATCACTGATCAGTTGGGGAGAAAGAGGCTTAGTGATAATTTTTTAGGGTGGTTCTATCCTGTTACTTTTTTGCAGGGAGTTGGTAATTGTATTACTTTCTTGGCCCAGTTAAAAATACAAGGCAGAGGAAGCTTCCATTATTTCGGGAATATAAGAATCTCCAAGGAAACAAAAATGTTCTTAAATTAGAGTGCTACCTAATATTCTTTCTGGTATTTCCTACAAATATGAAATTAGTCAGATGCTAAAGTCATTCTAAATTCAAGGGGTAACTATTTCAGAATTTAACAAATTATTCAACCCTTTGAAAGATGAAAAAAGAAAAGGGAACAGAAATAAAATTAAACTCAATTTGACCTTAGTTTCTCATAGGCTCAAAGCGATGCTAGCCTGAAAGAGTTGTTCGCAGGTCAACTATTTTCATAACAATATTCTATAACTTGAGTACATGATATAAAAATGTCTGGTGCATATTTTCTATAATACAGATCACTATCAATTCTTATTCTGTCGTAACATTTCAGATAATAAGAATCAGCATCTCTGTAATTTCAAGTATTACTCATGTGTTCTTCTACTGAGTTGATATCTCCTATATTTGCATATGATTCCTTTGGTTTGTGCAGTATGTTTATAAAGACTTTGGAACCGGCGTATTGAAGATAAGTCCTGGCCACGATCACAATGACTACCTTCTTGCTCGAAAGCTCGGTCTTCCCATTCTTAATATCATGAATAAAGATGGTACACTAAATGAAGTTGCTGGATTATACCGGTAATAGTTGAGTCTGGGTGTCAAACTATTACTTTAGTTTTAAAAAAAGTACTCCCTTTTTTGGCCTAGTCAAATACTTCTATGTACCAGTTGCCCCGTGACATTTTAAAATGGTATTAGTTTTTTTGCTAAAAGGTTTTAGTTGTTTTCACTGAATGTTCAGTGGTCTTGATCGGTTTGAGGCACGGAAGAAACTCTGGTCGGAACTTGAGGAAACAGGGCTAGCAGTAAAAAAGGAGGCTTACACTATGCGGGTTCCAAGATCACAACGGGGGGGAGAGGTGCTCAAATGCTCTACTCGATTTTGCTTAAAGATGCACATTTTGTCTTCCTTTTTTCTAATTAAAATTTACTTCTATCAGATAATAGAGCCCCTAGTAAGCAAGCAGTGGTTTGTGACAATGGAGCCCTTGGCGGAGAAGGCTCTCCAAGCAGTGGAAAAGGGAGACTTGACTATCATGCCCGAAAGATTTGACAAGGTATGGATATTAGTTATCTTTGCTATTTATCTTATCATTCCTATGATCCCATCAATTCCATGACTATATTGATCATATAATTTAGGAGTTTTTATCAATTCAGGGCCTGAAAATTAGTAAAACTATCAATTCAGGTGCTAAAAGATTTTTCCTATCGAAAAATTAGAAAAATATTAATCCGGGACCTGAAAGATAAAAACTATCTATTTAGGACTCATACATTTTAAGACCATATTTGACATATTATAATTCCTAGTTATCTAACAATATTTCGTAAATCACAATTCCAAAAAAATAAAAGATATATTAATTTCACGCGAGTGGAAAAAATAAGAAAAGAAAGTAGGAATGAAAAAATTATGTATATAAATAAACAAGGATATAAACAATAATTTGCCAAATATGGTCTTAATATTTCTGAGTCCTAAATAGATAGATTATATCCTTCAGAACCCAGATTGATAATTCTTATTTTTCAGGTCCTAAATCGACATGAAAAATCTTTTAGGCCCTAAATTGATAGTTTTACTAACTTTCAGGCCCTAATTGATATTATTACATACTTTTACAAGCTTTCGAAGCTAATGATTTCTTGCTGTTGCTCCCGATTAAGCTTCATCTTTCTGCAAATCCTGATACATAATCATAGCGGAGTTATATTCTTATATGTGTATGCGATGATTACAGATATATAATCACTGGTTATCGAATATCAAGGATTGGTGTATAAGCAGACAACTATGGTGGGGGCATCGCATACCAGTCTGGTACATTGTCGGTAAAGATTGTGAAGAAGATTACATAGTTGCTAGGAGCAGTGAAGAAGCCCTTGTGAAAGCTCAAGAAAAATATGGGAAGAATGTTGAAATATATCAGGATCCAGATGTTCTTGACACTTGGTTCTCAAGGTCTGTTAATTGTTCGTCTTATACCTTCGTTTCTCTGTTTAGTGATGTTTGATTAAAGTCTGATTTAATCAAGATAGAATGACATAATTTTACTCGTATATTACTAAGTGCCAACTGCCAAATAGCTGGCTTTTTTTTTTTTTTTTTTTTTTTTCGCTGACTGCATGCTGAGCTCTTATCAGTACCATTATAGATTTTTTAATGGAATGAAAATATTAATTCAAGTGTTTGTCTGTATATTTGTTTTCACATTTAACTGCTTACTTTCTTGGGTACAATTGCTCAGGGGAAACATTACTAGTTAAATCAAGTTAGTATAAGTTGATAGGTTAAAAGCATGTATGTGCTGATTAACAGAAGAGAAAGGATGTGCATGGACACTCTTTTATAACCAGTGTTTGCTACTATCGCACAAATAGCCCTTCATCTCTAATTTCATGAATAGGAGTTCTTGGAAAAGTAATGTCCTTCTTTACCTCACATTCAAATTTCCGTTGGCCAAAACTAAATGTGTTCATTTTCTTTTAGTGCACTGTGGCCTTTCAGCACTCTTGGTTGGCCAGACGTGTCAGCAGAGGATTTCAAGAACTTTTATCCTACATCAGTTCTTGAGACCGGGTATTTTACATCTGTACTTGTGCTTTTCTATTAGCTTTTGCATATCCTGTAATAAAACAATTTAAATGAGAAGACCTGGTGTTTACATCTCTACTTTCTTTATAGTTAGTAATTTCTTTTATAAGTCACTACTTATTTCTTAAACGAATAGATAATAAAGCTGCCCCATTTGAACAGGCATGACATATTGTTCTTTTGGGTTGCAAGAATGGTGATGATGGGAATTGAATTCACAGGGACAGTTCCATTTTCACATGTTTACCTTCATGGTCTTATTCGAGATTCTCAAGTAAGTTGAATGCAAGGCACAGAGTAATTCCTCAAGTGATGCTATGAACTGATACCATTTTCTTATTAATATCATAATCAGAAGCTTTTGGCATAGCCTTTTAACATTATCGTGGGTTGAGTTATGCTAAATAAACCTTCTGCTCATATATGCAATCTCTGCTAAAGGTTAATTTAGACTATCATCAGAATTTGATTACCAATTTAACTTAAACTTGCACCTTGTAATGCTTTGTTCGATATTTTCTGTTCAAATAATCCCTTCTTGAATCTGATATTATGGCTGATTGGTTATTCACATTTTTTAGGGACGTAAAATGTCCAAAACACTCGGTAATGTTATTGATCCACTTGATACCATCAAAGACTATGGAACCGATGCTTTAAGATTCACTCTTTCTCTAGGAACAGCTGGCCAGGTCTGTCTTTCTCCAGATATTTTCTTTGCCAAAATTCAGTCTACAGAAGCCATTTGATCCCAAATTTCTTTACTTATTAGTTTTTTCCTATTGCTGTTATAGGATTTAAATTTATCAATTGAAAGGTTGGGTTCTAACAAAGCATTCACCAACAAACTGTGGAATGCTGGCAAGTTTGTTCTACAGAATTTGCCTCCTCAAACTGATTTAGCTGCTTGGAAATCTATTCAAGACATTAAGGTCTCTTAATTTTCTTGACACCAAACTTTTCTCATAGCGCATATTTCCATTTTGAGCTACATAAAAAGTCATAAATCTGAGATGTAGGGTTGACGTCTAAATAGAATGGTTCTTGCCTTCTTCTATGCAAGTCAGCGTGATGGGTTGGGAAGGAATTCCATGTTATCTTAGTTCTCTGGGAATAATTTATTTTAGGATTGTGACTATGGGGTGTAGATATTGAAGGACAATATATTTACGGGCTGACCTTTAAATTTAATTTTTTGCACATTTTAGGTCATATTGACCCAAAACTTGTGACAAATTAGTAGCTCGAATTGGGGTGTTTCAGGCCAATTTGGCCTAATGTGCAAAAATTAAAACATAATAGCCTAAGTGTGCCAGCCCACAAACATAATGTCCTACTGTTGCTAACCCCCAAGTTAAGGGCCTAAAAAGAATATTCCCAAGTTCGCTTGAGCTGCATCGTTGTTTACGAAAATTAAATTGTACTTCTAATTTGATTATTAAAACCAGATTCTATTTCTATTCTTTGCATGTGAATGCCAATTTCCATGGCTTCTGGATATGTATATATTAGTTCGTATCTGGGATCTCTGAATATTATTATTTTCTGTAAAATCTATTTATGAGTTTATTCACTTGATACTGCACCTTTGTGTTTTATGACATTTAACTCCTTTTGAAGTACATTTTTGTGGTATTTTTCATAGTTTGATGTTGAAGAGTCACTTTTCAAGCTACCTCTACCAGAATGCTGGGTGGTAAGATATAATAAACTCCCGACGTTATGACATAAATATTCATTCTACTTCCAATTAAAATGAGTTAAATGCAGGTAATGAAACTTCATATACTAATAGGCGCTGTCACTATGAGTTATGACAAGTTTTACTTTGGAGATGTTGCAAGGGAAATTTATGATTTCTTCTGGGCCGATTTTGCTGATTGGTATGTTAAATTGTTTCTTCACTTTGATTTAATTTTCCTTCTTCCATTTGCTCATCTCAAGTAAATAGACAAACCATTACCTTAGGAATCATTGTGGTTTGCTGCATGAATTGTCATTTTTTCGTATAAATTGTAAAATTGGTCTCATATTTATTGAGTGCTGCCTTTTTGGTTCCGTACGAATTAATTTTATCAATTAGTCCCATAACTTTTAAAATAATGCAATTTTAATTCTATTACAGGTGATTATTTTTTAATTGATATTAATATGTTGGGCTCTCAGTATGCCATGTAAGGGATGTCAAGTCATTAGTCCGGTTGCTACAAGGAATTCCGGCAGCTCACATGAGCGGTACTTCCAAAAATCCTACAACCTTGTTAATATAAGATTGAAATTTGCATCATTTTAAAAGTTATGGGACTTAATTGAGAATTAATTCGGATTGGACTAAAATCGCCAATACCAAGCAGCCACGGGTTACTGTGTGCGTATAAAGACTCTGAACATGCTCTTTTTCCTATACAAGGCTTTCATCATAATCCTGTTCGTTCAGTTCCCCAGTTTCACGATATCTATTTTCCATTTAGGTATATTGAAGCAAGTAAAGCACGTCTCTATCATGTCGGTGAATCATCTGCTTCTGTGGCTCAGGCAGTTCTCTTGTATGTCTTTGAAAACATATTGAAATTACTTCACCCCTTCATGCCATTTGTAACTGAATCTCTCTGGCAGGTATAGACATCTCAGGTGTCTTTAATATCTGCTAAATAGACATATTTGAAGCATATTTAGCAGAAAATTTATTGGTTGAAATCTCGTGTTTTCCATTTTTATATTTTCTGCCAACAGTCATTACCAAATAGAGAAGAAGCTCTTATTGTATCAGCTTGGCCATTAACTTCACTTCCCAGGCAAACTGAAACTGTGAAGAAGTTTGAAAATTTACAGGCTTTGGTAAGTTGAAATTTATTACTTATTTGATGGTTTTAAAGGCTGGAAGGACTACTTATGTGAATTGTTTGTGATACTAGACGAGAGCAATTAGAAATGCACGGGCAGAGTACTCTGTGGAACCAGCAAGGCGCATATCTGCGTCTATTGTTGCTAATTCAGACGTCATCCATTATATCTCTGTAAGTTGCTTATTTCTGTAGATATTTTTGGTTTTTGTAATTCGATTTGATTCGGTTACCGAAAGTAACCATTGCAAAGCCCTAAAATTTGTGCATTATTTGGTTGATTGATGATGCAGAAAGAAAAGGAAGTGTTGGGTCTTCTGTCTAGACTAGATTTGCAGAATGTGAGCTTTACAGAATCACCCCCAGGTAGATTTACTACAGTAGCCTTGATAAGGGAGGGTAAAATGGTCTTTTTTGTCTCATGTTGATGAAATTATGTTGGTTTCAGGAGATGCAAGTCGATCAGTCCACATCGTTGCTAGTGAAGGTTTAGAAGCTTACCTTCCCCTTGCCGACATGGTCGACATCTCCGCTGAGGTGGAACGACTCTCAAAATGCCTCGCAAAAATGCAAACCGAATATGATGGACTCATCAAACGCCTCTCTTCCCAAAGCGTAAGAAACTTAAATTTATGAGCAACACTAGGTGCACAACTAATACCGATCAACTAATATTGTTCTTGTAAAACCACTAATACTGATCAGCTAATATTGTCCAGTGAAAACAAGTAATATTGTTGAAAAAACACACCAGTTGCACGGTGTATACAGGAATTTGTCTAACCTATCTGCATAAAATTTAGTTCATAGAGAGAGCTCCTGAGGATATTATACGTGGGGTTCGAGAAAAAGCAGCCGAAGCTGAAGAGAAAATAACGATAACAAGAAATCGACTAGCGCTTCTCCAATCCAATGATCTCGTCTCCAACCAAGCTTGATAACTACATTTTTTTTTTTCCAAACTGGATACAATTTTGAAAATGTCTCTCTTCTATGATTTCTATTCCTTTTTGTTGTTGGTGAATCGGTGATGAAATTAAAGTTTACCACATATATATGTTGTGTAGCTATGGGGGTGATTTTGAATCTCAAACGTAAATAAAGGTATGAGATTCATAATGCTACATTGATCAAAAGAAGTAAACCAAATGCACAGTTCCAGTAACAACAAATCCATACTGTACAACAGAGATGGAATTTACTATGCTTCTCTTGTTTATGCACAAAAAACAAAACATGAATACAAATTTATAATCTTGGAAGACAAGAGATAAATGTGATACAAAAATTGTTCTACCTTGGATCTTTGAAATTCTCGGAAACTGTTCGCCTACGACTGAACCCGAAATCCCAACCAACAGAGGATGGATACAGCGCGTTGATGAATCTCCGAGAAGGACCTCTTCGAGGTTCTTCTTTCTCGTTTTTACTCCTCGAAGCTGCACCGCTATCAACGATTGAGGAACTGAATGATGTATTATCAACTGCACCGAATGATAGAGCGCCGTTTTGGTGGCCTACTGCTCCATCTTGATGAGGTGGTGGAAATTTTTCGCTCTTGCTTTTAGGTTTAGCATCTGATCTGATCCTCAATCTCTGCAAAATATGTTAATCTCAAAGATGTAAAACTGTGTGGCCAGAGACAAAAATCTATGATCTTTTACAAGAAAGGTGTTAAGCTACTCAATAAAATTGCGAGTCTTATTTGGGCTTCATTTCACCCTTAGATATATTTAATTATCTCCACATATTTTATTTTTTTATAACTCGATATCCAGCCAGAAGACCGACTAATCCGGGGGACCAGAACCCACCCTCCACTAGCGGGGGCCCCACTTTAAGCCAGAGCGAAGCTCTGTATGGACTAGACATATATTTACATATGTATGTAATCAAGTCGTGTATCGAGTTTTAAAGATTTTTATTTCATTACAATAACCTTGGAATAGGTATTTATACAGAAGAAACACTAGGGTGCATCAGCTGCACACACGCTGCGTGCAACTGGTACACGACTTTGTTCAACAAACATAGCTAATGGTGACCAATTAATACCTTCTAGTAAAACAACTAATACTATTTAGAAATGCACTTGAGTTGCACGGCACAACTGGTATAGAAGTATTTGCCTTATACCAGTAATAGAGTTGGGCACAGTCGAACTCAAGTTATCAAGTTTATTGATGAGTCAAATAAGCATCAAGCATGGCAGTATCGGTCCAACTGAACTCAATAACACCCCGATTCATTTTCTAGGAAATTGTTAAGGAAAAGAAGGAGTTTTTACTTACATCTAAGTTGGGTTGGAGCTCGGCATTTGCTTCTGGAGCTGGAATTGCACGGCTGCGAGCTCTTGCTCGTCTATTGCCATCTGCAGCATGAGGTTTTGCACTCGAACCTCCTCGTTGCCTACTCGAGCAGGACAGATGTTGATCAAAACATGATTAAGGTTGGTAACCAGTAGTTACCTACAGACTACAGAGACTGAAGAAAGTAAAAGTAGGTACCTTCTTCTAGCTTGTTCATCCCTCAATTTTATGTCCAGTTCCTTGCTTGGAGGAAATGTAGGTAAGCTTGATGGCTCACACGCATATGGTTCAGTTGTAAAAAACTGTTTACAAAGAGAATATTCGTTATGATTACGTTGGATCATATACATGATACATCCTTACATAAGTAACTAGGCAAAAACTTCTACCAGTTGCACCATGCAATTGGTGCTATTTTGACTTGATTTTTACTGAAGTTTGACCAATTCACAAAACAAAAAAAATCTGATATATATAATGAGAAGTTTTGGAACATGTGAAGAAAAGTATTAGTTTGTAGGCTGAACAGCATTAGTACTTTTTCAATGTGCAACTAATACTTTTCATCATATGATACTACTCATTACATGAACTAATACTCTTCGACTACTTTTTCTATGATTCAAAAAGTAAAAAACAACTTGGTTATAAAAATTTAGTCAAAATTGCACCGTTTGCATGGTGCACCAAAGTGTCACTCAACTAACTACTGGATATAAGGAAGCAAACTTGTGTGTGTGTTTGGATTACTTCACTATTTAGTGCTGCAGTGGTAGTGCCTCGTGCATCAGGTTGGACGGAAAGAAGAGTTTCTACGAGGGCAAGAGCAGATGGCGGAAATTCCTTGAAAGCATCTGCTACACAACGCTTGTAAGGTTGCTGAGGTTTATAAATATTTGCATTTGGAAATTTTGATTTCTTCCAGTATGCCTCAGATGGAGAACCACATAGTTTGAATGTCTTGTGCAGTTGTTCAACCTATAAATGTCTATTAAAATTAAATCATGACAAATACTTCTATGCAACAGTTACACCATGCAACTAAGTGCATTTTAAAACAGTATTAGTTGATTTACTTGAAGGTATTACTTGGTCAGTATTAGCTGTTTTCACTGAACAGTCTCATCAGTTGCATGGAAATAATCCACACCAACACCCAAATGCATTTTTAAATGGTATTGGTTTCTTAAATAAAAGGTGTTAGTTGAATAGTACCTCTGTTCGTCCCCGCAGAATGGGCTTCCCAGCAAATAACTCAGCTAGAATGCATCCAGCACTCCACAAATCAACACCAACACTGTAATGAGTGGCCCCCAGCAAAAGTTCAGGGGGACGGTACCAGAGGGTGACAACACGACTCGTCATTGGTCTCTTGCATTGTGGATCGAAGAAAGATGCAAGACCAAAGTCGGCAATTCTTAAGATGCCTTGATTGTCGATTAGCAAGTTAGAGGTCTTAATATCACGGTGTAGGACACCGTTGTTGTGGCAGTGCTCTAGACCAGAAAGTAATTGTTTCATATAACATTTGATCTGCACTGGAAAAACACAACTGATCAGTTATCGACCACTCAAATCATTGATGTGCTCAATAAAGCAAGATAAGGGGTGGATAAGTTGCATTCATAAGATTGCGCTAAACTACATTATGTAGAAAGTACAAATTATGTGAGTTTTGCCATTTAGAACACTTCTGATAAATGTAGACTACAATGGAAGTTAATAGCCTATCTCATGTAACAGAAAAACCCTATTCTTCCAAATTTTACTTTCATGATTGCATGTTAAAGCTGTTATATTTTAAATCCATGCAAGTTTAAAGTATATTTTTAAGAATTTGATGTACATTCACCTGTGAATGAGTTTGGTGTCAAATAGCTTATTGCATTTAATCTCACTTAAACTCAGAACTTGTTGCGTGATGTCGTTTCTACTGACCACATTAAGATTTTCAAGAGAAATTTGGACAAAGACTTTTAATAAGCATTTCAAGATGTTTCAATCACAATGCTCCAACACCAACCACACTAAGAACCACTAGAAGAAGAAAAACCAAAACAGGAAACTCCAAGGTTTGGGAGGGACCAGTGATCAAGAAAGGTCTACCATTAGAATCCAAGAAGCACATGATGCATAACATGGGACAAATATCAACACATAATACAAACACCTTAGTAGTTACACCATAAGCAGAAGTAACGATCACTTGTTGTTTAAGCACTGTCGAAGAAGATACATGATAGGTACCAATTTTGTCATACAAAAATTCACAATCTCCTTCGTATTCTTAAAATATATCGTCCCAAAAATGTCAACAAAACAATAAAATAATCCACAAAGATTCATATCAGAACTAACTCACCTGGGGCTCGGTGAACTTGGTACTTTGAAGAGAAGAAAGGCCAGCAAGATCATGCTCCATGTATTCAAACACGAGGTAAAGACTGCTAGACATTCTGGAAATAGCTATGCCTTCAAGCTTGATTACATTGGGATGATCGAGCTTTCTTAAAATGAGTATTTCTCTAGCCATGAACTTTACAGCTTCTGGCTCTAAGTTATCGAACCGCACTTTCTTCAGAGCCACCAGTTTCCCGGTGATCAAATCTTTGGCTTTATACACATTGCTATATGTCCCTTGCCCAATCTACATAATTATACAAAATTAATCCCCAAATTTTAACTTCTAATCATGCAAAATTAATCGTGAAGGCAAATACTTCTATACACCATTTGAATCGTGAAATGGTATTAGTTGTTTTACTAAAAAGCATTAGTTGGTCAGTATTAGTTGTTTTAACTGAATAGTATCAGTAGTTTTCATTGAAAAGTATTAGTTGTGGTGCACCCGAATTGTACCTTGCCCTGTTAATTCAATAAGCACACAAAACGCACGCATTCCAGACTTGTACCTTTCTAATGAACGGAGGCACCTTTTTCCCCGACATTAATGCTGGAGTATAAAAAAATGTAGAAATAAAGCTTTTGGATATGGCGGCGGTTACCTTATCCAGCTTCTCGAAGGTGTTAGCACGGCGGGGTTCCCAATCCTCAATAGCGTGGCCTGCCACGTCAATCAGCCACGACGGCCACCCCTCACCGCTGGCGTAAACTCCTCTTTTCAGTCGAAATTCCGGCGTCGCCGACGCCGCCGTCGATGCCGCATCGTCGATCTCCTTATCTTTTCCTCTTTCCACGGCGCCGTTCACCACCGTCACGGTAACGGTTTCCGAGTTCCGCCGTTCGCCGATTTTACCCCTCCGACGACCTGCTCTTTCTCCGGCAGCCCTAGTTCCGAGAACGCACCCCATACCAAAACCTTTCAGCTACTTATCTCAACTCTATGCTGCACATTTCATCGGTAATCGCAGATTCTCTGAAAAAAAATGGAAAAACCGAAGAGATTCAACAAAAATTACTCCACATTCATCAGTGTGTGTATATAATTTTTCAACCGATTGACGCAAATGAGAACAGGAATCAGCGAAAAAAGTAGAAGCAGTAATGCATCTCCATCAAATTGAAGACAAAAAACAAAAAACAAAAATCAAATAGGAGTAGTCAATTCATTGAGCAAGAAAAAATCCAACAATTATATAAACAATAAATAAAGGAATAGAGAACGAACCAATATGGCTATCTGTGACTCTGCATTTATTGCTCTGTGTCTGCAGTTTGTTTATTGAAATTGAAAATACAGGGAATGGAAATGGTAAATTAGTATTTATTCAAGTAAAATATTTTACTTTATGATTCCAATTTATATATAGTGTATGTATATGTGTGTGTGTGTTTCAGTGCGTGAAAGTCCAGTAAAATTTGCACATACAGATGGCAGAATTGCAGAATTGCAGAAAGAAGTCTTTTTGGAGAAGATTGGAAAGGGGAAACTGAGTTAAAAAGAAAAGAATTTCGCCTTTTCTCTTTCTTTTTCTTTTACAATGTCACATTTTCTTTCATTTGAATTTAAAAGTTTCTTGAAAAAAAAAAAAATGGAGTCTCATGTATGCTGGCCAAGATCGCATCGATTCATAGTCGTTTTTTAAAAGCGTCTTGAACTATACAAAATAAAGCGTCTGCAATTATTCCAAAAATGAAGCGTGCGATTATGTTTCCGTATTAATAACAGATTGTACTTTTTTTGCGTAAATAAGTCGCACTTTTCAACATAACAAACAGATCTTTTTAAAAAACTACGAATGAGTCTTGCTGATTCCCGGATGCATATAAGACCTAACTAAAAATTAATATTGTGTGACATCTTGGAGAATTTGAAAACAAACATACCCTAGTGAAATATATAAAAATGAAGGGTGAGTCTCGCGTGCATCCAGATGCCCCATGTACTCATATTGTATTTTAGAATTATGCAACTTATTATATTAAAAAATACAATTTATTTATACTGAATCGTGCAATTATTATTTTTTATTAATAATTTTATAATTCAGTATAAACAAATTATATCTTTCGATATAATAAATTGCATAAATTTAAAATGCATTATAAGTTCATGGTGCATTTAATTGCATGCTAACATTTAACTTAAAATGAAACATAAGAAAATGTTGCATTGATGTGTATATGTGGTGGCGGACACACAAATTCAATTTAGGATTCAATTCATAATGATAATTTTCTATTTTATCTCATGTAAATATTCTCCAAACATATAATTTATTAATAAAAATTGATGTGCAAATTAACTTTAATATGCTTTAATAAAAGTGTAGTCATTCCGCTCGTTAATATCGATATTGTTTATATATGAGCCTCTTTTATTTTGTGTGCTTTTTTTTTTTTTACAAAAAAAAGTAATAATGTATTAAATAATCAAATCGGCATTCACGGTAACTTTTATTATTGTGTATTAATCACATTACTAATATTACAAAAATATAGTACTTTTTTTTTAAACACTACAAAAATATACTTAAAAAGTTGAACGTGTAATTGATGCATAATTATAATATTTTTACAAAATAATTGTTTAACAAAACAATTAATATTAATAATTTATTTATTTTTGGTAAATCATACTTGAAGAAGAAACATCACAGGTAAGAGAAGAGTTAACCGTGTAGTAAAATATTATTCTATTATTTTCCTTAAATTAACTATATATTATTTTAAAGAGTCAGTCTCCTTTGAAATTTATTCACGAGTAATATTATTTTATAATTAAATTTTATAAATTTATTTATGTGAAATTTGTTTATTCTGTTTTTTTTATTTTTAAGATAAAAAGACAACTTACTATTAATCAGAGTACGTGAAGTACTCAAGAAACAGAGGAGATACGTACAGGCAAGACAGAGATCTAAGAATACGGGGTAGTACCGTGATCTATAATTTACATGAAATACAATTAAAGGTTGACAACACCAATCATTTGCAATGTAATAAAAGGAAAGGGGGAAATGAGCACGAAGCCACTTCTAAAAATTAATTCTAATACCATCGAACATTTTATTCAAAATTGGGTTAGCATTATTGAAGATCAAATCATTCCTTGCCTTCTAAATTCTCCACATCACACATTGTTTGAATTTAGTTTATTGTATATTTTCATTAGGAATGAGATCCAGTTAAATAAAACATGATACAAATATTTAATTACTTTTACCATCAAGTAAAGATGACACGCTCTAGTTTCCACAAATGCTATATTACTATATTCTTGTTTAATACTTCTACTAGTTAAATGAATGATTGTATAAATGGCTGATTTAAAGAATACTATTAAAATGTGAAGATATTTAGGAGTAATTTTAGTCTAGGAAGGAAAAGTAGAGTATTTTCACAAGAGGTAAAAGAGAGGATTAGGGCCAAAAAGTGGGCCATAGAGAGTGACCTACCAAATCAGACCACAAATCTAATTTGAGAAGAAGTCATAGTATTTCAGAATTCAGTAGCTAACAAAATAAATAAAGCAAGTCTATGGAGATCATACAAACCTTGTCAAAAATAGTGAATCGGGATATTTTTAGATATTAATTAAAAATATATGCTAGATTTGGAAAGATAAAAGTATATGCTAAAATTGATTAAAAGACCAAAAGTATGGGCTAAATTTAATTATTTGGCCTTCAAATAAAAATGACATGACTTTTAATAAAGAGATAAATATTAATACTAAATGACGTAATTTTGTTTTTTGTTGAGGGCATAAAGGTCATTTCTACTTTACGGGGTAGAGGTGTTTTTTATAAGGAGTTATTCTGAGTGATAATTTGGTGGTAAATAGTGTAAATAAAAAATGTTTTTAAGGTGTTATTTTAAGTGAGTAAAATGGTTTTTTTGCTATGTTTGGAAATAGAAAAACAAAATAAGGACGTCCATTTATGAAAAAACGAGCCATCTAAAATAAGAAGGAGGGAGTATGTGTATGTATATACATATATTGTTACACGGAAGCATGTTCTCGAAATGTTAGCAACTCGCTGTAAGTGATATAAAATATAGATCACAAACTCTCTTGTGAAATTTGTTCATACTATGAAATTGATATCGTTACAAATATAAACTGATGTCACTATTCTTATAAATTAATATCTATAGCATTTAATGTTATGATCTCAGTTTATAAGTATAATAATATCAATTAGTAAATATTATAATATTAATATATAAGTGCAGTGGTATAAATTTCATACTATATAAAAATATTAGAAAAAAAAATCAAGTTAGATTTAAATCTTAAGTAAAGGGAAATTAAAATACGTGTAGTAGTTTAATAGAAGTATAGACCATCATAATATGTAAACACGAGCAGTTTAATTTTGATAAAGTGGGATTGCTCAAGCGGTTAGAGCACCATTACTTATACCGTGAAATTATAAATTCGAGTTACCATTTGTCCAATAAAAAAAATAAAACATCATAATATGTAAATTATTGTGGACCTTTTTTTAATTTATAATTTATATTATTAGCGGGAACATGCTTAAAAAAGAGTGTTCCAAAATAAATAATAAGTGGATCTCGTGTGCATTCAGGTGCACCATGAACTCATATTGCATTTTAGAATCGTACAACTTGTTATATTAAAATATACAACTTATTTACATTGAACCGTGCAATTATTAATATGAAAAATTAATTACACATTTTAGTATAAATAAATTGCATTTTTAGTATAATAAATTGCACGGTTCTAAAATACACTATAAGTGCACGGTGCACTTGGATGCATACAAGATTTAGTCATAAACAATATCTTATTATTTCATTGAAATTATTAATGAATTTCATTGGACTCAATGTTGGAGAAAATTATTATATTTAACAGAAGCTATATTTATTAATTGAGTTTTAATATCAAAGGATTTCATTATAATTATATCAAATTAAGTCCCACAATTTTGATTTTGTGTCGTGACTGTCCTATATAGCCGCTCCTAGCTAGTTGAAATACTTCTTCATTT
The DNA here is from genome assembly GCA_037126765.1 of Stenogyne calaminthoides. Lineage (NCBI taxonomy): Eukaryota > Viridiplantae > Streptophyta > Magnoliopsida > Lamiales > Lamiaceae > Stenogyne > Stenogyne calaminthoides. Next base: position 3,429,322 of record JBBCBC010000022.1, on the reverse strand, counting down.
AAAAAGAATTTGGAACACGTAAAAACAGATTGTTAAAGTTAAGTGGTAATTTCATTCTAATTATAAAATTTATAACCAAGTGTCCCTTTTTTTTCAAAAACAAAACAACTATTATACTGGAAAGTATGTTTTTACTTTTATATAACCAGACTGATTTTTTGTCTTATTTGCTGAAATAAATTATTTATCATTGTTGCTTTAAATATCATTAAATGTTATATATATTTACTGCATAACTGTTAAATAAATAGTACGTGTTAGAATGTAGTTAATTTAGTGAAACCAGATCACAAAAGATTAAATTAACAGTCTGTTGTAACTAAAAGTACAGAATTCACAACCCAGATAAAAATGAACAATCCATCGTGAAAGGTTGAAGTGTAAGACTCAGATTAACTTGTCTTGACCAAGAGATTGCACTAGTGCATTATAATGCACTGAATAGGACCTACAAGAGGATAAATTTTTCAGTACTGAATATAGAAAAATTAGACCTCAGTGGTTCATTATTTCTTAATCTTCGTTCCTTAAATAGGATCATGTGGAATTAATAATTATTATTTTGACTTATGATGGGTAGAGAATCAATGTGATTCAATACCTTATATCTTGGGCAATATTATTAGTTACACGACGATTGCTAAGATTTAATACGGAGAATCGCGTGCAAGTACTTCTTGCTTGATTTGTCCCCTTGGGAGGCTCATAAGTTTTATCATACTAAATCTTGCAAGTGGAATTAATTTTCGGTATGAATAATAATGTTGAGCCGCTCCTGAACCAAGGAAAAATATATTAATTAAAGTGAAGTTATTTCAGTGGCTTAAATCAATTAATGGACTGGATAATCTTAAACACGGGAAATAATAATCGGGAGCCATATTAACAGTAATATGGATTAAGATGGATAGTGAAATATTAATTATGTAGTGGGATTAATTAATATTTATAGGCTTGAATAAGATTGTGGCTCAATATTGGAAATTCAAGGTTCATTGGAAGGTCCAATCTTAATTCTCCTAAAGGCCCCTCAAGTTGCCCAAAGATAAAATTCAATAACTGAAAAAAGTGTTTAAAAATAAAATAAATTATTGTTGCTATTTTTTCATATTTTTCGAAAATAATAAATAAAAGAGGGAGAAATATTTTATTTGAATTTTGTTATGAAATGAAGATATGTATTCTTGAAATACAAGATTATCTCATTAAATTCAAGGAATCTCCCAATTGGTTATTTATTAAGCAATTTTCAAAAATTTGAGAAAATAAAGGGAAGGAAAGATTTTCTTGATTTTTTTGAAAAGATATTATGGAAGATATGTATTCTTGCAATAAAAGGACATCTCATAAATTCAAGAAGATCCAAATCTTGGATTCTTTATTCCTTAATTTTTTGAAAATTCTCATAACAAGAGAAGATTAGATTTTTATGGAATATTTTAAATATGGAGAAAAGAATATATTAGATATATTCAAGATTTTTTGAAGATCAAGAAAAAAAAAAAAAATTCTACCCTTATTTCTAGCCAAAAAAATCGGCCACCCTATCACTATAAATAGGGGAAGAATTTTTCATCCCCAATGTGATTCCATGTGTTGGAAAAATTAGAAATCCACAAAGGTGGTGCAACATAATTTTATTTTTCCTTTTGTTAATTGTTCGCGAGCATCCTACCACCGGATTGTCGGACAAGGACGAGGGAATACTTGAGAAGGCTTTTTGGTGTGTTCATGTGAACGGGATCCATCTTCTCAAAGGTTGTCACTCCGAGAGGTTAGTTCACATAAACTCCTAGCAATTCCGCATGCTTAGGATTTATGTGAATTATTTGTATGCAGGATTTGTTGTTGAATTATTATTTAAATTACTATAGGATTAATTCATGCTAGTAATAATTGTTATAATTAAATTTGTATTTAAATATTCACAAAAAATAGATCCGGACAATTAATTCCTCAACAAAATAGTAAGAGTTTTTCTGAATAACAGTGAGTGCTTTATAGAATAATAGTGATACTTTAATAACATGATAGTGAGAGTTTAATATAGTAATAATTTTATAATCTAACAGTGAGAGTTTTATAAAATAACAGTGATAATTTTATAGCATAATAGCCCCATCACGGAGGAGGTGCTCCACCACCTGCTGTCGTTGAAGACGTAGATCTAGAGTCATGCCGCGTGGACAAATATTACAAGGAAAATGGTCAATGAAGTTTGTTTTATTCAACCCAAGTCAATAATCGTGTTTCTGAAAAAGAAAATTAAAACCACAACTATATTGAATTTCAATTTGTAATTTGAGAATAATGAGCCACGTGTGTGAAAGATTGAACTCGAGTCAAGCACGAAAATTTCAAATTAGTTAGGTGTTGATAATAGTATCATAATATGAATGCAACGAGGTCAACCCATTTTTGGGTCCTTCTTACACTAATACACATTTGGGCTTGAATAGCTGTTAAAAAAGTCCTTAGAGAGCAGTTATAACAGTTGTTCAAGTAACAACTGTCCAAACTTGGACAGCTATTAAAAAATCGTTGTCCAAAAGTTGGGCTTGGACAGCGGTTTTCAACCGCATTGCAAGAGGGGGCTTGGACAGCGGTTATTAACCGCTGTCTAACTTAATTTTTTTTTTATAATTTCGTTTATTATGTTAGATAGACAGCGGTTATTAACCGCTGTCCAATATCTTTTTTTTTAATTATTAATTTATATTTTAAAAATCCTATAATAAAACTATAAACCAAAACTTATATATACGTCCAATATCATAAACCATAAACCAAAAATTCTATAATAAAACCATAAATCAAAGCTTATACCACATATATATATACCAAAACATCAAATAAATAAGCACACACATCATGAAATAAATAAACATACAATCATAAACATACGTCCAATACACCAAAAATATGAAATATATATCATCACAAATATATAATTTAATTACATGCTACCAAAATTTTAAACAACGATCACTCAATATGGTATGAATATAAGAATCGATTGTAAAGGTACCCCGTCCAATTGTTTTTCCATTTCTCCAGTCTTTTCTTAGAGTAAGAATTGAGCTCACGTTCATAGACAAACTGCAAACAACGAATCAATTAATATAGTATGAGTTTTTATTCAATCAATAATAATTTAAATAAATCGATAAATTGACTTACATTGAGAGGAATGTTCGTTAGAGAAGCGCGGATTATATCTTCAATAAAGCAACACACAAAATGTCCACAATGTTCATTATCTCGTTGCCTCGGAACCTGTTGATCCAGTTCACTTTATGTAATGAAGCAAAAGAAACAACATTTAATATAGCAGAAGAAACAACATTCAATAAAGTCGTACATTTCTTTTTAGCACTTGTTTTTCTTTTTCGTTTTTTGGTTGACCTTTCTCGTTCATGACCATAAATGTTAACAAGATCCGGATTGCCATATTCATCATCATCTCTAATTATTCTCTGGTATGGGCGTGGATTTGCAAGATCATCGAAAGATGGTACAGAATGAGTGAAGTTCTGAAAAGGATCATCAATTGTGTCAACATCTTCATCGACATGGTCGCTAATCTGGAAACTATTGTTAAATTTATTTGACAGAACCACAATGGACCATTTCTTATTAACTGGGTCGGGGACATAGAAAAATTGTTGAGCTTGATTGGCCATTATGTAAGGGTCATCTCTGTATCCCATATTTTTCAAATCAACGCGTACGAACCCAGAACTTTCAACTTGGACCCCTTTAGGGATCCTCACCCAACTACACTCGAAGATTGGTTGACGGTGAACAATATAGTCGAGTTCCCAAATGTTGATAATCTGTCCAAAGTAAGTAGTATTTGATTGATCCACTGCAGTTGCAGTAATGAACACTCCACTATTCTGCATAGTACTTGTGGCATCATGATCTCTGGTATAAAATGTGTATCCGTTGTTAAGATAACATTTGTATGAATACACATGTCTATCAGGCATTCTGGATAACCACTTAACTCTTTCATTCACTGATTTTGTTTCTCGTGACAACATATTTGCTACATAACCATTGAACCAGTCAACAAACATGAGATTGTGCTCAACTTTAATCCATGATCTATCTCTGGTGGGATTTCTCTCAGCAAGTGATCGCATGTGCAGGTCAATAAAAGGAAGCACGTCGACCGTGTTGTGAAGTACGCACAAGTGCATCCGTGTTAGTTCCTTCATGCTAACACTTACAGGTTGACCACCGGTAATGCCTTCACCATCCATCCTATTGGTGTACCGGGTAACTGGAAGTCCAATTGCATCGACATTCGGAATAAATTCAGACCAGTACTCGACTGCTTCTTCTACTAAATAGCGTTCTGCAATGCATCCCTCCGGCCTGAACTTATTCATCACATATCCTTTGAGCACTTTCATATATCTCTCTACACCATACATCCATCGCATACGAGCAGGACCACACATCCTTGTCTCGTGTACCAAATGAACTGTTAGGTAAACCATTATATCGAAAAATGATGGAGGAAAATACATCTCAAGCTCACAGAGAGTCCCCACAATCTGCCTCTAAAAACCAAGCAATTTTCTAGGATCTATGACCTTGTTACTCATTGCCTTGAAGAACCAACATAACTTTGTTATGGTTATGTGCACATTTTCAGGCAAGATAGAACGTATTGCAATGGGCAAGAAAGTCTCCATGATGACATGATAGTCATGCGATTTCAGATTCATCAGTCTCACGCCATCATCTGATACAAGTCTCTGTATGTTGGAGGAATAACCCTCTGGTACTTTCACGTCCTTTAGCAGCTGAAGTAACTCTTTTCTCTCATTCTTGGACAAGGTGTGTGCAGCAGGAGATAATAACGGTTGACCCCTTTCTCTAGGCATAGGTTTTAATTCTGCTCTTATTCCCATATCAATCATATCCATTCTTGCATTGTAACCATCCTTGGACTTCTTATCAGCTAGGAGAGTGTTGAGCAAGCTGGCACAAACGTTCTTCTCAACTTGCATTAGATCAATGAAGTGTCTAACATACAACTCTTTCCAATAGGGCAATTGAAAGAAAATTGATTCCTTCTTCCAACCGCTAGTGGGGACACTCTTTGCGAAGATCTTTCCGTACTGTGTGTCGATATTCTTCATCTCATTCAATACATCCGAACCTGACAATAAACGTGGTGCTTCACCTGTCTCAATTGTGCCATCGAATGCATCGGCCATTGTTCTGTACTTATGGGTTGGGTCCAACCACCTCCTATGTCCCATATAAACGGTCTTTTCTACAATGACTCAGCGAATGTGATGTGTCTTCTTGGTACAATAAGGACATGCATCGCCCCTTTCACACTATATATCCAAATAGATTCCCGTGGCGGAAAAGTCATTGATAGTTCCAAACAAAGATGGCCTTCAACTTGAAATTCTTCTTTCTACAAGCATCATACACATCGACACCCTCATCCCACATGAGCTTCAAGTCCTCTATCAAAGGAGCGGATATACATCTATGTCGTTACCCGGGTTGTTTGGGTCCCGATATCAACATAGACAACATCATGTAAGTCGCTTCATGCACAACTTCGGGTGAAAGGTTATAAACTAACAGAATCACTGCCATGTACTATGGTTGGTACTTTGGATACCGAACGGATTCATTCCATCAGTTGAGAGTGCAAGACGCAAGGTGTCGTGGCTCGTTGCCAAATTCGGATGCCTGACATCGAATGTCTTCCATCAGGGTGAATCGGCGGGTGTCTTAAGATTCCATCTTTGATCCTATCATCATGATGCCAAGTTAAATTTCTAGCATCCACAAATACTATACATTCTCCTAATCTTGGTATTATTGAAAAATACCACAACACCTTCGCGGGAGATTTATTTTTCTTATATCGCTTCTCCCCACACTTGGGACATTCATCGAGGTTTGCATACTCCTTCTGAAATAAGATACAAACACCTGGACAAGCATGAATTTTCTGATGTGTTAACCCGGTGGACTTGAGCATTTGTTTAGCATCATATGCTCTCTTAGGCGATACATTTTCCATCGAGCAATAGACCACTAATCAAGCTTCCGGCATACTTGTGAAGCACTCATCGGACAACCGGTGAAAATTTTTTTTAGGTTGAACAATATCAACACAAATGACAGTTTTGTTGTCTTCTTACACCCGGGCCACAGTGGTAATCCAGCAGAATCACTTAACTTCTCTGACATATAAGGGTGATCTCGCAGATCATCGTCATCCCCACTCGATGTATCAACAGTCGGTACATCATCGAAAATATCTGCATCCACTGTATCTTCAAACCTAAAGTCAGTTTCTAGGTTGCTTGAGCTACATCCATCTCTTCTCTCACCATGATATGTCCAAACGGTATATGTTTTATCAATACCGTGAATCATCAAGTGGTCAAACAGACTTTCTCGACCACTAACGGTTTTTCCATTCATACATTTCCAACACGGACATGGAATGTACCGAGGGCCTCGTCAAAGGTCTAATTGCGGATTACAAAATCTTTCACCCCATTACTAGACTCATCTGATAATCGATCTGCTCGAACCCACTTTCGATCCATATAGAACTAGAGATGCCTATAGAAAAGGCAATATGAAGTGTTTCTCAAGATAATGTATCCTAATGTATTAAACCTAAAAGTATTACAATCCTAATGTATAAAACTTGCATATAAAATGTGGTAGTACCTAAGGTTTGTATATTGCATGTATCTAAGGATTTGTTGCATCTCAAAACAATGTATATAACCTAATGTACCATCATTAATCATCTAAAGCAACACACTACTATCCATTCACCAAATCATCAAATTAATATAACCAAAATATATCCTAATGTATTAATCTTAATTTATGCTTAAATCCTCACACAAGCATATTATCAAACACCTTGAGTGCATCAATTGTTCATATCTAAGTTAGCATAAAAAATCAAGCCAAGCCACATAATATATATCCATCTCTAACAAGTTGTTCATCTCTAACACTAATAACATTAATCCTAATAAATTAACACTAATTTATGCTTAAATCCTCACACAAGCATATTATCAAACACCTTGAGTGCATCAAACACCAATATATATACACCAGTATACATACACCAATACATACAACATGATATATATACAACAATATACATATATATACACCAATATACATGATATACATACACCATACATACAATTAAACAAAGCCACTAACAACAATAAAACAAAGCCACACAATATATATATATATATAAGTAATTAACAATATATAAACCAAACATCAATTGTTCATCTCTAACACTAACAACAATTAATCCTAACACATATATATATATATATATATATATATATACATTAATACAATATATATATATACTAATATATATATATATATATATATAAAAAGAATAATTACCTATGGAAGGAGAAAACGGCGGCGGCGGTAGGGGAGGATCTTGTGGATGGTTCGATTTGGGGGAGAGGGAGGAGGAGGCTAGGGCTTCTGATTCGCGATTTGAGGAAATAAGAGTTAATGAGAAGACGACGCGGCCCGGGGAAGAGGACGCCGCAGCGGAGTTCGATTTAGGGTAGAGGAAAGGAGGCCCCCATCGCGGGTTAGTGATTTAATTTGGGAAAAATATAAGTCCGGTTCGCAAATTTGGGTCGTTATTTAATTATCCGAAACACTTGGACGGGTTTTGGAACCGGTTGTCCAAACTATGCCTTGACACGGTTTCAAAAACAATTGTCTAAACATTTGCACAACGATTCTCAACCGCTTTCTAAGTGTTAAACTTGGGCGGGGTTTTGAACTCATTGTCTATTTTTATTTTATTTTTTAATTAAAACCGCTTTCAAGCTATAGCTTGGAAATTTTTTGAAAAAAGGATGTCCAAGTCTTGTTGTCTTGAGCTCAAATGTGTAGTAGTCTTTCTGTGAGGAGCAAATTCTAGAATATGCAAGTTGTTCTAAATGAAACAAGCAAATTGTTTTAGTAAAATATTTGCATGTTTCAATAAATACAAGTTATATATCTAAAAAAAATGTATTTGAATTGCACTACACAAAATTTTATTAATAAATATTTGACAAGTTATTTGGTACATATTTATTTTTGTTTGGTGGCTTTGACTTTTGAGACAAACCTAATTGATATGATTATAGGTTAATAATAAATTGCAGTTTGTATTATTACACTTTTTTATAAACTGTAATTTGTATTATTTTTTAAAATAAAATGCAATGTATATTAATAAAAATTGACAAATTCTAACTCTGATTCATTTTCTTTTTTGAAATATTTTTATCGAATTTCTTCAATTTAATGTTTGTTAAAATATTTTTTGGCATGATGATATGTACAATATATCATTTGCAGAAAGTTTAACAAAAAGATGAGTCCGAGTTGGAATTAATCACTTTTTACTAGTACATATTTGCATTTTATTTCAAAAAATAGTACTTCCCCTGTCCACAATATTTATACCCACCTTTTTTTGGCACAAGATTTAAGAAAAAAAATTGATAAAATAAATAAAGTAAGAGTATTATAGTGTATTGTGTGGTCCACTTATAATAAAGTGACTGTTTGTAAGTACGGTTGGAGGATAAAGATAAAGTGTACGTTTATATAAAAAATATGAGAATAAATTTGGTGGATAAATAAATAAGAAAAACGGGAATAAATTTGGTGGACGGAGAAAGTACATGTTATAATTTGTTAATTAAAAAAAAGCAACAATACAAGTTGTAATTTGTAATTAACCATATGATTATTTGTTTCTGATTAATTTTTAGTTTCATTGGAACTCATTTTAATTTGGATTTCTCTTAAATATTAGAAGATGCCTGATTCTTATCTTCTCATAGTTAACAGAAACTGTTCATTTTTAGAGACTTGAATCCTTATTATGAATCATCATGGGGTAAGATCATTGTTTTAATCATATCCCAATTTTCAACTACATTTTGGAAATTTAGTTTCAAGAGTCCCCTTTTATATTACCTTCATAAGAACATTAATTAAATAAATTGCAATAAAAATTTTATTCGAACAGTAGGCTCTCGAAAGAATTAATTAGGACAAAGTTGGGCCAATATCCTTGGGCTTGGGGTCTATTGACCCATTATAAACACACCTATATCATGTCAATGGCCAATACCTGATATTTGAAAATTACCAAACGAAAATTTAATATTCAGACTTCTGGGCCCAGCCCAAATTCATCTCAATTCATATGGATTAATATTACATATTCAATTCTTTTATTGTAAATCGTTTTAAAAGTAAAAACTCCATACAGTTATATTTTTGGGATTGGAAAAAATTATTACTATAGAAGGATTATTCTTAAATAGAGTTTTACATAATTTTTTTTTAAAAATAATACATTCAATATAATATATACTATACTACATGTATGTAAATTTATTAACAAATTCATATATCTAATTAATACTACCTTCGTCCCGTAAATATATGCACACCTACTTTATTGTCGAGCTTTTGTGAGCGAGTTGTTTATTGGTATTTCAAATGATAAAGTAATTTTTAAAGAGGGATATTATAGATCTACCTCTCATCTATTGCATGCGTTTTTAAAAAATATTTTATCATTTCAAATACTAATAAAAAACTCGCTCGCAAAAACACGCAAAAACAGTAAACGTGCATATATCTTTGGGACGGAGGGAGTATGAATTTGAGTAAAATAAATACATATAATTTCAAAGTATATAAAATACATGTATCAACTAATATACATGTATCTAGTAACTAAACAATAGTTATTGCTGACATGTGTATAAATATTTGTTCAATACATGTATATTTTTCATAAAATTAGTACACTTTTTTCTATTTCAAGCAAATATCACTCAAAGTTGATTAACAAACTCAAATCACTGAAATTCAGGTGTGTCACAACTAACCATAGGTAAATATTTTAGTCAATTTTAATTGTAATGATATATATTTTTTTATATATAATGTAATTTATTATTATATGGGGGCATAAATTCTTAAAGCGGGACCGAAAAAATATGTTTTATTACAATATGGAGTTTATTCCTAAATATAACTGGTCCCGAGTTGGGACCGTGATTTTTTATTACTATAGAGAGTTTATTCCTATATAGAATATTTCTATAGGGAGTTTTTATTGTATGAGTTACACCCCCAATAAATCATGTATATACGTAAGGTCATAAACTTTGTCACTATTATGCATATAAACTATCACTATTTAAAAAATATATTTTTAAAATAATAATAATTTTTATACATAACATTAATATTAAAAAAATTGGTGTTCAGAACTCGGGTTTAGATAAGTTTTTGTCTTCTAATATATAATTTTAATATGTGCATGATGTCTATATATATATTAATATGGTAAGACAAAGTATAGGGTGAACAAGTTTCACGATGAAACTGATTAAGGAGTGACTTATATTAATAAAGAGTGTGACTTTTTACTATAAAGGGTGCGACTTTTTACTATAAAGGGTATTACTCATAAAAGTGAAGGGTGTGACTTATATTATAACAAAGGGTATCGTAGTGATAACTGAAGGGTGTGACTTATATTATAGCAGAGGGTATCGTAGTGATAACTGATGGGTGTGACTTATATTATTAAAGAGTATGCCTGTAAAAAAAAAAAAAACTCATTTCACGGTGAACAAGTTTCACAGCGTACCAACTCACATGGTAATTATGAAATACGAAGTGAAAATTATCTGAAATAGAGTGTCACTGTTTTTTTTACAAACTCTCCTATAAAACTTGTTCATTGTATGAAACTGAATCCACTAACAATATATTCATTGATAATAGTACCACTTTTATAAATTAATACCATAACATTTACATCCACATAAATACTACTCCCTCCAGGATTATTGCAAAACCAAAAATGGATCGTAAACCAAGTAAAGTGAGTTTTAGTGGGTTTGAGTGGAATAAAATAAGGGTGTTGTGAGTGTATTAATATTATGTTTGTTTTCATTTTGTGAGTGTTGCAGTAATGTTGGGACGTCCAAATAAGATAAGTGTTGCAGTAATCATGGGACGGAGGGAGTATATATTAATTTATAAATATAATTATATTAATTAATAAATATTATGATATTAATTTTTAATATAATATTATTATTTTTACTGTGGGCAAATTTCACCACAAACTGACTCATATTTTTGTATAAGAACAGTCCTAATCACTAGATAAAGCAGGGTTAGTACCAACAAAGAATTCATAGCCTCACAGTTTTGAAACCAAATCTACACCATACAAAATTGTTTAAAATAGACTAATAAACAAACTAGAATTAATTATCAGATAACATGTCAATTTTTGGTTGGACATATTTAATGTGTGTACCTTCATTGTAAATAAATGATGAATAATATATTCAAAATAAAAGACCCTAAGAAAATTGGTTGATTTCTGATAATGTTAATGCATTCAGAAAATTGAGTCACACTTGCATGAGTTCACGGTGAGACGTGACATAAATTTGGTATTGACGTTTTAACAATTTAAAAGAGATAAGTGTGATTTGTGCTAAGCTATACTCCGTCTTATGTATAAGACCGTCTCATATAAGTTTTTGTCCAGAAAATTTATGTTACAGTATAAAATACTAAGATTATACATACTGAGATAATCTGCATGCAATTCGATGCTACATTTCATAAATACATCAAAAAATTGTATCAAGTCTGATAATAATGCATAAAGAGTGGGATATATAATATTATTATCAGAAAAAAAAAATCATTCAACTTTATATCAAATTGCTCAATGTATTTTAAATATGTAAACGGTTCAACTTTAGTCTCTATCATACCAACTTTCTCATAATTTCCCACAACACTAATTGTGCCATTACTTTTCTTGAGCCAATCCACATAATTTCTTCCAAAGTGGCATATTATTTTTTTCAAAACCCTATTCTCCAAAGTTGATAGCTTATTATTTTTCTTCATTTTTTTCTCATACTTGAATATTATTCCTCTAAATATTCCAAGAACAAGAGAAGATCAAAATGGGAAAGGTTTGTTGCGAATCCCAAGAAGAGGAGTCTAACACGGCGTTTCTAGGGTTTGTGATGACGTTGTTTTATCTATGTCAACCTCCTCCCGTTCGAATATCATTGCTCATGTTGCACGTACGTTTATAATTTACCATAATTCGGGAGATTTTTTATTTTTTTTTCATCATGATATTGACAATCTCCAACTTCATATATATGTAAGAAGATCAAGATCTTGAGTACTACTAAGTTTTCATGGAGATATATGCCACAAATCATATGTTATTGTTTTTATACTTTTCTTGTGCTTCTTTAACAGTTTGTTAACAAAAGAGTAGATCCTAGATTAATTCCCATGAATTGGTATAATCAGATTTGGGACTAAGTTGTTAAAAACATTGAGATTCTAAATAATGGAGACCCTAAAACATATCTGAAGCACCATATGTAGCTTTCTTCTTGATTGAAATGACCAATTCAAAACAAACAAACCAAAATCCTGTTTTCCCTCTTTTTCATCTTCATTTTTACCTTCTGATCTCCTAATAATTCTTTTTTTCTGTTTTCTTGTTTAATATGAAATCAAATCATTCATAGATCAATTAATATTGTCCAATAATTGAACTCTTCCCTTTTTTTTTTTTTTTTTTGTATTTTTTCTGTATTCATCTTATGTGGGAATTTATTTTAACCCAATAGAAGAATTCTCACAAGAACTATATAAGTCTTTACAATTAATGCAATGACAAGAATCGAACATAATGAAAAGAAGAAATTTGGTAATACAAAACTAGCACCCTTTATTCTTTGTAAGGAAGTTAATTATGTAAAATACCCAGTTCTATGCAATTTTAATAAGAAGAATTTTCTTTTATTTTTGACCCTCAACTCAATGAAATAAAGTAAAATATTCATACCCTTATGATATAAAAAGTGAGCAGCAATTAGTGAACTCCATAATTAATTTATTTTTACTTCGATTAAATGCAAAACAAATAAATGAAAAAATGTGTGCAATAAGGTGATACAATTACACAAAAGGTTACCAAGTTACGTTGTCTTCTTCTTCTTGTTGCGGTGGCAGAATTATCTTATCTTAATACCATTATTTGGAATTTTCCCACTTATGATTTTTATATGATCCATATAATGTGACACCATACTGCATTCCAAAGAATAAAATCTCAGATAAAACATGCGAACCTTATAATAGTTTGATGTGTTTATTTCATTTAATTTTAGAATTTTCAATTGAAACATTTCTTAAATACATTTGAGCATTGTAGTGGATCTAGTTTTGCACAAGAAATTGTGCTGTATAAGACTTATGTGTACTTCATTTTTTTTTAATTAAAATGATAAATTAGATACCCGCATTAAGCATCATTTACTAACAAATTTTCTTGCCAAAAAGAGGGTGGGAGAAAGTTGCACAAATCTCTGGTCATCCATCTATACCATTCCTAATCATGTCATAAGTGGGATTTTCCATGACAAAAAACGAAACCCATACTATGAATGCTTAGCAATCACACATGAAACAATTATTGGTGGTAGAAATGGTAGAAAGGATGTTATTATTATATATAGAGAGACATGGATGGAAGAAATAAAAGAAGAGATATTAAGTGGAGCAAAGCAACTTCTCAAGAGCCAAGTTTTCATCCCCACCGACGCTTTCCAGAGCACTTCTCACCATACCTTCTGCAAACCCCATCTCCACAAGCTTCTGCACCTGTCCACATCAATTATTACACTTCAAACAACGTACGAAGGGCAAAAGTGAAAAATAATCGAACTAGAGGGGCTAATTCCTAAATTGTTTTTAAGAATTTGACGTACCTTTTCATCTACACCAAGGGATGAGGGCTTGGCAAATGCTTCAGTCCAGTAACGAGCTGTCCCCACAAAAGTTTGGTAGTCTCTACGAAACTAAAGCACGAACCAACCAATCAGGTAATCATCGAATGAAGATAAACGGAGGAGAAGAGTGGATACAATACACAAGTAATAACGTAAGACCTCATATCGTACTACACAACCTTTTAAAAAAAATATAACCATCATAAAATAACACTTGGGTGCACCAGTTGCACCGTACAACTGATGCGCAATTTATATTGTTCAGTGAAAACAACTAATGCTGGCCAACTAATACCGTTTAAAATTCACTTGAGTTGCACGGTGCAACTGTGTATAAATATATTTGCCCCATCATAACATCTTATAGATAAATGAAAAGAGTCGTATTGGGAGCACCTGTTGTGCTACGACAGCATCCTGGGGATCATCGGGTTCAGGAGCAGATAGCAAAGCTTGAATAGACAGGAGTGCTGTTTTCAAAGTCAGAGCGGGGCTCCATTGGTCTTTAAGGATATCCAGGCATATGGCACCACTTTGACTGCTTATATTTGGATGCCTTTGATATGAAAATGAAGGCAATGAGAAACTAAAATTAAATTATCTAACCACAACAAAAACATACAAATCTAGATAAGCATTGGAATAAAAAAGATATTTCAGAAACTAGTTATAAGAAAATAGGCAGCAGCTAATCTAGAGTCAACACTGTATAATCCCTTACGTTGCCACTCTTCAATTGCATACAGATTGAGATTCACAATTAAACAAACTCCATTTTGTAGCAAATATGCCTTGAATTTAGTACCAAGACCTATGAATTGAAAGTGGCCGCTAAATAGAGTTTGATTAATTGTTGTGAAAATGTACTTAGAGGCGAGGTAAATTATGAAAGGTGCTTAATGCAATGAAGTTTCTCATTATTTCCTCAATTCAGGAAATCTCAATCTGCACCACAAGTTTTTTCTCCCTTCAAACAATGAGTTCACATTTTTCAAAAACATGAATTCTTCCTCATTCTGAAATAATTTAACAGACAAAATAGAGTTCAAGATAATAGAAATTTGAATTTGGGGACACTTTATATAGAGTTATTGGGAATTGTGAGATTAATATCTTGGGTTGATGATTTTGACCAGAGGTATTTGTAATAATGTGAAGCACGTAAACTACTACATACTTTAATTATATTATATTCTCAGTTCATCAATCAGCATTTTATTGTCTCTTATTAAACAAAAGGTCATTCTAAGATAATAACAGCATTTAACTGATTGATTTCTTATGTGCATGTGAGTACACCTTCATATTAGCTTATCCTGGTTCAACTCATCAACCTACAGGTCTTTGATTTATGTTTGCTAATAAAAAAATTCAATTTTAAAGAGAAAAGATGAGACTGGAGCTTCCAAAGCGTGCCGCCCATTCTTTGCTCATTTATCCTCAATGATTAAATAGAAATATACATTAAAACCAATACATAAAATTGAAAAGAATTTGAAAAGGAACAACAAACATTAGAAAACTCCAAACCTCACTAACCCACCATAATGTGTTATATCCTTTCTCAAAAGGCATTATAAATGCAAACTTAGTGAATGAATGTATCGGGTATGCTTGATTTGGGATTTCAAAATCTAAACCCATTTCTACTTTGGAATTCTAAAATCTGGGTTTTAAGAACCTCATACATACACCCCTACAAATATCTATAAACCATTTTTTTCTCCCACACTCTCTCCAATGAGTCGCAAATGCAAATATGATTTTTTATTGCCACTCTTCTTTTATGATCACTTTTCACACATTTTTTCAACTTCCAATAAAACACATTAATCATTACACAATCATCTAATCTTTACAATTACAATCAACAATGATATAATAATACAACACCACACACTCTTACACATCAATTCTATATAAATTTAAATCTCACCCTACTTAAATCTCAAAACAAACACACATCACTATTATTTATTAAGATTTTGAAATCCGGTATTGGTTCAAGCTTGGTACATCCGGCTTGTGGATTCGCCAAGAAAAAGTATGTTTGTTTGTGGATTATGCAAGCAAGATTTCAAAATCCACCAAAATCCTAACCTATTATACCTAAATTCTCTCTCATACCTTTTATTTTCCAAATAACACACTTTATTTTTAACAATATAATAATCTCATCATCACTTACTTTTTCACCATCTTTTACTCAATTCTAGTATTCTACCCTATTACATCTTCAGCCAAACATACAAAAAAGTCAAACTCACCTTTTCCCTATTCATGGATTTCCCAATCCCCTTGCAACCCGAAACAGACATACTGTAATCCAGATTTCAAAATCCACTAAATCCCAAAATCAAACATATCCTAAATGATTTCGCATAGGAGTCATAGTCCTCAAATCAGGTTTTCATCCCTAAAGAGCACAATAGCGAAGGCTACTTATTGCTACATGCAAACAATAGGGGAAACCGGGAAATGGAAAAGTACAAAATGACTTGTTTCAACATACCATACTTTAGTCGTAAACCGCATTTTTGGAGGCTCGAATGGGTAGCCATCTGCAAAGGGGCGAAAAAAGAATCACATTGCAAATTACTGTATTAGTATCAACAACAATCTGTCCCTTGACTGCAACACTAAGAAAACAAAAAGGCACAATTCTGAATTGCAGGTAGCAAACGCTCTTAAAAGGAAGAAACACATGGAGAGTTATAAGATTCTTCCTATAATGTTTAATTAAGTTTTAGGTTCATTTACGCTTCCTTGGGGACACTCATCTGTTTTCCTCATAAAACTTACATGGGGTAAGTGATTCTGTATCCATTTGATTCTAACCGAGTGACCTGATCTCAAAATTTTCAAATGGAACCCCCCCCCCCCACCCCCCAAGTCTATTAAATCATGTATTGAAGAATGACCATCAAATTATTACCAAGATAACTTAAACAACAAATTTTAATGAATTAGTTAGCCTTAAGTTTCTCTACCATGTGGATTAGGTTATCATATCACAACTATGTTGATAAACTCCGATTCTAGCATGCACAATGTAACTAGTAACAATGGCGACTCAACATTCTCCAAAACCACACAGTTAACAAATTAAAATCAGTCGTCAAATACACAAAATATTAATCAGTAGATTTCTTGTTTATAAATTCACAAAAAATATAAATCTAGAAAAGTTGCTTAGTAAGAGAACATCAACGAAGAAATGAACTAATGATCCTTCTCAAGATGATATGGTGGAACACTTTTTAATCACTAGCTACACCAATGTCAAAGCTAAAACCAATTTAAGATTATATCATATGAGAAAGAAATGAAAAAATTATACACAGGACAAATTAACATAAAACAAAAACTAGAATAATCATTCCACCTACCCCATATGTATTAACTAAGGTCACTGAAATATCCCTCAATCCAACCCCATTCATCATTTCCACGAACCTAAAACATTCAATTTTGAACCATTCCCACCAAAACAACACTAGCGAAAATTGTTAACCGGTCGATAAGAAGCACACAACAACAGAAATGGAAACCATCCATCCCATACATAGAAATGCTCCAAAGATCAAAACCCACAATGACATAAACAATAACAAGAATTAATAATAATGAGAAAAAGAAGAATCAAAATCTACACGAGTAGTGATTCCCCAAAACCCAACAACACAATCTGAATTCTTGAGAACAAAAGAGTTCCACAAAATCATTTTAAACAAAATCCACAATTACATCGAATCAAAAGACACTAAAACATAAAAGAAACGAAAGATTACCGGGTAAAGTGATATCGATTTTGAAGGTGCCACCCTCATAAGGAGTACCAACGGGACCAGGGATTGTACCAAGCAAGTGGGAAAGATTAGTTTCGCCTTTAGGGACTACCTTAATCCCTGATACCTCGAAATCCCTGTTGCACTCTTGCAGCTCCTTCTGAACCCTAGAAAAATCCACCATTTTTTGATCCTCTGTTTCGTTTTGATTCAATTGGAAGAAATGTTGCAACTCAGGGTTTTTGATGGAGGAGAATGGGGGATTTGTATTGGTTTATGCGAGTGCGAAACTGTATTGTACAAGTTTTGTTTTATACCAAAAAAAAAAAAAAACTTTTATTTTTATACTGATATAAAAAGGAAAAAATGAATAAATATTTTGACTTGAAAAAGGAAGATAATGAAAAAAAATTAGACAAAATTATGTATGCATCACATTATGTATTTTTAAACATGTAACTTATCTGAAATTTATTTAATGACAAAAAGTTGTATATTTTAAAAATATACTTATATTGAACAGTATATTTAATGTGCAAAAGACCTATTTAAAGATTTATGGTGCAGAAATGCTATTTCGTGTGAAGTTAGGCCAAAATTTGTCAAATAATCAAAATGAATAATAAATAAATGGATAATTGAATAATTATTTATAGCCATCGTAAGGCATATCTAAATTGAATTTATCAAATAATCAAAATGATTAATGAATAAATGGTCAATGATTAACGACAAAGGCAGGAATATAACATATGTTCTCATTATATAAATCAAGATACAAAAGAATAAAGAATAAATATCATATTATAATAAACGCCATACAAAATGAACTTGTTGAACTCTCATTCATAAGAATAGGATATATTCTCCTTCTTATCAAGTTATCATATTTGGTAATTAATGATAATTCCATTTTAGGACCTTCATTATAAAAATATCTCTGTTCCATTTTTTCAACATATCATATAAAAATATATATAGGCTTTTTTTAAACAAAATATATATAGGTTATAAAATATCGTAATTCCTTTTTTATATCAAAATATCAGTTACACTAACAATTCACACTACACTCTCTCATTGTGTTAGGAACTCTGTCACATCAGGTGATGATTCCGAATTGACGATAATTTATTTTTTTAAAAGTTTTAAAAAATAATAGTCAATTGAAGTAATGATTCCCATGTATAACAACTCGATAATTACCACAATTTGATAATGATAAAAACTCGTAAAATATAATTTTATACATGAAATATGATATAACTTAACACAAATTAAAATTTACTTATTTCAAAATGCTAAATTGGCAATGCTTAAGATATGTTCCATTTTATTGTAAAATCATTTCGCAAGTGTATTTCTTTGATAATATATATAGTGCATGTTTGTTATGCGGCTTTGGTTTGTTAAGACAAAATGTGATTTATAGACATATCTCATATTTATTTGCACATTTTACAATTGAAATTACTCATCAATCCATTATTTGATCCTGACAAATTTTTATATAAAATATTTTATGGATATAGAATCTGCGATATATGATCAACGAGTTAGAATGAAAAATAAATAAATGTAGAGTGAAAAATTCGCAAATTTTGTGTGGATCGTACCAAGTCAAACAAATTTTTTAATAAAATTCGTGTAAACAAAGAGTAGCAGAACTTCCTCTGAGGTCTATATTATTATAAGGGCAAACATGTGTTACAATCAATAAGTAAATGTATGTGTTACAGTAAGGATAAATAATACATATTTATTTTTTCAGTACGCATATTTATCTATAAGATATTGAAAATTGTGTTATTATACACATACAAATGTGTTACTATAAAAAAAGTGTGTGTAATAGTACAAATAAAAAACGACATTCCCTCTAATTTCATTTATTTTTCCCTTTGTTTTTTATCATCTGCTTCTTCTTCTGACATGTGATCAACTGCAAATTACACCATTGAATTAATTAAAAAAAATTATCATCACGTAGTAATATATAATTGTTTTTGCAATAACATATAATTGCTTGTACAGTAACACAAACTTAGAGCGAGCTTTTCTATTTTATCTTATCACGTATTTTAGAAAAAATATACTTGATCCGATTTGCCCGTATAAATTCCACGAATTCTCAATTCCTTTCAAGTTAAACTTATAGTTCATAGTGAAACATTTCACATAAAAGTGAACATTTGGATCCTTCGATAAAATAGTGGTTTGCAAACATAAGACAAAAGTACCCCTCAAATTATGGTTGGTTTAGAAACATATACAATACTTGCAAATATTAAATGAAAGAGTGAGTCTCATGTACATTTAGGTGTACCATATATTTATAATGTATTTTAAAATTATATAATTTGTTGTATTGAAAAATACAATTTGTTTATACTGAACTGTGCAATTATTTTTTCATATTAATAGTTATATGGTTTAGTGTAAATAAATTACTTAGTTCAATATAATAAGTTGCATGACTCTAAAATACACTACAATTACATGATGCATCTGGATGCTTACAAAACTTAAGAATGTGTTTGTTTTGGGATTTAAGTGTGTGGAACAAGTCAATATTTTAGAATCCAAGGATTTAGAATACTCGATGAATAGTAAATGTACGTGTTTATTTTGGGACTTGAATAGGGTGATATTTAATTTGATGTCAGGTGAATTTAATAGTGATTGATATTGTATTATTATATTATATTGAGAAGAATAATAAAGTGTATAAAGTGTGAAGTGTTGAAAAAAATAATAATATGTTTTATAAGTATTTGTAGGTGTGAATTGAATGTGAAATTTAAAAACCAGACTCTAAATCTAAGATTCGTATGAGACAGGAAACGCAAAGTGTTAAGTCAATCGGTGTGAATCCCAAAACAAACACATGAAAACGATCTAAATTAACAAGAATACATACAATAGACGCAAAACAAGATATTAGGCAAGTACTGTTTCGCAGTTTAGATTCATCCCCACAGAATTATGTGGACAAATCCAACGTCTTTGAGAATTATGAAGGCTGGGCCAAATTTGTGTCCTTGAAAGCCCATATCTCAGGCCCAAATCCAAGATAGTTCTTGAAAGCCCAAATCGCATAGGCTAAATCTAATATAGCTTCATTCCATCATGACTTGCAGTTGTGGCAATCAAACATCAACTTGTTCCCTTCTTCCCTTCAAAAAAATAAAATAAAAAATCAACTTAATTATTGATTTCTCATGTCAAATCTAATATAATATGAATTGAATTAGAGTAGGGATCTCGTATAACATTGTTTTTCTTAAAAATACAACTTATTTTTTAAAATATCCAATTTATTTATATTGAAACTTTCTACTTGTTTTAGCAAGTTTTAGAAAAAAAAAAACAAGTTTTTTTTTAAACGTTTTAGAAAAATAAATTAGTATATTTTAAAAATAATACTTGAGTTGCATGGTGTTGCGAGTCATTTTTTATCGAGAGTATTATGTGGCTAATTATGATAACAACTCACAAACAAAACATGTACGTGTACAATAAGCTGTAAAAAAGATGGATTTGTTGACTCAGTTCGTCAGGAAATGACTACTCTGGGGGCATGCCAAGCCAGTATATAGTATTGCGAGCTTTACACGTACAATATTTGATACACCTTATGAAGATGAATCATTACAGATGAAGATAGTTTGGAGAGTTAGGCTCTGAGTGCTAGGGTTTCTAGTATGATCCCTCGGTTTTTTCTATTCCTTTCCTCTAAAGTATGGGAAATTTTTTGTGAACCTTTCTCTTCTTCTTTTTTCTTCCTTTTATAGCACTTCGACAAGCATGAGCTGGGTTGGTATGCATGAGCTGGAGATTCCGAGCCATGCAAGAACTCATGTAGTGCTGCCACGTTTTCAACTTCGTCTTCCCGGTTGATCTTGGAGCTTACTTGTCTGTAAAGCACTCTTTTGGTCCTCCAAACTAATCTTTTGCTCGGTTGGATGCTTTGTTCGCCCCATTAAACCATATCAGTTTTATGCTGGAATATTGTCCTCCTCGAAACACCGAGCCCTCGGGATGTTGGTCTTGGGATATCGAGTGTCGAGCACTCGACCGCCGGGATGTCTGAGGTGCGAACATACTGACCTCAGGATATCTGAGGTGCGAACATACTGACCCTCAGGATATCTGAGGTGCGAACATACTGACCCTCAGGATATCTGAGGTCTTCGAACATACTGACCCTCAGGATATCTGAGGTGCGACCATACTGACCCTCAGGATATCTGAGGTCTTCGAGCATACTGACCCTCAGGATATCTGAGGTCTTCGAGCATATTGACCCTCAGGATATCTGAGGTGCGAACATACTGACCCTCAGGATATCTGAGGTGCGACCATACTGACCCTCAGGATATCTGAGGTCTTCGAGCATATCTGAGTATTTTTGGCCGCCTTCAGGATATCTGAGGTCTTCAGGTTTATTTGTGGCCTTCTTGATTTAGCCCATCTAATTCCTTCTTTCGTGACCTGAGTGGCGAATAATTGTCCATTGAACATGATTATTTTAATAAATATTACACGTGTCGCTCTGAATTTGTTCGATTAATCCTGATTTATTATATCGAACACAACAATACCCCCCAGTTGGGTCGCTTTGTATTCAACATGGGGCCCGACTGTTAAAATCTTATTGGGCCATAGTCGATGTCGTTTCGTATTCTATGCTGAATTTTCAACATCGAACCCAATATTTATATATACCTTGCTTCTCCGCCTTAAACCCTTTTCTCCTTCTTCTTTTTACCTCCGTCTTTTAATCTTTTCTGTGTCTGAAAATTTCCGGCAAGGGCTTCAACATTCCGGCGAAGAACTTTACTCAGGTAACCACTGCATTCTTTCTCTAATTGTGATTATGGCCTCTCGTTCAAACTCTTTTGTTCCCCTAGAATCAGACCACCATAGTTCCTCTTCTTCCCCCTCTGTCAGTAGAATCCCCCGTGTCGACGCAAATGCGCCGGAGACGAATGTCTCGGGTTCAGGAATTCGTTGGCAAATTCGGCAACCGTTTGCCGTTCTTTCCTCTGATTCTGACGAAGCCCTAAATGAATTGGATAGGGACTTGGTCCGTAATGATTCTTCGGACGATTCAAGTGATAATTTTTTGCCCCAAATTCAAATTGGGTCTAGGGTTGTTGATAACGTCGATGTAGATAGGAATGACGATTTTGTGAGGGGGGAAATTTTGACGGCTGTAAATATAAGCGAATCGAACATAGGGGTAGTTGGTGAACAAAATTCTGAGCTTGAAGTACCTGTTGGTGTCCCTCATAGTCCAACGTATAACGAGTATAATGCTCGTTATAGTTTCGATTGGCCCGAGCAACCTCATAGGATTAGGGTTGAGAACGAGTACCCAGCGAGCAAGATAGCGAGCATAATTGATGCAGATAGGCTCACTCGGCTGCATTGGATTTATGAAACCCCAAAAGATGTTTTTTTCTGGGCACCATGTTCTGATGAGCGGGCCGACCAACCCCCCGAGGGTTGTGTCGCTGTAAATTTAGACACAATGGAAGCTGGCCTTCGATTTCCCCTCCATCCGGCCATCACCCGTTTGCTCGTGGAATGGAACATCACCATTACGCACTCGCCGAAACGGTGGCATATGATCAAGAGTTTCCTGACTTTGTTCGGCAAGATGAAGCCAAGATACTATCCCTCAGCAGCTGAGCTTGCTCGATTGGTGCACTTGACCCGTCCGAGGGGTGAACATGGGTGGTTGTTCATGCAAGCTAATGCCAAGTGCAAAATCATTGAGGATGTGCCGAACAAAATCAGTGATTGGAAGGAAAAGTTTTGGTTAAATCGGGGCGATTGGAAGAGCCCGGCCTCTCCGGAAGCGAACCAAATGCTCGTTTAGACATCCCCATCGACTTCGGGTGTACCGGCAAGTGATTTTGTGTCCTTCGTTCTTCGATTTGAACCGATTTTAACTCGCTTTTTTTTTTGTGGATTCTAAATTGCGACGGACAAGGAGACAAACGCACGGTTATTTTAGCAAAAGATTTTGGCAAATTGATCCGAGTCTCGCTCGAGCGATCTGTGAGAACTCAATCTGGCGTCGAGAAAAAAGAAATGAGGTTTGTTCGTGCCTCCTCATCATCTTGTTGTTTATTAATCCTACTTTAGTAAGGATTGCCTCTTATATTTGTATAAGTTTTGTGCCATTTTGCTCGTTATTACCCTTTTACATTAAAAGCTTCAATTATTTTGTTTATAGTTTTTCCCATTTGTGACCATTGCTATGAGTACATCGAACATACCGAGATGGCTCGGAGAAAAAGGCCCCGAGAGCTTGCTTTCGGATTCAGTGAATGAGGGAGGCTCGTGAACGAAGGCGAAAGAGCTACCCGATCTGCTTTTTGGTCCCGGGGAATCAAGCCGAAAAAAGGAGTACTCGTTCGGCGAAAGCAAGGGGTTGGTGAACAAGCTCGAATCAATCCGAAGAGACCGAGGGTGGAGATCGGCGAAAGCGCGGGGCGAGCAAACAAACTCCCCACGACGAGCATCTTTATCAAAGCTCGGATGATGAGTCTCGATCTTGCCGCCGTGACTTCGGACCCCTACCGCCGAGGCGATCGATCGGCGGCCGCCTCCGTGGTTGGTCCAATTTCACAGATTGTTGAAATGGAGGTTGACACATCTTCTCCACCTCCTGCGGGACCCCCGATCATGGACTCCGTTAGATCCCGAGCTCGGTCCCCGAGGATAGATCATTCTTGGGATGGGATCCCGGCTCGTATAAAGCGTACATTTTGTTCGATCTGCTTCTATTTTGGTTGTTTTTGTTCGCCTTTTTTATATTCATTTGCTCGAATATATATGTAGGTTGAGCAGGGGTTATGCCTTTTGATGCCCAATCAAGAACTACTTACGCTTTCGCCGAGTGTTCGCAAGGTTCCGGGCATTCCTGAGCATGTTCAGAAAGCTTGCCAGACTCCTGTTCGGGCATGGACTACCGATCTGGAAGAGTCCACCACGGGTCCTACTCCCCTGGAAAATTTAAATGCTGGTCCGGTGCTTGGGGCCAATCTATGGTCATTCTTGAAAGCCTATGCTCACCCCGCTAACCTCCATGCCAACTACTTGGCTTTGATCAGGAACTTCGAAGAAAAGGTGGGCGAGCTGAACAGGACTCAGGATGAACTGAGGTTGGCTCAGGGACAATCTTCTTCGGCACAAGCTGATGCTCACCGGGCTCAGGAGGATGCCCGCAAGGCTCAAGAAAATGCTCGTCTGGCTCAGGAAGATGCTCTCCAGATTAAGGAGGAATTGATTCACTCTCAGGAGGAGGTGGCCAGTATATGAAGAGCTCAAGAGGAGATGAATACTGAGCTTCATAAACTCCGAGCTGGTGTCGAGGCCATGGAAAATGAGAGGGATGCGCTCGGCCAACAACTCATCATTGCTGAGGAGACCAACACTCGTTTGGGTCTCGAGAATTCAAAGCTGCACGATGATGAGTATGTTGATTCCATGTCCAACTTCTCATACATTTGTACCTTCGCCGATGCTATCCGATCCGTTTGCCATGCATCCAGCAGCGAACAAATTGCCCCTCTTGTATCCAGTTTTCAGCATTACCTGATCGACAACCCACCGGACCGCAACCTTCCAATGTCAGATTTAAATGATCTGTGTGATTTCTCCGTTCTTCCTGAAGGGATCAAAGTTGATGATCCGATTCTGGATGAGGAAGAGGGCTTAGACATGAATATCGCTGAGGTTGCTGGTCAAAATCTCCAGACTGAGTCTGGGACCGATCATGTGCAGGGCGAGCAAAGAGGACCTCCTGTGATCGAGCAGAATGTACCTCCTGGCGAGCAATTGGTACCCGACCATACTGAAGGAGTTGTTGCTGAGGGGTTGAGCACAATTTGTTCGACATCTCTCTCCCGTTTACCCCCAATTATGAATTTGCTCCTTGATGTTACTTTAGTTTTGTCGAACATACGTTGTGTAATTTTTTGTCTTCTTCACTTTCTGTTCGAACAATGTCTTTAATACTTGTATTTTTTGCTGACTTCTTGTCTTTTGTTCGAACATATTTACAACTGAATGGATGGATTACATACTGAACTGTTTCCTCTAACCTGATTGTTTGATAATTGTTGAGGATGAAAATTGATACTTGTGTTGCTTGATGTTTGCTTTGTTGCTTCGTGTTCGCTTTGTTGCTTTCGGTCTTTGCCCTTTTCTTCCAATGAATTCAACATTGGGTTTTGCCTATGCCCGCTCGACTTTTTTTTTTTTTGATTGTCTTATTGACGTTGCAATCGGTTGATCGTCTTATGTAGGTGCGACGGATGGGTTACTTTATGAACCCCCTTTCTTGGTCTTGTGATCGTCTTATTTAGGTCGCGATCACTTCGTCTTAGGGCCGTCTTATTTAGTCATGCGACCCGCGACTCATCACCCGCCATCTTTCTACGTATCTATAAGTCTGAGTCGTCTTTTTTGATTGCGTACCCCATTACTCATTTTTTTGTCTTTGTGGGAATCGTCTCTACTAAACTTGTTCGTCGGTGAACATAGACTTGGGCTCGTTCGTCTTTGTTTGGGTCATCCCAAGCTTAGGTCGCGACCTCAAATAGGCTTTGAACTAGAAAATCTTAGCGAACAAAAGTACATATATCTTTTTTTTTTTTTTTTGCAACACTTTGTATTCTATTACATCCTTCATACTTGAAGAAGACTAATCTATTACACAACTATAGATATCTCGACTAAGGTTTTGAATTTAAACCTTGTCTTGAGTAGACACCTAACCCGCCTCACCTTGTCCATGGAATTGATGTTGACAAGATGTGGCACATCATCCTCTACCCTTCTTTTTCTTAGTAACATGCTCAAGCAAAGAAGAACATAAGCTTTTCGTCCCTCCCCGACAAGCTGTGATTATCTTGAGGTCATGCGGGCATGAGCATGTGGAGTGCATTCTCGCCGCTTAAAGCAAAGTGCAGCATAATTTTTCACTCGCACCATTCTCGTCCCCCTTCAAGATGCTTAAGCATCGGCGTCCATATTTGCTTTAAGCGGACACTTTGACATCCCTCCCCTTCGGAGGAGATTTTAGGGATGCATATGGGACTAGTGATTTACTACAGTGAGTAACGTGAAGTGGCAACCATAACTCTGTCGAGCATCTTGAGTCCGGTAACGAGCTTCAACCTGTGCTCGTGATGTATATGGGGTAAAAGGCTCGTATCAGAACAAAAGCTCGATTCAGCTGAATGTTTGCTGAATCGAGAGCTGGATTCTTCTACGTCTGGGGGCATACTAAACCAATCTCCTTCTGAGAATTCTAATACTTTTCCTTTTTTTCTTCTTCATATGTTTTTTCTCTGCTTTTTTCAGCTATCAATATGCCCCTATTTATAGAACTTTCCCAAGCTAGTGCTGGCATAGCTAGCTGGTGCTAGCTCTCTTATTTTGCTCCCCCTTTTGAAATCTGTTCAGTTTTTTGACAGCTCCTGCTCGAAGATTGACTCATCCCTGCTTGGTTGCCACCACTTGTCAACTCGTTCCGATACGTATCTTCTGTTGACAACTTGTTCTGACACGTATCTTCTGTCTTTCGATAGTGCTGGCCAACATTTCTTTCCTAAAGATATGTGTCGAACATAATGTACTCTTCTTTCAGAATCGTCCTACTCGTTTGAACTGAATGGCTGATTATGTTTGGCCAACTATGATCACTTCAGCTGTGTGGACGATTTTGTTCGGCCAACACTATGCTCGCTAAAGCTGTGTGGACAATTTTGTTCGGCCAACACTATGATTGCTAAAGCCGTGTGGACGATTTTGTTCGTCCGACTCTATGCTCGCTTCAGCGGTGTGGAGAATTTTGTTCGGCTGGCTCTATGCTCGCTATTATTGATAGTATTTTTTTTAAATTTGATGCATTCCACGAGTAGGACAATGGGATTCCATTCAGGTCTTCCAAAT
The DNA here is from genome assembly GCA_037126765.1 of Stenogyne calaminthoides. Classification (NCBI taxonomy): domain Eukaryota; kingdom Viridiplantae; phylum Streptophyta; class Magnoliopsida; order Lamiales; family Lamiaceae; genus Stenogyne; species Stenogyne calaminthoides. Next base: position 3,401,631 of record JBBCBC010000022.1, on the reverse strand, counting down.
CATAGGCCCCGTTTAGCAAACATTCTGAAACTCTGAACGAACCTTCCCTTGCTCGGCCGAACACACCACTTGATACCCCCATTGCTCGCTTTAAAACCAGCTCGCCCACATTGAATCTGTGTGTTTGGACTTTGGAGTTGTAGAACTTCTCTGATCTCTTTTTGTACATGGCATTCTTGAAATCACCTCCCGTCCCTTCTTTCTTCCAACAGTTCAGACTGTCGCGCAGCGCATGGTCATTAATGTGATCTCCGAAAGTCATTGTTCGATGACTTGGAATCTTGATTTCTGCCGGTATAACAGCTTCCGCACCAAATGTCAGGGCAAACGGGGTCTCCGCAGTTGATGTTCTGAAAGTTGTTCGATAGGCCCATAATATTTCAGTAACTCTTCAACCCATCCACCCCTCGAATTATCAAGTCCGCCTTGAGGGTATGCTTGATGATTTTATTAACGGCCTCAACTTGTCCGCTTTGACCGGGATAGTCGGAGTTGAGTAGTGCTTTTTATTCCCAAAATGAGCACAATTTCATGCAATTCACTTCCATCGAATTGTTTGTCGTTATCGATTATTAATGATTGGGGAAGCCCAAATCGACAAATGATATTCTTCCAAACAAAGTTCCACATTCTTTGTTCGATGATCTTGACAATGGCCTCGCTTCCGCCCATTTAGTATAGTAATCCACCAACAACCACAACAAATTTTACTCCCGACGCGTGCGGTGAGGAAATGGGCCGATCAAATAGATCCCCCATTTAGCAAATGGCCACGGGCTATAGACTGACACTAATTCTTCAGATGGGCTATGGATAAGTGGAGCATGTACCTGACATCCGTGGGCAAAGCGAGCATATCGCGAGGCGAATCCTTTTTGAGGGTTGGCCAAGAATAACCTTGTCGATTATTTTGTGTGCGCCGAGCACGAGCCCAATTCAGATGATTTCCGCATACTCCTTCATGGATTTGTTCCGAAGTACACCCACCTTCTTCAGAGTAATACACTTCAAAAGTGGAAGTGAGAAGCTTTTTTTGTATAAATGCTCGCCTATGATAGTATAACGAAAGCGATTGTAATTTGAGGCGAGTAAATTGCCTTTATTTTCGCGGAGAATTCCTTTTGTAGGTAACTTCGAGATTGAGTCATCCAAGTCTCTTGTTCGCCTGTTACTTGGGCGATCATAATTCTGGGAACTGATGGCGAACAAGTTGTGACGACCACAATGTCTGTTGTGTTCGTCACTCCTTCTGCTGTTGCCAGGCGTGCCAAAGCATCAGCGAATGAATTACCCAATCGTGGTAATTGTTCAATGAAAACTTGTTCAAAATGCTCGAGCAATTCTTTTGCTAAATTTGATGATCTTGTACATTTGTTTAGCCTCGGGCCTCAGACTTGGCTTTGTCACTTGATAAACGATTATCTGAGAATCGCTATAAATCATCAGCCTTTGAACTCCCATTGTCATTGCCATCTGTAGTCCAACGATCAAAGCTTCATATTCGGCTTCATTATTTGTAGCTGGGAAATCAAAACGGAGGGCTGTTGTAAATGTTTGCCTGGTTGGGCTAATGAGTACTATGCCTGCTCCGGCTCTTGAACTTGTTGATGAGCCATCAACATACATATGCCATGGTTGGTCGATAGCTTTTTTGGGCATTTGAGGATAAGTCAACTCGACCATGAAATCGGCCATAGCTTGACCCTTCATTGCTATTCGCGGAGCGAACGTAATGCCGAATTGTCCTAACTCCACCGCCCATTTTAATAATCTACCGCAGATGTCGTCGGTGGAGGACTTAAGAAGAATGGGAAAGTGGTCAAGACTCGACCGAAAGAGATCGAAAAAAATATGGTCGTAATTTTGAACACTCATGACGAGGGCATATGCTAATTTTTCCAGTGGCGGGTACCGGAGCTCGACTTTCTTAAGCACTTGGCTTACATAGTAAATGGGCAAGTGTATAGTCCCTTCTGCTCGTACAAGCACAACACTGATTGCATGTTCGGACGCAGCAAGATACAGATAGAGTTGTTCGCCTGGGACAAGCTTGGACAATGTCTGAGTATCTGCAAGGTACTGCTTCAATGATTCGAATGCATTTTGGCAATGCTCGGTCCATTGGAATTTCCCTTTCTTCAATGTATCGAAGAAAGGTTTGCATTTGTCTCCGGTTAAGGATATAAACCGAAACTACGGAAGCTAAACGTCCGGTTAACTTTTTGACTTCTTTCACATTTATGGGAGCTTGCATATCGAGCATGGCTTGAATCTTTGTTGGGTTCGCTTCGATCCCTCGTTGACTGACCATATGCCCGAGGAACTTTTCCTGAGTGAACCCCAAAGCTGCATTTTTTCGGATTTAGCTTCATATTGTACTTCCCGAGTATATCGAACGTTCGTGCGAGGTGGGTGATGTGGTCTTCCTTATGTTCGCTTTTTACCACAATGTCATCAATATATACCTCAATTGTTCTGCCGATGTGTTCGTCGAACATTTTGTTCACCAAACGTTGATATGTTGCACCGGCATTCTTTAATCCGAACGGCATGCGTTGCCAACAATACATGTTTTTTCACTGCAGAATGCCGTATTCTTTTGATCGTCCGTGTGCATGGGTATCTGGTGATAACCAGCAAATGCATCCATGAAAGTCATGAGTTTGTGGCTCTTTGTATTATCGACCGGATAATCGATATGCGGCGCATCGGGAAGTTATCTTTTCGGACATGCCTTGTTTAAACCAGAAATCAATACACAGCCTCCAAGATCCATTAGACTTGCGGACGAGCACAAGGTTCGCAAGCCATCTTGGGCATTTTACCTCTCGAATGAGTTTGTTGTCGAGCAACTTTTTGATTTCACTATTCATTGCCGCATATTTTTCCGGACTGAACTTCCTGAGCTGCTGGATAACTGGAGTTTGTATTGGATCAAGGTTGAGGGAGTGGCAGGCATGTTTTGGATCAATGCCCACCATGTCCTCGTGTGACCATGCGAACACATCCAAGTTTGCTTGAAGATAAGCAATAATTTCTGTTCGAATTGGTTCAGGTAATTCTGAACCAATGAACACTTCTAACACAGGACTGTTCGGGTCGATTTTGATGGACTCCAGTTGTTCGACAGGTGTTGCTCGCTTTCTCTTTTGTTTCCACCGAGGATCTTGGATGGACCCCCGATGCTCGTCATCAACCTCCATGGGTTCGAAACCTATGTTAGGTTCTAGGTCCGTTTGCTCGTTCGGCTGATCAATATTCATTTGATCTAGGAGATCTGGGGAATTAGTTGTCACCTCGGAGTCTGTGTTCGCGCATCCTGTGCTTGCGCGAAGGGCTATGCTCGTCAAACTTATGTTCGTCGGAAGATCTTTAGGCGAGGTATTTGCCTGCTGGCTTGGCTCACCAATCTCCCATGTTTGCTCCATCATGTGGACAATATTTTGTTTTTCTGGAGCACATGATAGCAAACAATATCGAACTTTACTCTGATCTCCTTTTACGCTTCCTGTTCCATCTTGTGTTGGAAATTTAACACAATAGTAATACGTAGAACAGGCCGCTTTGAATTCCTGAATAAACGGGCGACCTAGAAATTCGTTATAAGTAGACGGAGCATCGACGATTACAAAATCTAGCATTCTAGTTCGTCGGATGTCCGGATTCAGAGTTGATTCTAACTCGACTCCTAACCTAATCATACCATAGGGTCGGGTTATAGATTCCCCAAAACCCATTATGGTATGATTACATGGTTCAATATAACTGCTCAAGTCCCCAACTTGCTTTTCCATCTGGTGAAGGGTGTTGACGAACAAAATGTTCGCATAAGCTCCGGTATCAACCAGGAGACGGTGCACCTTCAACCCGAGGAGACGAGCACTGATGGTTAAGGAGTCGTTGTGGGGAGTTATGATTCCGTCGAGATCGTCTTCTGAAAACATAATTTGGTGAGAGGGCGGCGTGCTAGCTGATGTGCTCGCCACCTTCACCTGATGGACGCTTTGCATGGCACACATCTCCATCTTTTTTCGTCTGTTCGATAATGTTGATGCCTGGTAACATCCACCCACTGGACCATATTCAGGACATATCATCTGAATCTCTTGACTTTCTCGACCTCTTCCCACAGTAGGAGGCCCTCTTTTGGGTACTTCAGTCCTTTTTCGTGATTCTTCGGGATCACTGTCAGATGTTTGTTCGGCTTTACGTTTACCCCTTCGATCTTCTGTTTTTTCAGCTCGTGAGTCTCTGCTCACCGGCTTTTTTAAGAATTGGGTAAGACGATTATCTTCGTATAGCTTCCAAAGTTGGCGGAGTAAATCGCGACACTCTTCAGTGTTGTGCCCGATGTACTCATGGTAGTTACAATATTTGGAAGCATTGAGCCGATGTTTATCCATTATGATTCTCCTTGGCCTTTCCAACATGTCCCGATCTCTGATTTGGTTATAGATTGTCTCATTGAACGCCCAAAAAAAGACTTTTTAGGGGCATTTGCTTCTGCTCTTTCTTCTAATGGTTTGAAAGAGCCTGGGGGTTTGTACCCCCCTTCCTTCATCACTTTCTTCCCGAAAGCTTTTCTAGTTGTAGGTTCCTGACCCAACCGTGATTGGGCGAGCAAATCTTGCATGGCTATGATTTTGGCCGCTCGCTCTCGGAAATCAGAATACTTGTTCGGCCAGTCTTGATGCATGGACTTCCACATATCAGTATTTAGAGTTAAACCCCCGACCACCGCGAGGATCTTGGCATCCTCTTCAACTGGGGCCCCATCATATAAACATTTATCAAATCTTTCTATGTATGCTCGATCAGACTCACCTTTTAATTGGGAAAAATGTGCCAACCTTTATTTTGGCGCTGGACGAGCACACATGGATGAAAAGTGGGACAGGAATCGTTGTCCCAATTGAGCAAAAGATGTGATAGACGCGACGGGCAAGGTAGAAAACCATCTATGTGCCTGATCACCCAAAGTCATAGGGAATGATCGGCACTGCGTTGCGTCTGTGGCCCCCATCGCGATCATAAAGTCTGAGTATTTGCTGAGATGGACATGAGGGTCCGACTCAGCATCGAACATGGGGACTGGTGGTCGAGTCTTTGCTACTTTCTCTTGTATTTCAGCCGCCATGATCGCCGGTGATAATGGCGAGCATGGTATTGTGCTCGCCCTAGGGTGGCCTTTGGTCGCGGCCAGGTCAGCCTGTAATCCCTCGATGGCTTTCTGCATTTCCGCAAATTTTGTGGAACTGACAGACTTGGGTCGGGGCTGTTTCCCATCATGAGAACCCAGTGGGTCATGCTCGTGATGGGGCAGTCCCCCTTTGCAAGCTTGTCCTTGACTACCCAATCGATGATGGATAGATAATTTTGTTCCTGCCGATTTTTGTTCGGCATGCGGATGATCATGAAGATCTGAAGGTGCGGGCATTTTCATTGGTTGTTCCTTTACTGGATCCTGTCTCCTATTATTGCCGATTCGGTCTTTGGCGGAGAGCCTCAAGCGTCCAAACGCTGAAGGTCTAGACCCCTGAGGCTGTTCATCATCAGATATATCATCGGCTTTTTGATTTGCCCGCTTCACAATTTTCTTTTTAACTTGCTCACTATCAGGTGTACGTGAGCGTCGCTCTTCACGATCTTGAGTTTCTAATTTGGCCAATTCTTTCTCAGCCCTCTCTTTCTGCGCTCGCAGCAAGAAAGTGATGGCCCTGGTTGTGGCCGCCGGATCATTCACAATATCCTCGAGATTGATGATCTCTGCTTCTTGATCTTTATGAGGCTGGCGCTGAGCCTCTTTCCGGTCATGTGGTCGGCTTTGTCCCGACCTCTCCGTTTGTGTGTTCCTAGATTGAGGCATGTTAGTTATTTATTTTTTCTGCCTCGGCTCTCTAAGGGTTTGTGTATGGGTTAGTTTCTTGGAGAAGAAGACCCTCCTTCTAGCGCCAGTTGTTGCGAGTCGTTTTTTATCGAGAGTATTATGTGGTTAATTATGATAACAACTCACAAACAAAACATGTACGTGTACGATAAGCTGTAAAAAAGATGGATTTGTTGACCCAGTTCGTCAGGAAATGACTACTCTGGGGGCATGCCAAGCCAGGATATAGTATTGCGAGCTTTACACGTACAATATTTGATACACCTTATGAAGATGAATCATTGCAGATGAAGATAGTTTGGAGAGTTAGGCTCTGAGTGCTAGGGTTTCTAGTATGATCCCTCGGTTTTTTCTATTCCTTTCCTCTAAAGTATGGGAAATTTTTTGTTAACCTTTCTCTTCTTCTTTTTTCTTCCTTTTATAGCACTTCGACAAGCATGAGTTGGGTTGGTATGCATGAGCTGGAGACTCCGAGCCATGCAAGAACTCATGTAGTGCTGCCACGTTTTCAACTTCGTCTTCCCGGTCGATCTTGGAGCTTACTTGTCTGTAAAACACTCTTTTGGTCGTCCAAACTAATCTTTTGCTCAGTTGGATGCTTTGTTCGCCCCATTAAACCATATCAGTTTTATGCTGGAATATTGTCCTCCTCGAGCACACTGAGCCCTCAGGATGTTCGGGTCTTCGGGATATCTGAGTGTCGAGCACTCTGACCCTTCGGGATGTCTGAGGTGCGAACATCGACCCTCGTGATATCTCGAGGCTGCTTGAATATCTTGATATCTCGAGGTCTTGAACATCCGACCCTCGGGATATCGAGGTCTTAACATCTTGACCCTCGGGATATCCGAGGTCTTCGAAAGATCTTGACCCTCAGGATATCTGAGGTCTTCGAACATACTGACCCTCAGGATATCTGAGGTGCGACCATACTGACCCTCAGGATATCTGAGGTCTTCGAGCATATCTGAGTATTTTGGCCGCCTTCAGGATATCTGAGGTCTTCAGGTTTATTTGTGGCCTTCTTGATTTAGCCCATCTAATTCCTTCTTTCCTGACCTGAGTGGCGAATACTTGTCCATTGGACATGATTATTTTAATAAATATTACACGTGTCGCTCTGACATGTTCGATTAATCCTGATTTATTATATCGAACACAACACATGGTACTTGATTCATATAATTAGTCTTTTTCATTAAACTTTTTTTTTTTTTTTTCAATTGTTTCGCTGAATAAATTAATCTCTTTATTCCATCCTATGCAGCAAGAATCACGGCAACCTTTATTCGGGAAGTCAAATTCAATATGGCAAGAGAGACTTTTTTTTTTTTTTTTAACGAAAATGATAAGACTTTCTTTGATAGATTAGATTCGCTGTTTCACTTTTGCTATTTCATTAATATTCCACTCTTTTAAACTTTTAACAAATAAATTCAAAATAAGATAGTGTGTTGAATATTTTATATTATTTCACATATCATTAATTCATATTATAAAAATATAAAATAAAATATCAATTATAAAGCATGTGATCTCATTCCTTCTTCGATCACATATGAAATAATCAAAATTATCAATTAAGTAAAAAATAAAACTAATAGTAAAGGTCAGTGTGAGTAAAATGAGTAAATAAATAAGAAATACACTTTATATTTGTTTCACATCACACCTCTTTAACCCATTCATTTAATTCACGTACTTTTTTTTTTAAAAGCAAAGATGAAATATCATTACACAGTATAAGAGGTAATCTAATTCCATAAAGTGGGTCTCCTGCGCACTAGGGTGCACCGTGCACTCACATCCATTTCAAAAAGCGGGTCGCGCTTCCTCCATCAAATTGTTACTATTATGTCAAAGAATTTCACTAATAGGAAGGAGCCCAATGGCTGAACTTTCTTTTTTTAAGCGCTAGGTACATGGTTCGATTTCCATGCTTGTGTTTTTATTTTTTATTGTCCAAATTCTATTTTTATTTTTGCTTTTTCTATTTCTTTTTATTTGCCAAAACTTTTGAAATAGGCGAAAAATTAGCACTTTTTTTTATTGGCCAATTTTGTTTTTTTTTTTTCTCAAATCTCGGAAGAATCGAAAAATTAGTTCATTGAAGCGTGCAACTGCCTATAATAGAATCATGCAACTACCTATAACAGAAGCGTGCAACTACCTATAAGAGACGCGTGCAACCACCTATAACAGAAGCGTGCAACTACCTATAATAGAAGCGTGCAACTACCTATAACAGAAGCATGCAACTACTTATAAGAAAAGCGTACAACTACCTACAAGAAAAAAAATGCAAACTACCAATAATGTAAGCGTGCAACTACCTATAATAATAAGCGTGCAACTACCTATAACGTAAACGCCAAGAACTACCTATAAAACGCCAAGACTACCTATAAGAAAAGCGTGCAACTAGCTACTTGTTGCATCACTAAAATTTGTATACGATCAACATCCTCCACCTCATCGAATCTGATCAACGTCCTCGCTCGTATTCGCCCTCGGCATTTACTGGCGCCGATTGAGGAATTTAAATCTCCGCCACTTTTGTCCTATCAAGGTCGCCATCACGCTTATCTCCTGATTGAGGTTTGATTTCTGCCGGATTAGGTGGTGGTGGCCGTCGGAGAGCACCGCGAATAGTCTGGATCTCACGAGACGTGTTCCCCGAAGTTCGAATTTTGGATTAATTCAAACCTCAATAAAATGCACGGATCCATGAAATTAACTAACCTCAAATCAGAATCGCATCATGAAATAATGGTGGAGAAAGTGAAAGTGAGTGTTTAGATGATGATGAGTTGGAAGATGATAGCGACGAAGAAGGGGAGGAAAATTATGAAAAGGATGAAAAAGAGATGGAGAATGAGGATGGAGAAAATGTGAATGGAGCAGAGGATAAGTTTTTGAAGATGAAGGAATTGGAATAGTATCTAGTAGAAGATGAGGCACGAGAATCTGAACTCGATTTGGGGTAGTGTTGAGCGGCATGAATGAAGGTGAGAATGAGAGTGTCCATTAATTAAAAACCCTAGCCTACTTTATATGACCCGAATTTGGTTGAATGGGTAGGGGCGGGGCAAGTGCACTGATCTAAATTATGTGTAACTAGTGTATATGAGACTTTGTCAATCTCATAATATACATATACGACAAATCAATTTATAATTTATCGGATAAATAATCGAAAGGATGATGTCCCCATATAATTATCCACTATTTATCATATAGTATTTATTCTTGGTGGTGATAAATAAGTTTTGGATTTGTAGGGCCTGGAGGGAAGTACGTGTTTGTTAGGTGAGCACATCTTCTGGATTTTGATTAAGGCAAGTCACTATCAATTCAATATAGGGTATTGCAAATTCACCCAAAAAAATGTGGCATTTAATTAGAGCCGCAACATGGCCATTTTTTCTGGCCTTTGGGGTTTTGCAAATGAGGCCATAGTTTTATGGATCAATACAAATGGTATAATGCATCTTATATAAGGTCTTTTAGGTATTACTTTATATTTTCCAAGGGTCACAAAGTAATCACAATGTTTAAAGACTACTGATTTTGAGAAGAAAATCTCATAAAATCAAAATCTTTAAACGTTTGAATGATACTTCATTGTTAAAATATATTCCCTCAGTTTTATATACTTGTTTATTTATTTTTTAAACAATCCGTCCCATATTTATTTACTATTTTTGGTAAAAGACTCCATTTATGGAAAAAATCACTTTATCTTTATCCCTCAACCATCATATAATTACTTCAAATATTATTGTACTTTCACTTGCAACTCACAACCAACCACTTTATTAATAAATAAATCCCAAAAATACTTCATAATACTCTTATTTTATCTATTTTTTTTCTTAAAATATGGGTTTTTGCATCAAGCATAAGATTGGCGGACGGTGAGAGTAATAAAGTAGAAATAATGACAATATTATCAATCAAAAGTATTTTAAATACTAATAAATAACTCTCATATTAAAATCCGTGCTAAAAATAAAGAGATAAATAAGTATGAGACGGATGAAATATTACTTTAGAAAATAGAATTTGGTGATCTGAAAAATAAGAGACCTACTCCTTTAAACTGGTCAACTTATTGAGACCTACAACCCACTTAACATCTGTAGTTTGAGTTGATTGTGTATTTGTCTATATATGGAGGGAGTCTCATGTAAGTAAGTGTCCACCTTATTATTTGGATCATGCTTCCCTTAAAATTATTATCGAATTGAAATTTCATAAATCCACAAATTATATAATAGAATGAATAAAACTCATTTATTGTGTCTCATACGAGTTATTGTCGTGCATATAAATTTAGATCGACCTGGAAAAGAGATCAGTGGATGGGGATTATGGAGCTACTGTGTCAATATATGAAAGTACAAATTAAAAATAAATTAATGTCGTTTCGGAACCGCGAGTAGAACCGCATTTGGTAGAGGACATTGCCACCAAATATTTTAAGAGATTAAATAGATCGAGAAAAGGGCGGCGACGCTATATTTTTGGGAGTGCCCAACAAATTTGAACATTCATAAAAATAATTATTTTTATGCTATTTTGTTGATTTTATGGTGTTGTATCATATATTTTGGAACTATTTTGGAATAGTTAGAATCAGTTCTTTCTTAAATTGGTGTGAGATAATTTTCTTTTAAAAAAAGTGTTTTTGATGGTGTACTATAGATCTAAAACACCACTTAATATATTTTATTGTAAATAAGTCAAATCATAAAAAGTTAGATTACTATTTATAAGTGTATTTTGTTGCGTGTTTGAGAGTCTTGTGCAGATAAAAAGTTGATGTGTTGGAAATGTGGTTATGACCACATATTTCACATTTACTTTAACTACTTTTAATACATAAATATGTTATTCATAATAATTCATGATATTAATTATTATATTTGTTATGTATTAAAAATAATGAAATACAAAAAAAATACAAAATCTGTATGATAGATATGTGGATCTACGCCTTAAGGGAATGTTTGGAAAATGATGGTCCAATCCGGCTAGGGATGGACCATCCCATTCCATCCAAACTTGGATGGACATATCTCATTCTCTATCAACATCTATAATACATTTACATAATTATTTTCTCACGACCTATATGATTACATCACTTCCCTACTCTCTCTTCTCCATCCCTAACCAAATAAATACTTAGGATTCGTTTATTTTGATAGATGAAGATTATATTAGATATGATTATGCGGGATGAAATTTGGGGATAGAGATTAAATTTTCCACTCTTATCTCTCATACTTTGGTGAATTTTAGATTAATGATAATCACGTTACAATTTCTTTTACTATGGATTTACCAAATTACCCTGAAATCAAATCATTTCAAAAAAATTTCCAGGTATTTCTTTTTTTTTGAACAACGTTGTATTTCTTATATCTCCATCACTGTATTCAGAAATTGATAATCTATAAACAAAGAGACTTTGAACCCTAAATTACCAAAGATATCACTGGAATTTACCTTGTTAAACCTCTGAACTCTCTGCCGTCAAGGTTTGAATCGTACGAAAAATTTCAACCTCTTCTCCTCCTCCTCTGTTCGGCGTCCTTACTTGTGAAACGATGTCTTTGTGCAGCGCGAGAATAATACCACGATTAGGAGATTTCCAAGGTTAATTTAGTAATTGCAATGTGTATTCACGTGAAAAATAAATTATCACACCTCCTAGTATTAAATTCTTTATCAAAGGTAAATTAATTTTTATGCTTAATCCCGGGGCTCCGCGATGATTTTATTTTAAAAATCTAACAAAGTAAATAAAAGATAATCACCAACTTTTGATACGTATCTCCCAAAAATTATTTATGGACAAAATATTACTTGTATCAAAATAGAGACGATAGAATTAGAAAGAGGAAGTCGATGTCACAAAGGAATGGAAACCAAAAGGAGAGAAACAGATAGAAACGCGACGGGCCTCTGCCACAATATACCAAGATTGACTGCATTCTTTTCGTTAACCAAAATACCTTTCCCATTTTCTAAACCCCTGTTTTCCATGGAAGCAGATGCAGGATAATCAACACTAATTAAATTCAACCACATTCCTCTATTTTCCGATTGATTGTAAGTGGGTCCTTCTGGGTATGTGTATTCCGTCCCCTTTTCTACCAACTTTATGATAAACAGCACCTTTTGCTGGTTCTTGATGTTGATTAACCACTTCTGGTTGCGTTTGACGCAATTTTGTGTGGTTTGAATTTATGGTTTTTGGTTTTTTTTTTGCAATTTAATGTTCGTTTGAAGAAGCTTTATTGATGTATGGTTGAAGATGATTTACTCATGGTTTTGTGGGTTTTGCCGTTCGAAAAATTTATGGGTTCTTCTGATTTTGTTCTTCTTTCTGCCAGTAAATAGAAGTCAAAATTATATATACACACATACATATGTATATATAGTTCCTTTTTTTTTTTTTTCTGCTTTTTAAGTTTTGGAGACGATGTTCACGAATACTGTCAGCTATCGTTTTTTGTGCTCTGTGTTTGATTTCTGATAAAAAATATTGCTACTCATCTCTGAGCAAATCTGGTCAGACCTTGCTTAAATTTGTCACATTTAGGATCAATGCCTTATCCTCGCAAAATCTGACTTCTTCTCCACTTAAATAATATTGATTTAAGATCATTTTGATAGTGCAATACTGACATTTGGAAATTCTATATATATGTGTGGGTGTGAATTGTGTTGCTGTTTTTGTCTTATTTAGCTGCTATTGAGTAGATAATAACATGATCAACTATTGATTGTTTTTTCAGGATAGGCCGGGTTCTGAATTCTTGTTGAGTGGATAAATGATTTCCTGGTTTTTCTCATTGTACGACAGAGAAGGCAATGCATATTATGCTACCTGTTCTGCATCTTATTTTGCTTTATGTCTGACTTTGGCGTCTGACTTGTTGGGAGGGACTCCAATGGAATGGCATTGTGGATGATAGATAGATGGATAGATAGATAGATATAGATAGATGGTTCTTTCCAAAATATAGTGAAGCTTATTTAGGGGTATCGTTTACAGTTATGATAAAGCATTCTCTTATGCTCTTTATAGTCCCAATTGATTGGTTTTCTTCAGATTATTTAAGGCTATTCTTATAATAATCTGATTAGTTGTAACTTTAGTTTTGGATATTTGTGCTTCAACTTGGAGACTCTGAAGATCTAGATAATAAAACAGGCAATTATTCATGGGGTTGCCTCAGGTTTCCTCTGGAAATGTATCAGAAGAAGTGTCGAATACGGTAAGCACGATCATGCAAATACCGTCCCGTATTTGGTGGGCTCGGAAGCTTTAGTGACTTTCCATGCACTTCACTGAGGGAACCTGTGAAGGAATCAGATGTGATTAGTTTGCATAAAGATGGTGTGACAAAATTGAGGATTGAATCGGTAGACAAAAATCGTTTCTCATCTCATAATGGTGGAAAGAACATTCAGGCTCCTGCTTCAAGGATTGTTGGTTTTGAACCCACTGGGCTAATAAACTGTGCCAATCGGTATGAAGAAAAGCAGCTTGATGTCGTTCATTTGTCTCATGGGAACAGCTCAACTTGTAATTCGAATGAGATCTCAAGTTCAATGGTTAGGAAAAGACTTTTGTCGCCTTTGAATGGCATGCTCGTGAATGATGAATTTATAGGGGACAATCTACATATTGGAAACACATCGTACCACAATATAGGTAGTAGTTTTAACATTACCTTGAAAGAGAATAAAAAAGCTCATATAGGAAACCTGGATTATGGTAGTCCTCCCATTTGGTATGCTCCTAACTTTTCTACGAATAATAGTCCAACGGGAGAAGATTGTGGATACAACTCTAGGATCATTACAGATGGACCTATTCTTGAAAATCAAGAACGTCAACACAAGGGTCTTCTCTCATCTTACAATGAGGTCACTTGTAGTGGAACAATTGAACCACCATTCAAGAATGGAGCAGCAAATATATCACGAGATACTTTTGTCTCTACTCCATTGTCACTATCCCTCTTGGACCGAGATTTTGTGGGAGGATGAGAAATTCTAAAGAAATGAGAGATTCCAAAAAAGAGGTTGATGGGGGTATAACTTTTAAGGATGTGGAACAATCACTCGAAGTAACTGTTTCGAGCTTTATGTCTTCTCATAGGGATGAGAATGCTATCTTGGCAAGAAAAAGGCTTGAAGATGATGAAAATTTCTCATTGAACGTTGATCAATTGACTTCTGAGAGTTTGATATCAAATAATACAAAATTTACCAATCAAAATGCCAAATATCTCAGTGGATTATCTGTCAGAAGATCATTGGTTGGGTCATTTGAGGAGTCACTATTATCTGGTAGGTTAGCTTCTGGGATTGTGAAACAGGTATGTTTCTTTTCGTTCAACTAATGATTCTCATGTAGTTGTACGAGTAAATTTCAAAATTGATCCCATATTCATTGGGTGTTGACGATTAGTCCCTTACAAATTAATTTTCTCAATTAAGTCTCATAATTTTTAGAATCCTGCAATTTTAGTCTGATACTGGCAACATTTTGTTTTAGGTTGATAATTAATTTGCCATTTTTAATTTATTTAAAATGAAATTAATATCTTGGGGTCTCATTATGCCATGTAGGCGACGTCGAGTCACGCGAGCGCCACGTGCAAAAATCCCGCAACCTTGTCAATATATGACTAGAATTGCATCATTTTTTTGAAAGTTAT